>JAVJIF010001002.1:0-526728 GCA_038442645.1 Agave tequilana
CCCCCCCCCCCCCCCCCCCCCCCCCCCCCCCCCCCCCCCCCCCCCCCCCCCACACACACACACACAAAACCCACCCACCCACCACCACCCAATTTTGAGGCAAGTTTAGAGGAGGCTAATGTTTGTTTTTGGCATGTGGCCCCTAACTTGAGGGGAGCTCCTTGGATGGCTTTGGAGCTCCAACCTCACTCATTTGACCCTTGGGAGATATTTTTGGTCTCTTGGGTCCCTCCACTTACTAACACTCTTCGCTATTCAAAACTCTACCATGGTTTAGGTCCAAGGGTTCCACATCTCTCCCCCTCCCTCCCTCTCTCTCTCTACAACCCCCAACCCTCACCCAAAAAAAAAAAAAAAACCACCACCACCCCAAAACACACACAGACACACAACTCTACCATGGTGGCATGGTTAGGTCCAAGCTCTCTCTCTCTCTCTCTCTCTCTCTCTCTCTCTCTCTCTCTCTCTCTCTCTCTCTCTAAAATAAAACTATGTTACATTCGAAAGCTTTGATGCTATTAATATTGTTACATCCAGAGAATTTGTTGCTATTAATTGCACAATGTTCTAAGATGGGAAATGTAATAATTAGTCATGCTACTTTAGGGACTACAGATGGCTCTCTAGATATTCTGTGTTATATTACATTGTACTGAATTGCATAGCAGATTTCCTTGTAATATTTTTGAGCTCTTCTTAAATATTTATGTTATTGTCTATTTTATGATCTTTTTATACGTGCACTATATGATAATTGATGGGTGTTATGCAACATGTGGGTGTGAAGTAACTTATTAGTTATTTTTACTTGGAATATTTGAGGGCTCCAATGTATAAGCAATACAATTATACTACATATTTCAGGATAGAGAACAGAAATACCACCTTTCCCAGCAGTACACTCTCACGGTAGAAGGCGGTGTATTTGATTTTTATAGTCCTCACCACGAGTTCGAGGATCTTTTGATCGAAAAATGTGTCATCTATACTCACTACTTCACAAGTAGCTTTTAGCTAGGTTTCTACCGAAATTTCTACTTCGAAAAATCCATCATTTTTCTATTTTTCTGCAATGTGAGACTACTCACACAAAATACCGCGACCACCTACCTTTTGGTATCGTTTTCTATGGGTTGAATAATATGTGAAATAGGAAGAGTAAAATGAGTTGCAAAATGTTAAATGGGAACATATTGGAGAATTATTAGAGGTTCCCCTAATTTGTTTTTAATGCAAAAGAAGATCTAATGCTGCATTTTATTCGTTCTTTTCTTCAATTTCTTTGGATGTGCAAAGGATCGGAGCCAAGAATTAGGTCTTCTTCAGCAGTGAGAGGGGTTGCAAGATACGAATGAATGTGCTTGATGTACCTTTCTTCAAAAAGAAAACAAAGACAAACTAGGTACTTAAAATTCATAGAATTTATATAGCAGTTTTAGGGGAAAAAAAAGATTTGAAATTGTTTCAGAAAGAACAACTGATGTTGAAGAATTACGGTTTTTTTTTTTTTTGGAATTGATGAAGACAATTCAAAAAGGATACTCGGACTCAAATTACCAACAATGCCTTTTTTTTTGGATAACGTTGTAGCCAAACTTGAACCTGAGGTTCTCGAAAACCCATTCTCACTTCTTTATCGGTGAGTTAGACCTCAGTGGCTAATTACAAACGAGTTGGCGGACAGTAAACAATATATGCATTCACTTGATCGAATTATTTTGACAAAATTGAAAAATCGTATATGATTAAATCACATAAAGCTATCATGAACTTTTACCCGTTTTCAAAAAACTATCACTTACCTTTGGAAGTGCACTGAACTGTCATGAAGTTTCCTTACAAATTTTATAAGATTACCAGATATAAATACAACATTAAGAAAATAATCATGTGAATATTATGTTTACATGACTTCTAATTCTCATGCCATAGGTGATTATTTTATTAAAATCGGCCTGAGGAATGATAGTTTTATGAAAACATAGAGAAAGTTCATGGTGATTTATTGCATTTTTATACTATATAGTTATTTTTGAAGCCAGGTGAAAGTTCTTGTTAGCTTTGTATAATTTAGCCAATGAACTTACTTAGATATACTTAGCGTGCTCGCTTAAAAATAAATATAATGTTATATACGATATATATATTTTTTCATGAGTAAGGAAACTGACCCACCACGAGATAGAAATCAATGAACGCTGAAGAGAAAAATGTAGGGAGAGAGGAGATAGATGAGGTAGAGGAAGATAGCACAGAGACCGGATGACAAATGGTGCATTGCAGGAGGCCTGAGAAGACCTCGGTCGATCGCCTGGTCGACCAAAGGAGGAACCGGTCAACTGGGCAGTCGACCGGTGTGCACGACATGCACAGGATTAGCCCGGTTGACCGCCTGGTCGACCGGAGGACAAGGTCGGTCAACCGGCCGGTCGACCGACAAACGCGTTTTGGCTTTCCTTTATGGATTCGGATTCCTTTCTATTTGGGATCGGATTCAATTGGGGTTTCCTAATACCCTGGGACTCTGTGGTTATAAATAAGGGTTAGAGCCCTCATGTATTGTATCCCTGAAAGTTCCCTCAAGTATCCCTCTGTATTAGCTTGTATTGATTGTTGAATCAATAAAATCTTTCTCTCCCTTGCCTCGAGTATGTAGGCGAGTTGCCAAACATCGTTAAACTGTGTGTTGATTGCTTTTCTCAATTATTCTCTGTTCTTATCGTGTTGGTTACATCTACTCCTGCATCAGTCTCTGCCTGGTTAGTGGAGTCCTCAGAGAGACTGTTATCCTGCGCACAACAATTAGTATCAGAGCATCCCAGGTTCGTAGTGGGATCGTGTGTTGATTCCGAAGGCATCAGGTTCTATTTGGCGGAGATCGTATGTCAATCTCGGATCAGCATTGGGACTGTTTGTAGGATCGTGTGTTGATCTCAAAACAATGTGTAGATTGCTCAAGGAATCAATTTGGAGGAGTAAACTACTTTGGAAACTTTTCGAGGGTTTCGCGTGGAGGTAAAGATCCTTTCTTTATCTAGTTTGTTTTATCTAACTCCGTTTATTTTTGCATTACTTTGAGGAATCAGTTGAGAAGATGGCTAGAGAAAGTAGATCAAATCCATACCCATTGAGGACTGATGTGGTGAAGTTTGACGGCAAGAACAACTTCGGTATGTGGAGATGTGAGTTGATGGATGCGCTGACAGCATCAAACCTCAAAGACACTCTACGGTTGGAGAAGAAGAGCGCATCAACAGCTGAAGAAGATTGGATTAGATGAACCGTACGGCGTGTGACTTGATCAGGTCTTATTTGACAAAAGACATCAAGTATCATGTGTTGCATGAAACATCTGCGAGGCAGTTTGGGAGATCCTGGAGAAGAAGTATCTGACGAAAAACGTCGAATCGCGGTTGCAGTTGAAGAGTAAGCTTTATAGTTTTCAGATGCAAAGAGGATGCTCCATCAATGAACACTTGAATCGCTACACGAAACTTCTTACAGATCTAGTTAATGTGGATGTGGAGATCGGTGAAGAGGATAAGGCGGTAATTCTTTTGAACTCTCTTCCAGTAGATGAGTATTAGACCTTTACTCTTACATTGATCAATGAAAGAAAATCTCTTAACTATACTGAAGTATCTGCTGCTCTTGTGAGTTATGAAGCAAGGTGATTGTTACACAATATTGCATATTTTACCATAGCATTCCCATACATTTTAGCAAATAAAAACATGATTTTTACTCATCTTCTCTATATTTTTACAGGTCTACACTCTAATGGAGAAAAGGCCCAAAATTCCTTTAATTAGCAATAATTAAAGAGAATTAATTCCAAGCCCAAGATAAAGCCCAAGTTAGAACCCAGGATCTGGAGAATTCTACGCGCCAGCTCACGATTCTAGAAGGCCACGTGGATAACAACCTCATAACAAACTCGTAACAGAAAGCTGAGATCCAATGGCCCAGATTGAGCCGTGGAAACCCAATCCTAGCCGCAGATCTGCGGCAGATCTGGGGCCTCTGAGCCCCAGATTTCTTCCACCTGTCCACCTTCTGGAGAGTTCTCTCTGTGGCCTATAAATACTGCACCTGGACCTGCGAGCAAAGACTGAGCAGAGAAGAGAGGAGAAATTAGTAGATGCTTGTAATTTTTGTAGGTTTTTCTCTAGGTTTTAGTTCTTTAGACCCTCTTCTTCTTCCCTAGAAATTTTGTAAAGAGAGAGTTTGTAAGAGAGAGAAAGCTTGTGTACATCAAGGTGTGACAACTTATGAAGCAAGGATTCATCCATTCTCTTCTCTCTACTCTTACATTTTCTAGTTTACTTGCTTTCTTTATTTCTTGCTTTACTTTCTTGCAATTTAGTTCATACTTTGCTTTTATTTTGTAATGGCTTGTAGCTAACTTTTCTACATGTACTAGCTAACCACTAACCTTGCTAACTACTAACTCATGGGTTATTGCTATCTTTAATCTTGCAAGTTGGATGGTCTTCTCTTCTCCGATGGGTTAAACCCCCCGTCATTCAAGTGAGAAAGTAATTAGATCAACACGCAAGACGAATCTATGCCGATGAATCAACATGAGGCACGCATTCACTATCACGGAGTTTAGTAAGTTTTGGCAAGGTAGTAAGGTTAGCTAGTCATGGCTTTTCATTCTAAAGTTTTTATTCTTTTAGTTTCAATTCCAAAAGCCAATCTCTTCTTTGATTTCTTTTACATTTTCCATCATGAACATATCCATCCATTCTTTCATTCTTTTTTCCATGATTCTTTTATTTTTTTAAGCAAAGAAGAATCTTCGTTTTCTATCTTCACTACCTATCGTAAAGCTTCCATCGCAAGCTCTCCCTGAGAATCGACTCGGTATAGCCCTATGCTATAACGGAGATAAGAAAGGGTATATTAATCATCTTTCATACATTTGTGGAGTAATCTAAGCACTTGAGGTTGTTTCTAAACCTTATCTCCTTAATGAATACATATATTTGTGCTCATTTATACTCTATAATACGACACCTTTCTCGTCTTAAACAAAAAATGGCGCCGTTGCCGGGGAGAGCAACGGTTTTTCTTTAAAGTAAAGAACTAAACGAATCTTCTTCTCTGTTGCAGGTTACAGGTTGAAGAAACAGGAAACTTTGCATTGCAGTGACATATAAGTGGACCTGGGCCTCTACTCTCGAAAGCAGAGACCAGGATCCCTCCAAATTGCCGCAAATTCTGGGTTTTTGCCGCAGAATTGCGGCAAAGAGGAGATCACTACTGACCTAATTTCTGTAGGGCTTGCTTCTCTGCAAAATACATCTGCTACAATAATTTTTTCCTGTATTCTTCACCATACTCCTGCTTAATAATCAGCAGTAAAAAATTGGTTGTTAACGTTAAAAATTGTTTAGACATTTGCACTCTAGGCACGTGTCTTTCAATTTCTTTACTTTTACTGTTGAAGAGTGCTGGAGGTAGGTACGTACGCATTGCATCTAGACTAGGACTCACTCTTTGTTTGATTTAATTACGCTTTGAGTGAACCTTGTTTGTTGATATCGTACACTTGCACAAATCAATTTTAAGGGCATACACATAAATAAGATAAGGTGGGGATTTTATCACCCCTTCCTTAGCCCGAAAATCACCATCCCCAGCACTCACAATCCCAAGCTTGTAAATAAAATTTGATAGACGTTGGCCCTAGGGACATCTCGGACTCACTTAGGAGATTATCCTAAGGGGGAAAAGTGTTGGAAATTGACTTTTGTAAAATCAGTGTCTAGGAAAGGGATTGAGGGCCGAAAGCCCGAAGGTTGTTGGTTACTTAATTAAGGAACGTCTCTGACGGAAAACCTCCCACCAACCTTGCCCTTCCCTGGCTGATTAGCTTATAGTCAAAGTCTACACTAAACCTCCTGTGGACGATCTAAACAGTTAGGAGTCGTCTAGGTCCAGGAATCCTAGAAGCTTGGATTGATTTTTCTTTTTAATTGTTTGTTATTTTCTCTTTTTCGCTGGTGTGATCGGTGCACGTTGTTTGTGATTGTATATGCAAGAGTGGTTCCGTGATTCAGAATCTGCAAGACTTGTTAGACTTTCTACACTTGCACTTACACAACCACTTGACATTATGGAAAACAACGTCTCACTTCAAGATCGATTCTATCCGATTCGCACCTCCCTTCCATCTTGCATTCTTCTCCCCGAGCCAAATGGAAATCACTTCAAGCTGAAACCGCAATTCATTATACACTACCCCGATTTCATGGTCTTGAGTCTGAGGACGCGTACCTCTTTATTCGTGAGTTTGAAGAGGTATGCCAAATGATGAGAATTTCCCAACTGACCGAGGATGCTGTTAGGTTACGGTTCATACCATTTGCACTTAAGGATTTAGCTAAGAAATGGCTTTACAATCTTCCCGTCAGTTCCATATCTTCATGGGAGGATTTTGTAAAAGTCTTTCTTAAGAAATTCTATCCTATCCACAAAACAGCCCTCATGAGAAAGAATATAATGCAATTCAAGCAGGAACCTAATGAACCTTTTTGGAAGTATCTTGAGCGTTTCAAAGACCTTCTAGCCCTGTGTCCTCATCACGGCATAGAGAAATGGCGTTTATGCCAGATTATCTACGACGGTCTAGATTACCAAACAAAAACCCTCCTTGAATCCATGTGTCAAGGGAAATTTTTGAAGAAAGATGAACATCAGGGGGTGGGATCTCTTTGAAACCCTAGCTGAGAAAACCATTCAGTGGGAGTCATGTCCTGATAAATCCACTCCCACCACTTCCAGAATTGGTACACACTCCATAGAATCCTCTATAGCCGCAGAAGCCAAGATCACACAATTGATGAAGAGGATAGAACTGCTTGAGTCTAGGGGAAATTCTATTGTAAACCAGGTCAACCCATTGCCTGTGATTAAACCGGGTTGCACCAACTGTCATGACCTTAGCCATGTCTTTAAGGAGTGTCCTTTGTATCAGCACCAATCATATCAGGAGAACATGAATGCAGCATTTACCAGACCCCCATACTCCAACACTTACAATTCGGGATGGCAGAACCATCCAAATTTTTCGTGGAGTCAGTCTGGTCCTGAGCATCATAGACCACCACTTCCACATCCATATAATGCTCAGTCTCACACATCCAGTTTCAATCATAATTCACTGTATGTTCATCCATCTCAAAGTCCACCACATTTACAACCATATCAGAACCCACCACACTACCAATCACAATTCCAGTCTCCACATCATCAACATCCACCCCAGAACAATTCAGATGATAAAATATCAGAGTTGATGAAAATGATAGAATCCTTAACTAAGACCCAAGCTTCAATGATGAACCATCATCAACAGGATATGGATAGAATTCAGGTCCAATTAGGGCAATTGGCTAATGAGAGACAAAAAGGTATGCTTCCAAGCCAGCCAGTGCCAAATCCCAAACATCACTTCCCTTTGAATGAAGTGGAAGATTCAGGACCCAGTCAATGTCATGCTATTCATACCCTGAGATCTGGAAAACAAGTCAACAATAGGGTTTCTAGTCCACCAGCTCATCCTGTACAAAGCCAACACCTCCTGTCCCAATGCAACCAACTTCTGACAAACCATCTTCTAGTACAGAGCCATCCACTTCAAAAGCCAAAGGTAAAGAAAAGGTAGATGAGCAACCCTATAAGCCTGTTGTACCATTTCCAAATAGGCTTAAGAATCCCAAGACAAATGCTCACATGGAGAAGATAAAAGAAATGTTCAATAAGGTCCAAATCAATGTCCCTCTTCTTGATGCCATACAACAAGTGCCATCATATGCTAAATTCTTAAAGGAAATGTGCACCAAGAAGAGGAAAACACAAGTCCCTAAAAAAGTCTTCCTAGCATCATCCATCAATGAGCTGCTCAATGGTCCAATTCCTGTTAAATATAAAGACCCAGGGAGCCCCACCATTTCATGCATCATAGGACAGACTACCATTAATAGGGCACTTCTTGATTTGGGGGCCAGCATCAATCTCCTGCCTTTCTCTGTGTACCAACATTAGGGTTAGGTGATCTCCGTCCTACCCAAATGACCATACAATTGGCTGATCGCTCTGTCACTAGACCCCAGGGGGAAATTCACGATGTCCTTGTCAAGTTGGGGAATTCATTTATCCTGTTGACTTTGTAGTCCTTGAAATAAAACCTGTGTCAAATTCCAATCAAAGGGCTCAAACTCCTGTCATTTTGGGACGACCATTCCTGGCTACTGCAAATGCCATCATTAATTGCCGGAATGGATCAATGAGGTTAACCTTTGGTAACATGACTCATGAACACAATGTCTTCCACACATAACCTCGTAAAACAAACGATCAAACATTTGAGGTTAGTTTCATTAGTAACAATTGTGAGGAAGAAGGTGAAGATCCAAAAGATGAGTCACAATCTTGTGATTCTCTTATCCGAGTACCCTTTCAACAGGGGAAAGTTGATTTGGATATTTTCACCTTCAATGAGCCAACTGTGACTGTATCTGAACCTCCGATTGATATATCCTTTGAAGACCTGTTTGCTAATGAGATCATGTGTCTAGATGAGTCAACTCGGGGTAGGTTAGCTGATTGTCCACTTCCGGATGTTGATCTTAGTTTGAAGAATTGTATGGAGAAGAGCTGAACTTCCTTAACATTGGAAGTGATGAGATTCAGAGTAAGAGTGGTGATAAGGAATTTTTTAGTGAACAATGTGGTGGAATGAGGGTGAATGATAATAATAAACAATTGATCTGGAAATACCTAGGGCTAAAATAATTCAAACCGTTTCCCAACTGAGCTCACGAAAGCAGACGCATTGGAATGATGGGAAACGGGCCAGAGGAAAGCGACCAAAAGCCTAGGTAATGGTTACACTTGTATATATTCTTTGTAAATAATTTGTTTTGCACTTTTTTTTTAAATAAAAGTTTCTTACCTCTTACCTATTTCATGCATACATATATCATGATTTTCTTTCTTTTACATTTCTTTTAGAAAAATAATAAAAAATAAAAAAAACTTTTTGAAATAAGAGATAAAGTTTTGATCTATTTTCAAGAAAATTAAGATGTATCTTAGAAATTAAGAAAGCCTTAATTATGACATCTTAAACCTAGTTGAAATAATAGATCTTGTTTGAAATTATAGGATAAGTAAGAAAAAATGGTGAGATATTTTTATCTTGAATTTTTTGCCTTAGATAATATGCACTTCACACTTACACATTTCTTGGGATGGAAACAAAGACCAAAAATGCCATATAAAATAAAAAAAAAGAAAAAGAAAAAAAATATATATAAATAAAACATCACCTATTAAGCTGGATAATTATGCCTCAAGAAGCATGATTATTCACGCCTAACGGTGGTGAAGGAAATAAATAATCCCCTTTAGTTTTGTGGCCTTTTTTACTCGAGACCTTAAACCCGAGGGATGTTTTCTCATCTGGTGCCCTAAGACCGTTTGGTTTGGGAGTCATCGGTTAAAGGCTCGCTACAAGGGTAAACTAGAAAGCCTAAACTAAGGGAAGAAAAAAGAATATATATATATATATATATATATATATATATATATATATATATATATATATATATATATATAAATAAATGGCTTGATGGTTGGAGTTGAAATCCCAAAAATCTTCACTAGCACGGTGTGCATACTATCTAGGTTTTATGAAAGATAAAATATTCAATCCAATTTTGAATTCTTACCTTAATTGAAGACAAGATCTAGCATGGAGACTAAGTTTAAGAAAGAATAATTATAGGTGGACTTATGACCTTAGATCACTTATATTTTTGCAAAAATAGTTTGAAAACATGTCTCTTGTTCAAAATGCGTTTTCAAAATACTAACATTTGTCTTCTTTCTTTATGGATTTTGTGGGCGTAATCCGCTGAAAACCCTCAGGAGACAACACTCCTCCTCTAGGTTAACCTAGAGGTTTAACGGCTTGTTGCACATGCTCAGTGCAATCGCGTCACCTGCGAAAGTGGTGTAATAAAATGGGTAGTATAGTTTTTCTTTTCTTTGTTTTGCTCGGGACGAGCAAAAGAATAAGTGTGGGGGTGTGATTGTTACACAATATTGCATATTTTACCATAGCATTCCCATACATTTTAGCAAATAAAAACATGATTTTTACTCATCTTCTCTATATTTTTACAGGTCCACACTCTAATGGAGAAAAGGCCTAAAATTCCTTTAATTAGCAATAATTAAAGAGAATTAATTCCAAGCCCAAGATAAAGCCCAAGTTAGAACCTAGGATCTGGAGAATTCTACGCACCAGCTCACGATTCTAGAAGGCCACGTGGATAACAACCTCATAACAAACTCGTAACAGAAAGCTGAGATCCAATGGCCCAGATTGAGCCGTGGAAACCCAATCCCAGCCGCAGATCTGCGGCAGATCTGGGGCCTCTGAGCCCCAGATTTCTTCCACCTGTCCACCTTCTGGAGAGTTCTCTCTGTGGCCTATAAATACTGCACCTGGACCTGCGAGCAAAGACTGAGCAGAGAAGAGAGGAGAAATTAGTAGATGCTTGTAATTTTTGTAGGGTTTTCTCTAGGTTTTAGTTCTTTAGACCCTCTTCTTATTCCCTAGAAATTTTGTAAAGAGAGAGTTTGTAAGAGAGAGAAAGCTTGTGTACATCAAGGTGTGACAACTTGTGAAGCAAGGATTCATCCATTCTCTTCTCTCTACTCTTGCATTTTCTAGTTTACTTGCTTTCTTTATTTCTTGCTTTACTTTCTTGCAATTTAGTTCATGCTTTGCTTTTATTTTGTAATGGCTTGTAGCTAACTTTTCTACATGTACTAGCTAACCACTAACCTTGCTAACTACTAACTCATGGGTTATTGCTATCTTTAATCTTGCAAGTTGGATGGTCTTCTCTTCTCCG
The DNA here is from genome assembly GCA_038442645.1 of Agave tequilana. Classification (NCBI taxonomy): domain Eukaryota; kingdom Viridiplantae; phylum Streptophyta; class Magnoliopsida; order Asparagales; family Asparagaceae; genus Agave; species Agave tequilana. The sequence continues at coordinate 10,938 of JAVJIF010001002.1, forward strand.
ATGGGTTAAACCCCCGTCATTCAAGTGAGAAAGTAATTAGATCAACACGCAAGACGAATCTATGCCGATGAATCAACATGAGGCACGCATTCACTATCACGGAGTTTAGTAAGTTTTAGCAAGGTAGTAAGGTTAGCTAGTCATGGCTTTTTCATTCTAAAGTTTTCATTCTTTTAGTTTCAATTCCAAAAGCCAATCTCTTCTTTGATTTCTTTTACATTTTCCATCATGAACATATCCATCCATTCTTTCATTCTTTTTTTCATGATTCTTTTATTTTTTTAAGCAAAGAAGAATCTTCGTTTTCTATCTTCACTACCTATCGTAAAGCTTCCATCGGGAGCTCTCCCTGAGAATCGACTCGGTATAGCCCTATGCTATAACGGAGATAAGAAAGGGTATATTAATCATCTTTCATACATTTGTGGAGTGATCTAAGCACTTGAGGTTGTTTCTAAACCTTATCTCCTTAATTGAATACATATATTTGTGCTCATTTATATTCCATAATACGACACCTTTCTCGTCTTAATCACAAGGAGGCAGGACAGACTGTCTCCTTCAGGAAGCACAGCTGCAGAGGCATTGGTAGTAAGAGGCAGGAGTTCTAATAGGAAGGGAAGAGATGATTAGGGAAGATCAAAGTTCAGATCAGGCTTCAGAGATCTGAAGAGGACTCAGTGCACTTTATGCAAAGAGTTAGGGCACAGGAAAGTTGATTGCCCAAGGCCAAAGGTAAGAAGATGGAGTCAAAAACCGAGACAAATCTCGCACAAGCGGATGGATCGGATTTAGATTCGTCGGTATTCTCTCTTTCTGTTACTACTCCTACTGTTGATTACTCAGATAATACTGAGTGGATCTTTGATACCGGAGCTACCTATTATGTGTGCCCAAACAGGGCGTGGTTTTTTTACTTTGAGAAGCTAGATGGATTCTTCACAGTCATGGGTGATGATCATCCGTGTAATGTGGAAGGGATGAGTACAGTCCTTATCAAGATGTTTGATGGGATAGTACGAGAATTGAAGGAGGTGAGGTATGTACCTCAACTCAAAAAGAATTTTATCTCTGTGGGCGCTTTGGAAGCATTGGGCCTTGTGGTATCTATACGAGATGGTATTTTCAAGATGACCAAATGCTCAATGGTGGTGATGAAGGGCGTACGCCAGAACAATCTCTACTATTTGAAGGGCAGTACGGTTACAGGTCAGGTGGAAACTTCAAGTTCTTCAGATGATGGTTGCACAAGGTCTGGCAGATGAAGGTCGGACACAGAGGTGAAAGGTCCTTGCAAGCTCCTACAAAGAAGGGATCATTGGAAGGTGCTGCTACCTACAACTTAGTGGGTGAACACAGCGTTCTTGACAAGAAGAAGATGAAATTCAGCACCAGTACTCACCGCTCAGAAGGTCTTCTTGATTGTGTTCACGTAAGCGTTTGGGGACCTGCTAAGACTGCATCGCTTGGAGGTCACAAATACTTTGTCTCTCTTATTGATAGTTTATTTAGGCATTGTTGGATATATCCCTTGAGACAAAGATGTGAAGCCCTAGATATGTTGATGAAGTGAAAAGGAAGAATGGAGAAGCAGGCAGGTAGAAAGATCAATGAGCTACAGATAGGTAATGTTAAAAGAGACATGAACCAATTCCTACGATTTAGCCAGAACACTGGTATTGGTACTCACTTCACAGAAAGTATACATGGGTTGACTAAGGAAATAAACTTTTCCTTACTGGAGAAGGCTCGGTGCTTGTTGTCTAATACAAGATTAGACAAATCGTTTTGGGTTGAGGCCGTTGTGTATGCTAGCCATCTTATAAATGGATCTACAGCGATAGGAGGTAAAACTCCATTAGAAATTTGGTCTGAGAAAGCTACTTAAGATTATAGTTTGCTGCGGGAATTTGAAAGTCTGACCTACTTCAGTACCAAAGATGGCAAGGTGAATCCGCAAGTAAAGAAGTTTGTGTTTTTGGGTGTCAAGAGAAATATGAAAGGTTACAAGTTATGGAACCTCGAAAACAAGAAGATCGTGTTGAGTCAGCATGTCACGTTTGATGAGACTTCAGGGTTAAAGTCTACCATCTCTCAGCAAGTGGAGAAGACAGAGACCAAGAAAGTATCACAGCGGGTGGAGGTTGATGTTACTCTACCATCTCCAGTTGGTTCGGTATCAGTGAAGACTTCACCGGATGTGACACCTGGTGGAGATCATATAGCCAGGGTTGATACTGAACAGGTTGAAGATATTGATGAGAATGTTGAATTATTTGCAGCCATTGGAACCAAGGTAACCATGCACGTGGGTGAAAAAGCATGAATCTCAAGTTTGTTGCCGCGACAAGCTCAAGTTGAAGGCCGTTGTTCTCCATGATGGCAGTGAGGAGGTTCATATGACTCAGCCAGATAGGTTCGCTGCTGAAGTTCAGGTACAAGTGCTTGAGCTTGATGGAGCTCATTTAAATGAACTACGGTTGGCTTGATCCTTTAGGCAAGGTACGTAGGCAGCCGTAAAGGCTCAGCCATATTTGGTGATGCAACTCATATGAAGTATTTGGTTCTTGAGAAGCTGATTGGAACTTCACGTAGAGGTGGAGAGACTTCACGTAGAGGTGAAGTGTCTGGCTAGTTGGACTTCACGTAGAGGTGAGGTGTTGTGATCTCGATGACAGTTGATCTTTTGGTGAGAAGATGGTTAAACTTGCATAGGAGGGGTGAAATCACCTAGAGGGGGGTGAATAGGTGACTAGCTAATCTAATGGTGAATTAATGTGAAATTAAAACTATTTATGCAAACTAAAAACTATTAAGCTAAACACACAAGGTATAACCTAAGAGTGTAGCCGAATTCCGGTGAAGGGATCTGGACTAACTCCTCAAGATTCCTCTAGATAAGAGTTGAGGTGCCGCTATGGCTCTCTTGGTTGAGTACAAGTGTGAGCAAACAATCCCCAAGCATATAACAATATAGCACAAGATATATCAAGCACATAAAGATGAAGGCAATATAAGCATGCAAGATATAAACACAAGTGAGAGATAGAGAGAGCAATCACAAACATGAGAGATTTGTTTTGAGGTTCGAGCACCCTTACTCTACGTCCCCACCTTCAACACTATGAAGGATTTCCACTAGAATCGATCCCACCGGACCACTCGGTGCCGCAACACCTACAACGAGTTCATACTAGAACTTTTGGACTCACTAGTCCCTCTCTTGTTCCCACAAGAACTACACACCACAAGCAGACTAGCTTGCCAACGCCGCACCTCTACACTGAGCTCTCACTAGAACTCAAAATAATGCGAACCTGCAAGTCCGCCTCTTCAAATATAAAGTAGAACACTTTGGTGATCGAAACACTTTGATCACCTCAAACACTCTCACATCAGAGATCCCTATAGGACGGATGTAGTAATGGATAACTCAAGTGTATGTGAGAAAAACTAGGATTGATTTGGTGGTGAAAACTCAAGAAATTTCTTTTACAAAACACTCTTGAAAAACTCTCCTTTTGATATGGAAGTATTTGGCTCTAAAACAAGTAGAGATAATCATTTAGAAGTGTATGAAAATCTAGCTTAAAATCCCACTTAAAATCTTATGGAAAACAGTCCAAGAGAAGCCCCTTTATAGGCTTCAAAAATGTGGTTGTTGGAGGCCAACTCAGCAGTCTGGACTTTAAATCTTTAATTGAAGCAAAACACCAACTAAGATCTTGATCAAATATCTGAGACTAATTTAAACACAAGATCATTAGTACTATAACTACATGAGTTAATCATCTTAAAAACTAGAGCGATGGGCATTTGGGCCAACAATCTCCCCCTTTTTGATGATGACAAAACTCATGGAGTTATATATGTATGGATTAAAGTCAAGCTTCATAGAAGCTCCCCCTTAACTCATGCATAACAATAAACAAATATATATTTCAATGAAGTGCAAAAAACTAGACAAATATGTATGCATAAATAAGGTTAAAGAAAACATGCATAAACCAAAAAGTCTTTTCTCCAAAAACCTTCTCCCCTTGTTTGTATAAACTTTCAAAATCATTCTCCTCGTTTTTGTATAAACATAAACTCAAATTGTAAATATGCATATATAAACTCAAAATCATTCTCCCCCCGTTTTGTCAATCATCAACGAAGGGGTCAAAAATAAATCAACAATAAGGATATATATGCGATGTATATTCATGAAGAGGAAGGCATAAAGTTAGCTCCCTTGTATACATGCATTACATGAAGAAGGGACGACAAAACCCTAACTCACATAAAGCATAATATACAATGTATAAGTAGAGATGTAAAGCTCCCCTACACACGTGTATCTTATAAACAAGAGATGTCAAGCTCCTCAATACAAGATACACTCAACATGAATTTATATATAGAAGAGATGTTAAGCTCCCCTTGCATATAGGCAATACAAATCAAAACATTTTTAATCATCATTTAAAAGACAAATTTTGAATTTTCTTAAATCAAAATTTTGAAATATCACTTGTAAATAAACAAGTATTAAGATATCACAAGATTTTTGATATCAAATGAAATTGAAAATTTTGATACCAATTGAAATTGAAACATTTGTAAATTGTGATACCAAAGAAAGTAAAATATTTTATATTTAGATGCCAATTGAAATATATGGTAAATTTTGATACCAAATAAAAGGTAAAATATTTTTGATACCAATATGAAATCGAAACCAAATTGAAACCGAAACATATAAATACCAATTGAAGTATATTGTATATTTTGATATCAATTAAAAGGTAAAATATGAAGTATATTGATACCAATTGAAATACCAATAGAAAAATAAGATTTAAGTCAAGCTTAACATAAACCATAATTTGTGCTTTAAACATATAAAGATTGTAAATCAAGCACAATCAAATCATATATATATATGAAAAATGAAAATACCAAATGAAATTGATATTATTTGTAATTTGAATCATACATATATAAGAAAACAATTATGAGTACATAAAAATATAATTTCATAAAGTTCATGTGTATAACTCATACATAACCACCATATTCATGCACATGATAAAAAGATTTTCAATAAGACATACAAGGTATGGTCACCCATCCATCCGCCCTTAATGGGTTGGTAGGGGTTTTCAAAAATAAGAGTTTGAAAATATTTTGCAAAATTTGAAAACTCTACCTATTGGAGAATAAATAACTAGTTTAAAGTAATTTTTAAAAACCTAGTTAAAGATCCTTCAAATATAAAACCAAATCATAAATATTTCATGAAACATACCAAATACATAAGTGTTGACACTCGAAATCTATAAAACTCAAAAATTCTCATGAAGACAATGTCATGAGTAAACAAATGAAGTGTGAGTGTACAAGAATCATGTGAATAGCATTTTCATGAAAATAATCAATGAGGCTCAAGATAAACATGAATTTCTTTTTTATTAAAAACATGAAAATTATAAAACTTTATTTTCGTTAAAAATAAACTTCAAGGTATAGGTATGTCTTATCAAAACTAAAAATATACATACATATCCTAAATACAAAAGAGTCTATGATATAATTTGCATGAAGGCAAGAGACTCAAGGGTATACATGTATATTTATTAATTTTTAATAAGAATTACATATACATGAAGCAAAATATGCACAAAAATAGGCAAAACAAGTATAATAAAGTAAATGAAATCACCTAGAGGGGGGGTTAATAGGTGACTAGCTAATCTAATGGTGAATTAATGCGGAATTAAAATTATTAATGCAAACTAAAAACTATTATACACAACATACCAAGTATAACACAAGGGTGTAGCCGAATTTCCCGTGAAGGGCTCTGTACTATCTCCTCAAAATTTCTCTAGATAAGAGTTGAGGTGCCGCTTTGGCTCTCTTGGTTGAATACAACTTGAGCAAACAATCCCCAAGCATAAATCAATTTAAGCACAAATATATATCAAGCATATAAAGATGAAAGCAATATAAGCATGTAAGATATAAATACAATTGAGAGATAGAAGAGCAATCGCAATCACGGGAGATTTGTTTCGAGGTTCGAGCACTCTTGCTCTACGTCCTAGCCTTCAACACTATGAAGGATTTCTACTAGAATCGATTCCACCGGATTACTCAGTATCGTAACACCTACAAGGAGTTCACACTAGAACTCTTGGACTCACTAGTCCCCTTATTTGTTCCTGCAAGAATAAAAACACGCAAGCACGCAAGCTTGCCGAGGCCGCACCTCTACACCGACCTCTCACTAGAACTCGAAATAACGCGAACCCGCAAGTCCACCTCCTCAAATACAAATGATGAACACTTTGATGATCACAACACTTTGATCACCTAAAATCAATCTCACAACTCTCCTATAGGAATGATATAGCAATGGAAAGCTTAAGTGTATGTGAGAAAAATAAGGATTGATTTGGTGGTGAAAAACTCAAGAAATCTCTTTTGAAAACTCTTAATAAACTCTCCTTTGGATTTGAAAATATTGGCTCTAAAATATGTGGATAAAACCACTAATAAAGTAGGAAAAATTAGCCCAAAAACTCTCTTGAAATCTTGTAGAAAACAGTCCAAGGGAAGTCTCTTTTATAGGCTTCAAAAATGTGGCCGTTGGACACTAACTCAGCAGTCTGCACTGCTGTCGGTCGACCGCCCGGTCGACCGCCAACGGTCAATTTTTTGACTGTTGGGAAGGTCGGTTGACCGCCCGGTCGACCGCTAACTGGGCAATGGTCTAGCAGTCGACCGCCCGGTCGACCGGGCCATTTTCAGAGAGCAGAAGCTCTCTGGTGGTCGACCGGCTCAACCTGTGCACGTTTTGTGCACGTCGGCCGACTGCCCGATCGACCGACCCCTGACTCGGTCGACCGTGCGGTCGACCGACAGAAGGCTAGAAACAGTATTTTTAGGGATTAAAAACTTATCTGTAGGCTGTCTAAAAATCATTAAAGACAAGTCGTCAAAAGCCGAGTCCCAAACTCCAGACGCAGGGCTAATCATAGCCATCAAAGCAGCGTCAAGACGCGAGGGTCGAAACCCGCGTCTCAACAGCACTGCAACATCAAGACGTGAGGGTCGAAACCCGCGTCTCAGCCGCACTGCGGCACCAAGACGCGAGGGTCGAAACTCGCGTCTTAGCAGCACTGCGGCACTAAGGCGCGAGGGTCGAAACCCGCGTCTCAGCAGCACTGCAGCGCCAAGGCGCGAGGGTCGACACCCGCGTCTCAGCAGCACTGCAGCACCAAGGCGCGAGGGTCGAAACCCGCGTCTCAGTTATAACTTCCCTCGTTATGGGGTCAATCACCACCCATATAATAAGGAAGTAACCCCCATTGTGGAGCGTTTTTAGGGGCACATTCACTCCTGAAACCTCTATAAATAACCCCGTTGCTATGGAGAAGGGGTCGGTCAATCGGAGATCATAGAAATCAAGGAGAAGAGCTTGACTTGAGAGCTTTCACAGAGAAGGAAAGAGAGTCCAACTCTTCAAGTAACTTGCTGCGTACAAGTCAATCTTTGCCTACAATCTCTTTGAGATTCTTGGTCGACAGAACTGTGTTACTCCGTCCATCATCCGAAGAGAAGATCCCCAAAAGTTCCTAACGATCACCCGATCAACGAAAAACAAGATTCACTTTCCATCGCCACCTGAAGACCCAGCACTAAACAAAGGGGAGATTCAAGACTCAACATCTTCCCTCCCTTATAGTCGGAGTATAAGTTTGTTGTAACTTTCAATTGATTCAAGGAAACTTTATGCGAACTTTTCTACTCCGTACCAAACAAGAGATGGCGACTCCGCTGGGGACTACTTTCATTACTGACGAACAAGTTGTGGCGCAAGGTGACGTCCTCTGCAAGGGGAAAATGGTCGAATCACTCGTCGTAGAATTCGACTAGGCAAAGTATGAAGAGTTTCTCTATTCGGCTCTAAGAGCCCAAAGGCCCGCGCCTAGCACAGGGTCTCTACGGGGACTTGCCCCGAAATTCGCTCTGAGCCTTTCTCAGAGGCAGCTGCTGTGAGGGATGTTGTGGCCAATCACGCCATGCGTGACACCCGCGCCAACGTCTCTCAGGAGACCCGCGTGGTCAAGCTCTCTGGTGTCCAGCCAATCCATCCTGTTCCTCAGCATCAGGCCGTCGTTGGTTTCTCTCAACCCCCACGACGTAACCGGAACGCTGAGCGCCGGCAGAGGAGGCGTGCGCGTCAACTGCAAGTTGAAACAACTGATCGTCCAATTGAGGCAGGACGCAAGGTTCAAACCGGCGTCTCTGCTGTACCACATCCGCCACGCAAAATCCGCGTTTGGCAGCCCAAACGTGAGGTTTACCAAGTTGTCTCCTTTGAAGCCCCACTCCCCAGACGCCAAGGCAAAACTCGCACACCTTGTCGAGTACAAGAGGCACACGCCTCTAGGCGTGGGGCCCAACAGCCCTGCATCACTCAAGCGTTTCTGCCCTGACGCAATAATCAGCAACGCGATAGCCGCGTCTCTTCTCAGCAGAGACGCCAGACGCGCGTCCTGAAGCCACGACGCGAGAACCGCGTCTCTAAACCCCGCGTCCTTGCTGTACAGAGCAAGGATGCCTCCCGCCCTCGGCATTACGAGGCTAATCTCTTTGGTCCTCCTCCCACGGATCTGAGAGATTATTTGACGAAGAAAAGAAGTTCTAATCGAATCACTTCATCATGTTGTTGCGAACGGCTTATCACGATGCTCTCTGAGTGTCGTTGCAGTTCAGGTACAAACCAGCAGTCTCTATTTAGACAGCTGACCCTGATTTCCCGATCAGCTAAAAGGAGTCGTTCCCACAGGAGGAGGGTCTTCTCTGACACTGAATATCCCGAGCTCACTGCAAACATGGTGAGCAGGAGCAGGGGAAAACAACCTGCAATCAGTTCCGATGATGAGTCTGACACAGAACCAGAAGGAGTGTACCGACACACTCGCACTCGGACCGGGGCAATCTCCCCGATTGACTACAATGCTCTAGCCCGGGGCATTGAGGTGAATGACTCGCATTCCGCTATTGCAGAGTCACAGGCTTCAAACTCTTCTATAGAGAAAGAGGCCTTTATGACTAGCACTCCTAAGGAGACCGCCAGGCGCTTGGAGCAGCAAGCCCAGGTCCAGAGGGAACAATTAAAGATGATTCGTGCTCAATAAGAATTCATCGATTCCCTCAAGCAGATGCTGGCACAGTTGCCTGAAGACAAGAGGAAGTCAACCGACAAAATCTCCTCTAAAAAGTCTAAAGACAAACGAAAAGAGGGGGAAAGCTCATCTTTCGTACGTATAGAAGAGAAAGAGTAACCTACCTCTGGTTCGTCCAAATCCTCGTCGCAAGGAAAAGACGACCGAGACCAGGAAAAGATTCATTCTAGAAGAATGAATCAATTGGAGCAACGTTTGGAGGCTCTTACCAACCGAAAAGGCTTGCAAGAAGCAGGGGTGGTCCGACCATATCCGACCGAGTGGGACCTTGTTCCATACCCTCCCAAGTTCAAGGCTCCGACCCTCCAAGCATTCGATGGGAAAGGTTCACCGAACCAACATATCTACTATTTTAAATCTCAAACAGGGAATGTGGTAGATAACGATGCCATCCTGGCACGTTTGTTCATCGGCACCTTAAAAGGGCTCGCCTTTGAATGGTTCATGAAGCTCCCAGAAGGCTCCATTAAGAATTGGGGTGATTTGGAGAAGCTCTTCCTAACGCGCTTCTTTGAAGATGACTTGGAGGTCAACATGCCTACCCTTTTAGCCACCAAGCAGCGAAAGGGAGAGTCCGTTAAGTCTTTCGTAGAAAGATTTCAGAACGTGGCACTCCGATGTCCGAGCGGTATGACCCAGGCCACCCTGGTGGAAACATGCCACCATAATCTACAAACCTCACTCCTCGCCCAAATAGGAGTCGCTGAAAGCCGCACCTGAAAGCAGTTGATCCAACAAGGTGAACAGGCTGAAGAAATTGTCGCCCGGGTCAGGGCAGAGGAAAAACAAACCCCGACCTGAGAGGACAACAAGGCGTGCGCAGACACATCCCTCCAAACAAAAAGGAAGGATAACTTGGCAGCAGAGACCAAATCTCCCGTCAAACCTCAACCGGTCAAGGGAAGTGGCTCTTCAAGCCAACCACGCGCCAGCAAGCAGTATTCCTTCAAGGATGAACATGTCGACTCGCTCTTCAAATTACTCAACAAGAGCAACAGACTGAAGCTTCCTGAAGCTAGGCGCCCTGAAGAAGTCGGTAAAACCGATAATCCCAACTACTGCATGTATCATAGGATGTTGGGACACCCCACCAAGAGCTGTTATGTCTTCAAGGACATCCTTCAGGCTCTGATTGACGCGGAGGTATTAAAACTCCGTCCAGAGCAGAAGAAGGTGACGGCTAATATGACGTCATTCCTCCAGTTTAGAAGACAGCCTCCAACACCCTCTGGAGTAGTCCCTGTCCCAAGAGGAGAGCTAAGAATGGTCAACACAAACCCTCATAACAGCAAGAGAAGGGCCTGGTACCCGTTTTCACACCTCGGGGAGAAGTCATGTGGGTTCATCCCGACCTTGTGGTTAGCCAGCAATGGACCACTGTAACCAGCAGGAAGTCCAAAGGCAAAGCTAAAGCTTCATCCTGTAATGTGGTATGTGCCTCTTCTCGGGAAGCAAAAACTGATGTTCCCTCACTGACTGATTCAGAAGAGGAAACGTTAGCTCTGGCCACAGAACCCAACCAACTTGTGGTGGAAACCCGTTCGGGTCAGTCATATTTGAAAAAGTATGACGAAATGGCGGTAACTCCTCTAAAACTCGCTGCAGAGTCAGCCAAGCCTTCCACGAAACCACCCGTGGAGAAACAGAAAGAGCTTCGGTTCTCTAGAGTCCTCTCAAAAGACATCGCGAAAGGATCCGCAGCGCCTTACCGCTTCGATGTCCTGACTCAACTGGCCAATATCCCGGCCCGAATTACTCTTTATGAGCTCCTCAGGCTATCGAAGTCAACCAGAGAAGCTCTACAAGAGGCCCTCGCTAATGCTGAGGTTTTCATGACTCAGGTACCAATCGAACCAAAGGAGGAAGATGTAGAGGATTGTCTCCATACCTCCCAAAATGTTCCCTGCATCACCTTCACGGCAGATGATATGCAAGTCAAAGGGAAACATGATCGACCCCTTTACTTCGCAGGGTATATTGGATCATCTGAGGTGAACCGCATTCAGGTAGATCCCAGGTCCTCATTGAGCATTATGCCTCACCGGGTCACGCAACATTTAGGGATTCCTACTCACCGTCTGAGCGCCACCCAGACTACTATTTATGGGTTCAATGCCAATAGTACCCGTCCAATGGGGAAGGTCAAGCTCAAATGCTAGATTGGGGACCTAAGGTCGGAGGTGACATGCTACGTGATAGATGCCGACACTTCCTACAATTTGCTGTTGGGACGACTATGGATTCATCGCAATTCTATCGTTCCCTCTACTCTCCACCAAGTCATGAAATACATCGACGGGAGTGGAAAAATGCGAACGTTGATTGCCGAAAGGCATCCGTTCAAGGGACTTGAGAATTATTTCACAGATTCTCTCCTGTATCAGGATTATGTGGAAACAGATGAAATTTCGCAACCAGAGGAGCCCGACTCTTGTAATGAAGCCGACACCGAGCCGGAAAAAGAAGAGTGCATGTGGGACCTAGATCCACTTGTAACGGGCATTAATAAGCTCGACATTGATAATACCACCGATGATGTAGGCGGATGGTATATTAATGAAGAATTAGATTTGGCGTATTTCTCTGTAGTTGCTTCTGATTCAGTGCCGTCGGACACTAGTACCGAGGTGGATGATGATCTCTGGTCGGCAATGGATGCTTTGACATCATTGCATATACCAGTGAAGTTGTCCTTCGAAACGCACCGAGATGCTGGTAATGCGCAAGAATCCATATTTATGGTTTCAGCGAGACGAAAAGGCCAAAGACCAATTCTTTTCGGACGAATTGAATCTGAACCAATAACCTGTGAAGAATCAGAAGGCGAGGAGGAATCCCCTCAGTTCGGTCATTATGAGCCAAAGGCACTCAGAATGATGGAAAGCATGGGGTATGATCTGACGAATGGTCCAGGGTTAAATTTCGGCAAAGGAAGAAGAACACTACTCCGATCTTTTGTACCAAAAGGGAAACTCCCTGATTATTATCATCAGATTCCAGGGGTTGGGCTATATATCAACTCCGATCCCATCGGCTTCTGAGTCTGAAGAGTCATTATGCCATGATTACTCGTCGGGCACGTCATCGTGGGAGTTAGATGTTAGTGTCAGCAACATCTTCAGAGAACTTTCAGTGAATATAGTTTCAACAAGCCACCTGGAAGACAAAGATGAAGAGGTAATCCAATCTGATACATATCCTTGGATCCAACACTTAAACAATCTTTGGGATACCCGCTTTGAACAGTGCGAGCCACCCACAGAAGATAAGGTTGTTCAGATCAATCTAGGAGATGAGGCTAATCCTAAGCCCATCTTTATAAGTGAAGGTCTGTCACCTTCGGAGAAAAAGGATCTAATATCTCTTGTGCAAGAATATATAGATGTCTTTGCCTAGAATTACGAGGACATGCCTAGACTTGATCCTCAAGTGGCTATGCATCGCCTCAACATTAATACGGACGTAAAGCCTGTCAAACAACAACAGCGACGGTTCCGTCCAGAAATAATGGAGGCAGTCCAATCAGAAGTCAGAAAGCTTATAGACTCTGGCTTTATTAGGGAAGAACAACATCCTGATTGGGTAGCCAACATTGTCCCCGTTTCTAAAAAGAACGAAAAGATCCGAATCTACATTGATTTTCGTGATCTAAACGAGGCCTGTCCCAAGGATGAATTCCCACTGCCAATCATAGATGTTATGATTGACAACACATGTGGATTCGAGCGAATGTCCTTCATGGATGGATTCTCAGGATATAATCAAATCAAAATGTATCCTGATGATGAAAAGCATACCTCTTTCAGGACACCACTGGGGGTATACTGCTACACCATCATGCCCTTCGGACTGAAGAATGCAGGGGCAACATATCAAAGGTCCATGAATGCCATTTTCCATAAATACATGCGCAAAACGGTGGAATGCTATGTTGACGACATCGCAGTAAAAAGCCGCGCTAAAGGTGATCTTATAACTAATCTAAAGGTTGTCTTCGATATCATGCGGGCCCATCAATTGAAGATGAACCCCACCAAGTCCTTCCTGGGGGTGGCCAGTGAAAAATTCCTAGGGTTTGTAGTGACCTCTACGGGGATTCATTTGGACCCAGAAAAGGTTCGCGCTATCCAGGGGATGCAACCTCCGAGAAACCTCAAGGAGCTCAGGGGATTGCAAGGACGATTGACGTACATCCGAAGGTTTATCTCAAATCTCTCCGGAAGATGCCAACCCTTTTTCAAATTAATGAAGAAAGGCGTTTCGTTCATTTGGGACAGCGCTTGCCAGCAAGCATTTGAGGAAACTAAACAGTACCTCACACAACCGCCAGTCCTTGCAACTCCGGTGTCTGAAAAACCTTTCCTGATATACTTCCGAGCGATGGATCATTCTTTAGGAGCTCTACTAGCTCAGAATGATGATCAAGGATGAGAGCAAGCAATCTACTATTTGAGTAGAAAAATGATCGGAGCCGAACATCGGTATAACCCGATCGAGAAGGAATGTTTGGCATTGGTGTTTGCTATTCAGAAAATGCGACACTATTTGGTAGGCCAAACTATAAACGTCATATCAAAAGTTAACCCCTTGAGGTTACTTATGACAAAGCCTTCATCATTGAACGGCCGACTGGAAAAATGGGCCATATTGCTATCCCAATATGAAATGCACTTTTTACCACAAAAAGCTGTTAAAGGACAAGCGGTGGTGGATTTCCTGGCCGAGCATCCAGATCCGAGGGCAGCCAAACTTTACGAGGATCTCCCAGTTGAGGTCGCTGAAGCCTGCTAGACTCAGACATCCTTCGAAAGGCAAGTGTGGCAACTTTTCTTTGACGGTGCATTGAGAACAAGCCCAAGAGGACATATAGTGGCAGGAGTAGTAGTACTCGTCTCCCCACAGAACTATGTGATTACTCGAGCTGTCTCATTTACCGAGCCTTGTTCCAACAATGTGGCGGAGTACAATGCTCTCTTGATTGGGATGCAACTCGCCGATGAAATTGGCATTAAACATCTCGAGGCATATGGTGACTCTAAGCTCATCGTCAGCCAAGTTCGCGGAGAGTACGAAGTCAGACATGAAGATCTAGTACCCTATTACAACGCAACTGTCTACATGGCCAAGAGGTTCACCAACTTTTACATTGACCATGTACCACGCAAACAAAATGCGCATGTAGATGCACTAGCGTCTCTTGCTGCCTCTTTAGCCCTTCCAACCGGAGCAGTGGAGAAGATATTTGTCCACAGCCACGACCTGTATTGTCCGAGAATTTCTCTTGAGGACAACACGGAGCCAACATGAGATTGTCAAGACAAAAAAGCTCTTGAGTTGTCAACCGGTCCAGAATCTAGAGACTGGCGATTCCCTTACATCGATTATGTTTTGTATGGCATCCTGCCTGAGGACACCAAAGAAGCGGCTGCCATTCGAAAGAAAGCCCCCAAATTCTACTATAATGTGATTACGCGAACATTGTATCGTCGATCGCATGACGGGATCTTACTCCGCTGCCTTTCACCAAAAGAGGCACAGGAGGTATTGAAAGAAGCCCATGACGGTATGTGTAGAGCCCATCAACCTAGCCCAAAACTTGCATATCGACTCCAAAGGTTGGGATATTACTGGCCCAAGATGATCGCTGACGCCATCGCTTATGCCAAAAGATGTCACGCCTGCCAAGTACATGGCGATTTCATCCATCAAGCCCCAGGGTACCTTCACTCTACGACCTCTACCTGGCCATTTGAAATGTGGGGGATGGATGTGGTTGGCCCTATCAGTCCACCATCATCAAAAGGATATCAGTTTATCTTAGCCATAACCGATTACTTCTCCAAATGGGCTGAAGTCGTTCCTTTGAAGGGGGGTAAAATCATATGATGTGATCAAGTTCGTGAAACATCACGTCATTTACCACTTTGGGGTACCTCAGCGAATTGTCCATGACAATGGACCCCAGTTCGTCAGTCAGGCTTTCCAAAGGTTCTGCGCTAAGTTCAGAATCCAGAGTGTGTCCTCAACGGCATACTATCCCGCCGCTAATGGTGTCGCAGAAGCTTTTAACAAAACCATCGGCAAACTTCTCAAGAAATTCGTCTCGAAAAGTCAGCGTGACTGGGACGACAAGCTAGGTGAATGCTTATGGGCCTATCGCATAACTGTTCGAACCCCAACTAAAGCTACGCCATTTTCTTTGGTATACGGGTGTGAAGCTGTCCTTCCACTGGAAATCTAAATTCATCTCTACACGCGCCTTGACAGCAGAGATGACAAACGAGGAGAAGCATGAACAGTGACTCTAAGAATTGGAAGCCTTGGATGATAAACGTCTGCAGGCCCAACAACAGATCGAGCTCTACCAAGCCCGGATTACCAGAGCCTTCAACAAGGAAGTTAAAGTGCAAACTTTTAAGAAAGGCGATCTTGTCTTAGCCATCAGAAGACCTATGGTGATGACACATAAGACAAAAGGAAAATTTCAGCCCAAATGCGAAGGACCATTTGTAGTAGAGTCAGTCTACTCAAATGGATCATATCGCCTCATAACCTCAAATGGCGATACACTCATGATGCCAATCAATGGCAGATTCCTGAAGAAGTACCATCCTTGATAGTACTCCTCCTTGTAGGCTGTCTAAAAATCACTAAAAGACAAGCCATTAAAAAGCAGAATTCCAAGTTCTAGACGCAAAGCTAATTTTGGCCGCGTCTCATCAGCACCAAGGCACGAGGGTCGAAACCCGCGTCTCAGCCGCACCAAGGCGCGAGGGTCAAAACCCGCGTCTCATGAGCATCAAGGCGCGAGGCTCGACAGCCGCGTCTCAGCAGCATCAAGGCGCGTGGGTCGAAACCCGCGTCTCAGCAGCACCAAGGTACGAGGGTCGAAACCCGCGTCTCAGCCGCACCAAGGCGCGAGGGTCGAAACCCGCGTCTCAGCCACATCAAGGCGCGTGGGTCGAAACCCGCGCCTCAGTTGTAACCGTCCCGGTTTCGTGGCCAATCACGGCCCACATAACGGGGAAAGTTAGCCCCCATTATGGAGTATTTTTAGGAGGCACGTACGCCCCTGAAACTCCTATAAATAGCCCCGTCGCTATGAGAGGGGGGACAGAGATACGGTCGGAGGATCTTTGGGAGAAAAGAGCTCTGAGAGAAAAGAGAGAGAGAGAGTTCAACCCTTCAGAGAACTTGCTGTGTTCAAGTTAGCCTTTGTCGACAATCTCTTTGAGAGTTTTGGTCGACAGAGCTGTGTTACTCCGTCAACCACCCGAAGAGAAAAGCCCCAGAAGATCTCAACGTTCACCTGGTCAATGGAGAACAAGATTCACTCTCCACCGCCACTTGAAGAACCCAGCCTTAAATAAAGGGAGGATTCAAGACTCAACATCCTCCCTCCCTTGTAATCGGAAGACTGATCTGTTGTAATTTTCTATCCAATCAAAAGAATTTTACAATCGAATCCTCCTTTTCCGACGCGTACAAGAGATGGCGACTCCGCTGGGGACTACATTTGTCACTGACGAACAAATCGTGGCGCAAGGTGACGTCTCTATAAGGGGAAGATGGTCAAATCGCTTGTCGTCGAGTTCGACCAGGCAAAGTATGAAGAGTTTCTCTCTTCCGGCTCCAAGAGCCCAAAGACCCGCGTCTGTCGCAGGGTCTCTACGGGGACTTGCCCCGAAACCCGCTCTGAGACTCTCTCAGGCGCGGCTGCTGTGAAGGGTGTCGCGGCCAACCGCGCCAAGTGTGACACACACGCCAACGTCTCTCAGGAGACCCGCGTGACCTCAGGCGCAGCTACTGAAAAGGGTGTCGCGGCCAACCGTGTTATACGAGATACACGCGCCAACGTCTCTCAGGAGACCCACGTGGTCAAGCCCTCTGGCGTCCAGCCAGTCCACCCTCTCCCTCAGCACCAGGTCGTTGTTGTTTCTTTCCACCTCCACGACGCAACCGAAACGCTGAGCGCCGACAGAGGAGGCGTGCGCGTCAGCTACAAGTTGAAACTTCTGATCGTCCAACTGAGGCAGGACGCAAGGTTCAAACTGGCGTCTTGGCTGCGCCGCATCCAGCACGCGAAGTCCGCGTTTGGCGGCCCAAACGCTAGACTCCCCAAATTAGTTCCTCTGAAACCCTACTCACCAGACGCCAAGGCGAAGCTTGCGCGCCTCGTCAAGTACAAGAGGCACGCCCCCTTAGGCGCAGGGCCCAGCAGCCCACTCCCTCTCAAACGTCCCTGCCCGACGCACCAGGCAGCAACGCGACAGCCACGTCTCTTCTCAACAGAGACGCCAGGCACGCGTCCTAAAGCTGTGACGCGAGAACCGCGTCTCTGAATCCTGCGTCCAAGCTGTACAGCGCAAGGATGCCTCCCGCCCTCGAAGTTGCGAGGCTAATCTCTTCGATCCTCTTCCCATGGATCTAAGGGATTACTTGACAAAGAAAAGAAGTGCTAATCAAACCACTTCATCATGTTGCTGCCAACGGTTCATCTCCATGCTCTCTGAGTGCCGTTGCGGTTCAGGCGCGAACCAGCAGTCCTTAGTTAGACAGCTGACCCTGATTCCCCCATCAGCCAAAAGAAGACGCTCTTACAGGCGGAGGATCTTCTCTGACACTGAGTATCCAGAGCTCACTGCTAACATGGCGAGCAGAAGCAGGGGAAAACAGCCTGTAGTCAGCTCCGACGAGTCTGACTCTGAACCGGAAGGAGTGTACCGACACACTCGCACCCGGACCGGGGCCATTCCCCCGATCAACTACAATGCCCTAGCCCGGGGCATTGAGATTAATGACTCGCACTCTGCCATTGCAGAGTCGCAGGTCTCAAACTCTTCTATAGTGAAAGAGACCTTCACATACATGACGAGCACTCCTGAGGAGACTGCTAAGCGCTTGGAGCTGCAAGCCCAGGTCCAAAAGGAACAACTCGAGATGATTCGTCTTAGAAAGAATCCATCGACTCTCTCAAGCAGATGCTCGCACAGTTGCTCGAAGACAGGAGGAAATCTCCCCCTAGAAAGTCTAAGGGCAAACGAAAAGAGGGAGAAAGCTCATCTTCCGAACACTCCGAGAAGAAAGAGCAACCCACCTCTGGTTCGTCTAAATCCTCATCGCAGGAAAAGAACGATCAAGACCAGGGAAAGGTTCATTCTAAAAGAATGAATCAGTTGGAGCAGCGCCTTGAAGCCTTTACCAATCGGAAAGGTCTCCAAGAAGCAGGAGTGGTCCGCCCATATCCAGCTGAATGGGACCTAGTTCCATACCCGCCCAAGTTCAAGGCTCCAACCCTCCAAGCATTTGATGGGAAAGGTTCACCGAACCAACACATCTACTATTTCAAGTCCCAAATTGGGAATGTGATAGATAACGACGCCATCCTGGCGCGTTTATTCATTGGCACCCTAAAAGGGCTGGCCTTTGAATGGTTCATGAAGCTCCCAGAAGGTTCCATCAAGAATTGGGGTGATTTGGAGAAGCTTTTCTTAACACGCTTCTTTGAAGATGACTCGGAGGTCAACATGCCTACCCTTTTAGCCACCAAGCAGCGAAAGGGAGAGTCCGTTAAGTCTTTCGTGGAAAGATTTCGGAACGTGGCACTCCGATGTCCGAGCGGTATGACCCAGGTTACCCTGGTGGAAACATGCCGCTACAATCTCCAAACCTCACTCCTTACTCAAATAGGAGTTGCTGAAAGTCGCACCTGGAAGCAATTAGTCCAACAAGGTGAACAGGCTGAGGAGATTGTCGCCCGCATCAGAGCGGAAGAAAACAAACCCAGGCCTGAAAGGTCAACGAGGCGTGCGCCAGACACATCCCTCCAAGCCAAAAGGAAGGATAACTTGGCAGCAGAGACCAAGTCTCCTGTCAAACCTCAACCGGTTAAGGGAAGTGGCTCTTCAAGCCAACCACGGGCCAACAAGCAGTATTCCTTCAAGGATGAACATGTCGACTCGCTCTTCAAATTACTCAACAAGAGCAATCGACTGAAGCTTCCTGAAGCTAGGCGCCCCGAGGAAGTCGGTAAAACCGACAATCCCAGCTACTGCATGTACCACAGGATATTGGGACACCCTATCAAGAGCTGTTATGTCTTCAAGGACATCCTTCAGGCCCTGATTGACGCGGAGGTATTGAAACTCCGACCAGAGTAGAAGAAGGTGACGGCTAATATGACGTCAGTTCTCTAGTTTGGGAGACAACCCCCAACACCCTCTGGAGTAGTCCCTATCCCAAGAGGAGAGCTGAGAATGGTCAACACAGACCCTCACCAGCAGCAAGAAAAGGGCCTGGTACCTGTTCCCACACCTCGGGGAGAAGTCATGTGGGTTCATCCCGACCTTATAGATGGCCAGCAATGGACTACTGTAACCAGCAGGAAGTCCAAAGGCAAAGCAAAGGCTTCATCCTGCAACGTGGTGTGTGCCTCTTCTCGAGAAATAGAAACTGATATTCCCTCGCTAACCGACTCAGAAGAGGAGACAATAGTTCTGGCCGCAGAACCCAGTTGGCTGGTGGCAGAAACCCGTTCGGGGCAGCCATATTTGAAAAAGTATGGCGAAGTGGCGGTAACTCCTCCAAGACCCACTACAGAGCCAGCCAAGCCCTCCACGAAGCAACCCAGGGAGAAACAGAAAGAACTTCGGTTCTCCCGAGTTCTTTCAAAAGACATAGTGGAAGGATCCACGGCACCTTACCGCTTTGATGTCCTGGCTCAGTTAGCCAACATCCCGGGCGGATTACTCTTTATGAGCTTCTCAGATTATCAAAGTCGACCAGAGAAGCTCTACAAGAAGCTCTGGCTAATGCTGAGGTCTTCATGACCCAGCTACCGAAGGAGGAAGATGTAGAGGATTGCCTCCACGCCTCTCAAAATATTCCCTGCATCATCTTCACGGCAGATGATATGCAAGTCAAAGGGAAACATGATCGACCCCTTTACTTCGCAGGGTATATTGGATCATCTGAAGTGAACCGCATTCAGGTGGATCCAGGGTCCGCGTTAAGCATCATGCCTCGCCGGGTCATGCAACATCTGGGCATTCTTACTCATCGTTTGAGCCCTACCCAGACAACCATCTATGGGTTCAATGCCAATAGTACCCGTCCAATGGGGAAGGTCAAGCTCAAATGCCAGATTGGAAGCCTAAAGTCAGAAGTGACATGCTACGTCATTGATGCTGACACTTCCTATAACCTACTGTTGGGGCGGCCGTGGATTCACCGCAACTCCATCGTTCCCTCTACTCTCCATCAAGTCATGAAATACATTGACGAGAGTGGAAAGGGGCAAACGTTGATTGCCGAAAGGCATCCGTTCAAGGGAGTCGAGAATTATTTCACGGACTCCTTACTGTATCAGGATCCCGTGGAGACGGATGAAGTCCCGCAACCAGAGGAGCCAAACTCTTGTAATGAAGCTGACACCGAGCCAGAAAAAGAAGAGTGCTTGTGGGAGTTGGAACCACTTGTAAAGAGCATTAATAAGCTCGATGTTGATAATACCACCGACGATGTAGGCGGATGGCACATTAATGAAGAATTAGATTTAGCGTATTTTCCTGTGTTTGCTTCTGATTCCGTACCGTCAGATACTAGCATCGAAGTAGATGATGATTTCTGGTCGGCAATGGATGCTTTGACATCGTTGCATGTAGCAGTGAAATCGTCCTTCGAGACATACCAAGATAATGGTAATGCACAAGAATCTATATTTATGGTTCCAGCAAGACGGAAAGGCCAAAAACCAATTCTTTTTGGGCGAATCTCATCTGAACCGACGCCCCACGAAGAATCGGAAGGCGAGGAGGAATCCCCTCAGTTCGATCACTACGAACCAAAAGCACTCAGAATGATGAAACGCATGGGGTATGACGTAACAAGCGCACCCGGGTTGAACTTTGGCAAAAGAAGGAGAACGCTACTTCGATCCTTTGTGCCGAAAGGAAAAGTATCCGATTATTATCATCAGACTCGCAGGGGGTTGGGCTATGTATCAATTCCGGCTCCATCAGCCTCTGATTCTAGAGGGTCATCAGGCCATAAAAACTCTTCAGGCACATCATCGTGGGAGTCAGATGTCAGCGTCGGCAACATCTTCGGAGACCTTTAAGTGAACATGGTTTCAACAAGCCACCTGGAAGACGGAGATGAAGAAATGATCTAATCCGATACAGATCCTTGGATCAAACATTTAAATACTCTTTGGGATACCCGCTTTGAACAGCGAGAGCCACCCACAGAAGACAAGATTGTTCAGATTAATCTAGGAGATGAGGCTAACCCTAAGCCCATCTTCATAAGCGACGGCCTGTCACCGTCAGAGAAAAAGGATCTAATATCTCTTGTTCAAGAGTATAAAGATGTCTTCGCTTGGAATTACGAAGACATGCCTGGACTTGATCCTCAAGTGGCTATGCACCGCCTCAACATCAATCCGGACGTAAAGCCTGTTAAACAACAACAGCGACGGTTCCGTCCAGAAATAATGGAGGCAATTTAATCAGAAGTCAGAAAGCTCATAGATTCTGGTTTCATCAGGGAAAAGCAACATCCCAATTGGGTAGTCAACATCGTCCCCGTTGCTAAGAAAAACGGAAAGATCCGGATCTGCATCGACTTCCGTGATCTAAACGAGGCTTGTCCCAAAGACGAATTCCCACTGCCAATCACAGACGTCATGATTGACAATACTTGTGGATTCGAACGAATGTCCTTCATGGACGGGTTCTCAGGATACAATCAAATCAAAATGTATCCTGACGACGAAAAGCACACCTCCTTCAGGACACCATTGGGGGTCTACTGCTATACCGTCATGCCCTTCGGACTGAAGAATGCGGGGGCAACATATCAAAGGGCTATGAACGCTATTTTCTAGCAGCAAATGCGCAAAACAGTGGAATGCTATGTTGATGACATTGCGGTAAAAAGCCGCGCTAAAGGTGATCATATCACTGATCTAAAGGTTGTCTTCGACATCATGCGGGCCCATCAGTTGAAGATGAACCCTACCAAATCCTTCCTGGGGGTGGCCAGCGGCAAGTTCCTAGGGTTTGTAGTGACTTACACAGGAATTCATTTAGATCCGGAAAAGATTCGCACTATCCAGGAGATGCAACCCCCGAAGAATCTCAAGGAACTCAGGGGATTGCAAGGACGATTGGCATACATCCGCAGGTTTATCTCAAATCTCTCCGGAAGATGCCAACCCTTCGCTAAGCTAATGAAGAAGGGTGTTTCGTTCATTTGGGACAATGTTTGCCAACAAGCATTTGAGGAAATCAAGCAATACCTCACACAACCACCAGTCCTTGCAGCTCCGATATCCGGAAAACCTTTCCTGGTATACGTCCGAGCAATGGATCATTCTTTGGGAGCTCTATTAGCTCAGAATGATGATCAAGGACGAGAGCAAGCGATCTACTATCTGAGTAGAACAATGATCGGAGCCGAACATCGATAAAACCCGATCGAGAAGGAATGTTTGGCACTGGTGTTCGTCATTCAGAAAATGCGACACTATCTGGCAGGCCAAACCATAAATGTCATATCAAAAGTCAACCCCTTGAGGTTACTCATGACAAAGCCTTCATCGCTAAATGGCCGATTGGCAAAATGGGCCATATTGGTATCGTAATATGAAATGTACTTTTTACCACAGAAGGCCATTAAAGGACAAGCGGTGGCGGATTTCCTGGCTGAGCATCCAGATCCGAGGGCAACCAAACTTTACGACGATCTCCCAGACGAGGTCGCTGAAACCTGCCAGACCCAGACATCCTTTGAAAGACAGGTGTGGAAACTTTTCTTTGATGATGCATCAAGAACAAGCCCAAAAGGACACATAGTCGCAGGAGTAGGAGTAGTACTCGTCTCCCCGCAGAACTATGTGATTCCTCGAGCTGTCTCATTAACCGAACCTTGTTCCAACAATGTGGCGGAGTACAATGCTCTTTTGATTGGGATGCAACTCGCCGATGAGATTGGCGTTAAAAATCTCGAGGCATATGGTGACTCCAAACTCATCGTCAACCAAGTTCGCGGGGAGTACGAAGTCAGACATGATGACCTAGTACCCTATTACAATGCAACTGTCCACATGGCTGGGAAGTTTACAAACTTCTACATCAACCATGTACCGCGCAGGCAAAATGCGCATGCAGATGCACTGGCATCCCTCGCTGCCTCTTTAGCTCTTCCTGCTGGAACAGTGGAGAAGATATTTGTCCACAGCCACGACCTGTATTGCCCGAGAATTGCTCCTGAGGATTACCAGGAGCCAACAGGAGATTCTCAAAGCAAAGAAGCGCTGGAATTGTCAACCGGTCCAGAGCCTAGAGACTGGCGATTCCCCTACATTGATTATGTCCTGTATGGCATCCTGCCTGAAGACACCAAAGAAGCGGCTGCCATTCGAAGGAAAGCCCCCAAATACTACTATAATGCGATTACGCGAACACTGTATTGTCGATCGCATGACGGGATCTTGCTTCGCTGCCTTTCACAAAAGGAGGCACAAGAAGTATTGAAAGAAGCCCATGATGGCATGTGTGGAGCCCATCAACCTGGCCCAAAACTTGCATATCGACTCCAAAGGTTGGGATATTATTGGCCCAAGATGATCGCTGACGCCATCACCTATGCCAAAAGATGTCACGCCTGCCAAGTACATGGCGATTTCATCCATCAAGCACCAGGCTACCTCCACTCCACGGCTTCTACTTGGCCATTTGAAATGTGGGGGATGGATGTGGTTGGCCCTATCAGCCCTCCATCGTTAAAAGGGCATCGGTTTATTTTGGCCATAACCAATTACTTCTCCAAATGGGCTGAGGCCGTTCCTTTGAAGGAGGTGAAGTCATCTGATGTGATCAAATTCGTGAAACATCACGTCATTTACCGTTTTGGGGTACCTCGGTGAATTGTCCACGACAACGGATCCCAGTTCATCAGCCAGGCTTTCCAGAGATTCTGCGCCAAGTTCAGAATCCAGAGTGTGTCCTCAACGGCATACTACCCCGCCGCTAATGGTCTCGCAGAAGCTTTTAACAAGACCATTGGCAAGCTTCTCAAGAAATTCGTCTCGAAAAGTCAACGTTACTGGGACGACAAGCTAGGTGAATGCTTATGGGCCTATCGCACAACTGTGCGAACCCCGACTAAAGCTACGCCATTTTCTTTAGTATATGGGTGTGAAGCCGTGCTTCCACTGGAAATCCAAATTCCATCTCTACGCGTCGCCTTGACAGCGGAGATGACAACAGAGGAGAAGCATCGACAGCGACTCCAGGAATTGGAGGCCTTAGACGATAAGCGTTTGCAGGCCCAACAACAAATCGAGCTTTATCAAGCTCGAATTACCAGAGCCTTCAACAAGAAAGTTAAAGTGCGAATTTTCAAGAAAGGCGATCTTGTCCTAACCGTCAGAAGACCCATGGTGATGACGCACAAGACGAAAGGAAAATTCCAACATAAATGGGAAGGACCATTCGTAGTAGAGTCAGTCTACTCAAATGGATCGTATCGCCTCATAACTTCAAATGGCGATACACTCATGATGCCGATCAATGGCAGATTCTTGAAGAAGTACTATCCTTAATAGTACTCCCCCTCCGATCAAGTTAAAAGTACACCTCTGATCAAAACAAGAAGAGCTTCTTCATTAACATCCGACGCCTCCGACGGCTAAAGATAGAGGAAAATGTTGGCTTTTAAGCCCAACATAAGTCTTCGACAACTCATCATGCTGAGGGGAATAGCATGGCTAGCCCAACTCAAACGGTAGTTGGTAAAGGCACCTCAAATCCGTTGATAGCTGAGGGTTTGCTAAAAATCCTAAGTGGACTTGACTCCACTCTCCCCTCTAAAATCCCTTACCAATTCTCATCCACAGAATGGTAGGTCTACGAAATACAGTCGTTGCCAAGTTAACACTATACCTCTGGCACTTCAAACTTCACTTGCCAATTCTTATTAATAGAATGGCAAGTCTTCAAAATTGCTCATATCACGAATCCAAATTTGTCAAGTTAACACTATACCTCTGACATTTTTAAACTCCACTTGCCAATTCTCATCAATAGAATGACAGGTCCTCAAATTGCTCATATCGCAAATCAATTTCTGTCAAGTTAATACCACACCTCTGACAAATTACTGTTAAGTTAACATTATACTTCTAAACAGTACATCGAGTTTCTGTCAAGTTAACATCACACCTCTGACAGTCACCTTCCTTCAGACTTCCATATCGAAGCTGAAATGAATGATGCTAAGTTTAACACTACACCTCTAGCATCCAGGTCATCGCCAAGTTCAACAATACACTTACGGCCATGACTTTTCCTCAGACTTCCTCGCTGAAGTCGAGATGACTAATGCCAAGTTCAAAATTACACCTCTAGCATTACCCTCATTGTCAAGTTAAACATTACACCTATGACAGTGACACTTTTAGTTTTCCCAAATAAAACTGAAAAGCTTTTGAGTCAAGTTAATATCACACCTCTGACTTACATTCTTGACAAGTTAACATTACACTTCTGACAAAACTACATTCAACCCGTTAAGTTAATATCACACCTCTAACGGTAAAGACTTTCCTAGACTCCCCGCGAGCCTAGCTCACTTGTTGTTCTCCTTAACAGAACAACAAGTCTACTTAAAAAAAAAACATTGTTAGGTTAACGTTACACCGTTAACAGTGTTTACATCAACTCTCCAGTTGAGCTTAAACCTTTGATAAAAGCTCATCTTCCCTGGGGGTACCAATTCAACCTGTCACTTTCTTTTTATAAAGTGGCAGGCCCACCAAAATTATCTTATCTCTGTCAAGTTAATATCACACCTCTGACAGCATTGTGGGGTTCCTAGAATAGGATCTTTTCTCCACAAAATTTGACTTGTTAAAATTTTCATCATAGTTTTGACAAGCCAAAGATTCTTTGCTTCTATGCGTCTGACCAAAAAGAGACGAGAGAGTTCAAGACAATAGAAGAGACAAAAAAAAAGTGTCACTTTTATTTATATCCAGGCATATGAAAGTGATACAAAATGCTCTCTTATACAATGAGATTGAGTGCTACAGTTAAGGAGTACACAAAGAAGTCCCCTCTCTCTCAGAGGTTGCACTCACTCCTCAAAGCTGCATACAATTCCAAGTACAAGATGTTTGGAAGGGCACCAAAGTAGGATCGGATATTGTGGCAACGATCAGAAGCTGGTTGTACCACGATGCATGATGTAAACATCGAAGAAGTCCCTGGTTGATCGAGAACAATGGTGTTTCTTGAGGTCGAAAGGCAGCAGAGTCTTCTGATTCCACCTGACCATCCGAAGTGGGGGTATGATCCTTCGTTGATGAACATCTCTTCCACCAGAAGGTCACTCAGTAGGCATGGAGTTTCCCTCGATGTCATTTCTGGGGTAAGAGAGGAGGTTTTGAGACCTCACAGGGGATGCTACCCACCACTATATCCACCGCTACCCCCGCCGCCATCCTCACTCTGACCATGCCATGCCAAGAAGCATGACTGGTGCATTGAATCCAAAGAGATCTTGGCGAGGGTCCGGTCCCAATCTTCTGAAGACAGGAGTCATGACTTCTTCTCCTGTGGTCGACTATCGACCAGTTCGCTGGCCGATATATTCTCCCAAGGGCCCAGCGAACATGAAAAAGGATGATCAAGCCTACCTGCATGAAGCAAACAAAATTAGAAGATCTAAAGCTTAGTATATTTCAACAGAAAAACTAAGTGACAGACGCAGTTATTGCTGAAATCTTCAGACGCAGGAATGACCCGCGCAGCGAACCAAACTTCTGCGGCGGCAGAAACAGACGCGAATCAAAGCTGTGATATACACGGAATTTGAACGCGATCTAGTTCTACATCCATGTCTAAGATGCAAGACGCGAAGAGAATCAGACGCAAAAATTGCCATCTCCCTGTCGGATGAACAGGAGTTGTAAGATTCAGACCTGAGGACCATGAGGCCAGCAGGGAGTCGGCGTTTTAAAAATTCAAGACTTATGAAAAATCTCTAAGTACTTGGACTCGGTGCAAGATTCATAAAAACCAGCGTCTGATGTCACAGAACGCAAGAATCAAGTCTGCGTCCGGATCTTTCACAATTAGAAACATTCTAAGTGATGACTCCGGAACGCAAGGCTTACTGGCGCCCTATGTTCAACAAACAAGTACATCCTCAAGCGGATAAAAGCGGTTGGGTCATCAAACCCGCGCCTTGTTTGTTAACTCAAAGACCGCGTCTGAGAATCAAGCACGGTTTCGAAACCACGTTGGTGGTTCTCCTTCAAAGAAGGGATTTTTAGGGTTATAAGAACTCCATAAACCCCTCTAATGGCGAAGATCAAGCCTGATGGCGTTATACCTGAGATAGGGGCTTCCTGCATGGAGGAACCGCCCCTTTGGGCCTCAGTGACGACCGCTTTCGACGATGAAGAAGTTTGCTTGGCCTTGGGTGCCATTGCGAATCAAGAATCTAATGCTAGACGGAAGAGAAGAGAACAAAGGAAATCCTTTTTCTCAAAACCCTAGCAGATACACCTGAAGACAAAAGAGAGACTAATGACGACTCTCTCGATGACTGTTGCCATTTATAGGCACAGTAATTCGCAAAGATACGCGGCGCTTGGCTCGATTGACTCGGCATCGAATCATCTTTTGACGCGTGGACAGCGCATTTAATACTGCGTGAAGTTCGCACGCCAAAAAGCAGACGTCCCGTCGGTTCCACAGGACACGTGGCAGTGCACTCATGACATGGCACGGATTCGCACCCAACAGCTGCGCCTCTTCAATGGACGCATCCCTTCAGCACGGCCATAATTGCGTCCAGAAAGTCGCGTCTTTACTCAAAAAAGATGCGTCCCTCCGAAGTTCGCATCCTTCCAATCCGGCCTAGCATCGCGTCTGCCTTATGGAATATCAGTCGCGTCTTTAAAACAGTACTATCCCTGCGTCTCAAAAAAAAGCTGGCGTTCAGTCCTTGCTTCTGCAAATCAGTTCAACAGTACACTGGCACAAGCAGACGACCGTCCACTCCTGACTTTAAAGTGCACCCACGACAGACTTAAAGCAATCGGGGAGGTTTAGACTGTGCATCTAGACACTCAACACGATCAACTTTGGTAGCTTCAAAGAGTTCCACAGTACACTCACGAAGACCATACTCCAGACAAGATCAAACCCGGAGCATTGACAGTCCAGGCATAAGGGTGAGCTCAGCTAGAGTCCAAAGTATTCGAAATCCGTCCCACTTAACTGCGGAATGTTGAAAACTTTGGAGGGGGTTCTGTAGGCTGTCTAAAAATCACTAAAAGACAAGCCATTAAAAAGCAGAATTCCAAGTTCTAGACGCAAAGCTAATTTGGCCGCGTCTCATCAGCACCGAGGCGCGAGGGTCGAAACCCGCGTCTCAGCCGCACTGAGGCGCGAGGGTCGAAACCCGCGTCTCATCAGCATCAAGGCGCGAGGCTCGACAGCCGCGTCTCAGCAGCATCAAGGTGCGTGGGTCGAAACCCGCGTCTCAGTAGCATCAAGGCGCGAGGGTCGAAACCCGCGTCTCAGCCGCACCAAGGCGCGAGGGTCGAAACCCGCGTCTCAGCCACATCAAGGCGCGTGGGTCGAAACCCACGCCTCAGTTGTAACCGTCCCAGTTTTGGGGCCAATCACGGCCCACATAACGGGGAAAGTTAGCCCCCATTATGGAGTATTTTTAGGAGGCACGTACGCCCCTGAAACCCCTATAAATAGCCCCGTCGCTATGAGAGGGGGGACAGAGATACGGTCGGAGGATCTTTGGGAGAAAAGAGCTCTAAGAGAAAAGAGAGAGAGTTCAACCCTTCAGAGAACTTGCTGTGTTCAAGTTAGCCTTTACCGATAATCTCTTTGAGAGTTTTGGTCGACAGAGCTGTGTTACTCCGTCAACCACCCTAAGAGAAAAGCCCCGGAAGATCTCAACGTTCACCCGGTCAACGGAGAACAAGATTCACTCTCCACCGCCACTTGAAGAACCCAGCCTTAAACAAAGGGAGGATTCAAGACTCAACATCCTCCCTCCCTTGTAATCGGAAGACTGATCTGTTGTAATTTTCTATCCAATCAAAAGAATTTTACAATCGAATCCTCCTTTTCCGACACGTACACTCCTCTGATCAAGTTAAAAGTACACCTCTGATCAAAGCTCCGACCCAAAAAAAAAGTTTCTTTCCTTCGCTAGACCACAAGCTAATCGGGCACTGGCTGCACTATGATGCATGATATAAATATTGAGAAAGAAACTTGGGTTCTAATATTCCTACCTTCATTAACATCCGACGCCTCCGACGGCTAAGGACAGAGGAAAATGTTGGCTTCTAAAGCCAACATAAGTCTTCGACAACTCATCATGCTGAGGGGAATAGCATGGCTAACCCAACTCAAACGGTAGTTGGTAAAGGCACCTCAAATCCGTTGATAGCTGAAGGTTTGCTAAAATTCCTAAGTGGACTTAGTTCCACCCTCTCCTCCAAAATCCCTCACCAATTCTCATACACAGAATGGTAGGTCTACAAAATACAATCATTGCTACGTTAACACTATACCTCTGGTAATGAAAATTTTCAATACTCCTTATTGAGTACAAACTTTACTTGTTAACCCTATATGGAGTAGCAAACCTTCAAATTTGCTAAGTTAACACTATACCTCTGGCACTTCAAACTTCACTTGTCAATTCTCATTAATAGAATGGCAGGCCCTCAAATTGCTCATATCGCAAATTAATTTTTGTCAAGTTAATACCACACCTCTGACAAATTACTGTTAAGTTAACATTATACTTCTAAACAGTGATCAAGTCGTTACCAAGTTCAAAATTAAACCTCTGACAGCCATTTTTCCCTCAGACTTCTATATCGAAGCTGAAATGAACGATGCTAAGTTTAATACTACACCTCTAACGTCTAAGTCATTGCTAAGTTTAACAATACACTTAAGGCCATGACTTTCCCTCGGACTTCCTTGTCAAAGTCGAGATGACTAATGCCAAGTTCAAAATTACACCTCTAGCATTACCCTCGCTGCTAAGTTAAACATCACACCTACGGCAGTAATACTTTCAGTTTTCCCAAATAAAACTGAAATGCTTTTGAGTCAAGTTAATATCACACCTCTGATTCACATTCTTGTCAAGTTAACATCACACTTCTGACAAGACTACATTCAACCCGTTAAGTTAATATCACACCTCTAACGGTAAAAATTGCCCTAGATCCCCCGCGAATTTAGTCTCACTTGTTATTCTCATCAACAGAACAACAAGTCAACCTAAAAACATTGTTAGGTTAAAATTACACCGTTAACAGTGTTTTCGTTAGATCCCCAGCTGATCTTAATCAAGTTAATCCCTAACCTCTAATAAAAGCTCATCTTCCCTGGGGGTACAAGTTCCACCTGTCACTTTCTTTTATAGAGTGGCAGGTCCAAAAAAATTATCTTATACCTTGTCAAGTTAATATCACACCTCTGACAGCATTGTTGAGTTCTTGAAATAGGATCTCTCTCTACAAAATTTGACTCGTTAAGATTATCATCATAGTTTTGACAAGTCACAGATTCTTTGCTTCTATTCATCTGACTAAAAAAAAAGAGAAAAGTTCAAGACAATAGAAGGAAAAAAAGTGTCACTTTTATTTATATCCAACATATGAAAGTGATACAAAACGCTCTCTTATACAATAAGATTGAGTGTTACAATAAAGGAGTACAAAGAAGTCCCTCTCTCTCATAGGTTGCACTTACTCCTTGAAACTTTTCACCATTCCAAATACAAGATGTTGGAAGGGCGCCAAAGATGGGTTGAGCACTGTGATGACGTTCGGAGGTTGATTACGTCACCATGCATGACGTGAACATTGAAAGAGTCCATTGTTAACCAAGAACAATCGTGTTTCTTGAGGTCGAAAGGCAGCAGAATCTTCTGACGCCACCTGACCATCCGAAGTGGGGGTATGATCCTCACCACCAGAAAGTCATCCAATGAGTATGGAGTTTTCATCGATGTCACTTCTGGGGTAGGTGAAGGGAGAATCCAAGACCATACCCACCACTATATCCACCACCATACTC
This sequence comes from Agave tequilana, assembly GCA_038442645.1. Lineage (NCBI taxonomy): Eukaryota > Viridiplantae > Streptophyta > Magnoliopsida > Asparagales > Asparagaceae > Agave > Agave tequilana. Next base: position 42,319 of record JAVJIF010001002.1, read on the forward strand.
ACTCTGACCATGCCATTCCAAGAAGCATGACCGGTGCATTGAATTCAAAGAGATCTTGGCGGGTGTCAGGAGCCATGACTTCTTCTCCAGTGGTCGACCATCGAACAAGTTCGCTGGCCGAAATATTCTCCCAGGGGCCCAGCGAATATGAAAAAGGATGATTAAGCCTACCTGCAAGAAGCAAATAAAAATTAGAAGATCTGAAGCTTAGGATACTTCAACAGAAAAGCTAAGTGACAAACGCTCTCTTATACAATAAGATTGAGTGTTACAATAAAGGAGTACAAAGAAGTCCCTCTCTCTCATAGGTTGCACTTACTCCTTGAAGCTTTTCACCATTCCAAATACAAGATGTTGGAAGGGCGCCAAAGATGGGTTGAGCACTGTGATGACGTTCGGAGGTTGATTATGTCACCATGCATGACGTGAACATTGAAAGAGTCCATTGTTAACTAAGAACAATCGTGTTTCTTGAGGTCGAAAGGCAGCAGAATCTTCTGACGCCACCTGACCATCCGAAGTGGGGGTATGATCCTTCACCACCAGAAAGTCATCCAATGAGTATGGAGTTTTCATCGATGTCACTTCTGGGGTAGGTGAAGGGAGAATTCAAGACCATACCCACCACTATATCCACCACCATACTCACTCTGACCATGCCATACCAAGAAGCATGACCGGTGCATTGAATTCAAAGAGATCTTGGCGGGTGTCAGGAGCCATGACTTCTTCTCCAGTGGTCGACCATCGAACAAGTTCGCTGGCCGAAATATTCTCCCAGGGGCCCAGCGAATATGAAAAAGGATGATTAAGCCTACCTGCAAGAAGCAAATAAAAATTAGAAGATCTGAAGCTTAGGATACTTCAACAGAAAAGTTAAGTGACAGACGCAGCTATTGCTGAAAACTTCAGATGCATGAATGACCCGCGCAGTGAACCAAACTTCTACGGCGACAGAAACAGACGCGATCAAAGCTGCGATACACACAGATTCGAGCGCATTTCAGTTTTGCACCCGCGTCTAAAATATGAGACGCTAAGAGAATCAGACGCAAAAATTGCCATCTCCCTGTTGGATAAACAGGGGTTGCTAAATTCAGGCCTGAAACCTTCGATCTGAGTTGAAATCCTTCTAAGTCAACAGCCTCAGACGCGAGCTCTGTATGTAAAGCTCGCGGTCCAGGTGCAAAAGTCCATTATACTCGCGTCCAGAGAATTTTGAGTCAGAATTTTCTAAATGGCGCAACTTCCAAAAGATGGGCGCACCAGTTAGACTTCAAGAGAAGGTCAAGAAGATGAATCTCTTTAAGAGATAGCAAAACTGAAACCTAGTGGGCTGAAAATTTTAAGGCAAACCAGGAAGTCATACCCACAGAACAACCCATTGGGGGTTGAACTTTCTGCATCAAGGCGCGGATGTAAAAGGTGCTCAAGGAGACGCTTTTTGATTTTGAAATCACTTGACAGTGATAATCTTCTGAAGAGATTAAACAGAAGCATGAAAGCTCTGGGTCATCGTTGTCCATGGGGGCAAACCCCAGATAAAGTCCTTGAAGGAAGAAGGTGGAATCTCCCAGAGCGCTCGCTCTCGAGAGAAGACAGTCTAAGCAATGGACTGTTAAAAGAAAGGGGTGAAGCCTATTTATAGGCAACCCATAAAGCCTGTAATTAATGGCTCACTAATCAGAACCGTCAGCCTTAATTTCCGCACGAATATCAAAGCCCAATGAAGGGCTGACGCGTGGACTGTCGCTTCGGGAAGCATCGAAGACGCAAGTCTCCAACCGCCAGCGCCGATTTGGCATTTAAAAGCATTAATGCCTAAACCCAATGAAGTGCTGAGCATGGACTGCCGCTTCGGGAAACATCGGATGATGCGAGTCCCCAATCGACAACGTCGACTTGACATTTAAAGATCTAAGGAAATCTTTATGACAAGCTGCATGTAACGCCTGGGAAGTTGCACCAAACGCAGGCCCGAGAGCCGCGTCTAGGAACTTGCGTCCCTTTCGGCGTCCTCTTTCATTCCAGTTAAGAGAATTGCGACCGCGTCCCTCAAAGCGGTTCAAAGCCGCGTCCCCCCCAGCAAAAGGGACCCATTCTGGGGTCGCGCTTTGAAGGTACCAAAGCCACGACCTTCGCGCAAGCTTGAACCTCGTCTCAATTCGCAGGTCAGAGTGACGTTTCTCAGAACTGCGTCTTTACTACAAATAAGAGCCGCTTTTGCAACAAAAAAAAAAAGAAAGGAACTCAGTTCAGCTTGAGTTTATTATCCATAGTCAGTCAAGGAGCACAACCAGAGAGTGCAACTAAGAAATTGGATTCATCTAAGTGAAACAACGAAGATGGAGTAAAATTTCAAAGACTCTTATTATTTGGGCCAAAAATGATAAAAGTAATACAAACACTCTTGATGAATAGAGTGTTCTTTTCTTTACAAAAAAAAAGAAGCTAATAATCTTGGTTCGCCAAAGAACGGATTTGTTCTCTGAGGCGATGCATCTCATGTTGACGCGCTTTCTCAGCCTCTATGAGAGCTTGGACCCACAACTCCTCCTCAGATAAGAACTCCTTCGCAGCCAGCTGCGCTCGTAGAGATTCCAACCTGGAGGAGTGAGTGGAGAGGCTTTCTTCAACCTGCGTCTTGGCAGCTTCCAGCTCTTCCAGCTTCTTCCTGGCAGTGGCAAGCTTCTGCTCGTTGATTATAATCAAGGCCTCTGCCTTGGCTATGGTGACCCGAGCAGTGATAATAACCTGCTCTGCGCTCTGCATGACGAGTTCAGATTCACTTGAATCGACAATCAGCCTTTGATGGTCACCCTGGAAATGTTGGAGATGGCGGGTCTCTTCAGCTATTTGTTCCTCCATCTCCTTCCGCTCTTGTTCTTGAGCAGCCAGAAGCCTGTTCAGGGTTGCCCGGGTCTCGTGTACTGAACCAGCGTCTTCCAGAGACTTAAGTTCTTTCAAGTCACTTCCCAACTGCTCCATGATAGGTAGTAAAAAGTGCATATTTATCAATACATTTACTATCACATTTTCATATTTATTCCTATAATTTTGCACATTTACTAATATTTTATTATTTATTGTGTGCAGGCCTTGAGTAATTAATTAAATAAAGAATAAAGCCTTAAAAGAAGCCTAAAAGCCCATGTTCAAGCCCAATGCAAAAGTTGCAATTATCAAATGTCAAAGTTGCAATTACCAATTGCAAAAGTTGCAAATACTAAAAGAAGAGGGAAAGGATAGACTTCTATTCAACCCTAAATGCTTGCAGGATGAGGATAAAAGCCAAAGGAGAAGAGTGCAAGGATTACAAATTCGTTGTTAAAAGATATTGGAAGATTTGGATTTAGGGTAACTTGCTTCCCAAGTTATCCCAAAATCTCAAAATAAAGAGTCAGGATTCAACTTCCAGAAGGATAAACCCAGATGGACGGACCAGAGGAGGCCACGCGCGAAAGCGTGTGGCCGGGGACACAGCTAAGGCCGTGGAAACGCGGCCCAAGCCGCGTTTCCGCAGCAATCCAGACAAGTCTGGCGATAAGATTTTTCTGGGAGAGTCGTATTGGGATTCTATGTCTTCCAGCTCCTATAAATACCCCTGGAGAGCAACAGAGAAGGGCGTCCAGCGTAGTACAGAGCAAAATCTAGGGTTTTTAGGCTAGTTTGTAGTTTAGGTTTTTATTTTCTTTTTGTAATTTTATTTTTTATGTAAGTAAGAGAGAGAGGCCTATGTTGAGAGTGACACTGATGTACCCTCCTCTTTTCTTCCATTGTTTCAAGCAATAAAGGTAAATAATTTTTTTTATGTTCATCGCTTTACTTTCCTTTTCTTTTTCTTTTCCTCTTCTACTTTACGTCTGTGGTTTTTTATGAGAATGCAAGTGAATTCCGAAGCACAAGTATAACAAAGTCTTTGTGAGTGCTAACGATACTTCATGGAGATGTTCTCCTCCTCAAGATCCGTATCACTTCATTCTTGCCCAGCTTGATGATATAATGCGAACGGGGACTGAGCTCGATCCTATGACTTATGCGTTGAACGCCTCCGAAGCAAGGTAGAACATGCAAGGTTTTCAGGTAATTCATCAACCAAACTAAGGTAAGTATTTCTTTAATTTTCTTTCTTTTCTTTTATTTCTGTAGATTAAATCACCAACACTTCATCTTCCAACTCTTTCTTTCCCAACTCATTGTAAATATCGCTCCTATTCCTAACCAGACTTTAACTATTATTTTCTTATTTTCCTTTTAATAACTAAAAGAATAATTTTTTAGTGAACTTGCTAAACAAGCTTCCATCGCTAGTCCCTCCCTGACGATCACGACCCGCATAGCCATTGCTACAGCGGATAGAATTGAGCACCTTGCACATCTCTATTGCTAAATCTAAAATTCTGTATTCTTATGTGCAGGAAAAACTCAATCAAAATTTTGGCGCTGTTGCCAGGGAGGGACTGTAAGTATTCTCTAAAAAAAAACTAATTATTTATTTATTTATTATTTTTTTCTGTTTGCAGGTTCGGAGAACAGGAAAACTAACAGCAGCAAAGGACATATAGCAACTCTATGCCTGCCCTCGAAGGCAGAGCAACAGAGCCTACTACAGAGCCGCGTTTGCGCGGCAATAGCCGCGTTTCCGCGGCCTGAGTAGTTCACTACTCACTCTTTTTTCTGCAGGTTGCTGCAAATTGCAATATTTGTTTACTGCTCTGTTAACTTTTCTCTGTGATCACCTTGCACACTGCTAATTAATTAACAGTAACCTACTTGTTGAAAAAAAAATTAGACTCTTGCATATAGGCACGTGTCTATTTAATTTTTTTAATTTTTGTTGAAGAGTGCTGGAGACAAGGTACGTTCGCATTGCATATAGACTAGGAAGCACCCTTGGCTGATTTATTGCTTTTGAGTGAATATTGGTTTATTGCTTTACACGTGCACTAAATTGACTTAAGGGCTTGTCCTATAAATAAGATAAGGTGGGGATTTCATCACCCTTCCTTGGCCCACAAACAATCTCCTCACTCATTAACCCAAGCCTAACTAAAAATGAGTAGACGTTGGCCCTAGGGACATCTCGGACTCAATTAGGAGATTATCCTAAGGGGGAACAGTGTTGGAATTTGACTCCTGCCAAATCAGTGTCTAGGAAGGGGATTGAGGGCCGAAAGCCCGAAGATTGGTGGTTATTTAATTAAGGAACGTCTTTGACGGAAAACCTCCCACCAATCTTGCCCTGACCTGGCTGATTAACTTGTGGTCAAAGTCTGCACCCTACCTCCCGTAGACAGTCTAACCAGTTAGGAGTCGTCTAGGTCATAGGTCTACCCTAACTTAGGTTAGAATTTTTTCTTTTTGTTTGCTTTTTTGTTTGTTTTCTTTTTCTTTGTTTGTGTTTGTGTGATATGGCCTATAATAACAATTTTTTCAGTGAGAATCCATATTACACACCAACCTCTTTTTCGGATATTACCAACCCGACATATCATAACTTTGACCAACCTAGTGTGCCAGAATGGTCTTATCCGAATGAATATAACCATGACCCCCATCTTATGACCATAATTTTCACAACAATTTTAATTCTTCACAGAGTTCATGGGGTTTCGCTTCCCCCGAGTCCAATTTTCAACCAACTTGTCCTCCGTATCCACCTTGTCCACAATATTCTCAAGATTCATACTCAGATCCACCCATTCAGAATAGAAAACCATCTATCTTGGAAATGATGAGTATACATGAGTCCAAGCAACAATTACCATCAATATTAGACATGATGATACGTGAGTCCAAGCAACAGTCACAAAATCTGACCGACTCACAACTTCATCACGATTGTCCCAACAACACTTCCTCTTTTCAAGTCCAATCACAAAATGATGCACCAATCGACTATGAAAAGATGCTTGAAGCCATGACTCAGGCTAGATTAGCTCGTGATCATGAAATAGATATAATGGTTCAATCTTCACGTTCTCACCGTTCGGCCATTTTGATATCACTGACCACTCTGTTAGAGCCAAAGAGTCACGTTGCTTTGGACAACAAGATTCTAATTTAGTACAATCATTTGAACTTGCCCAAACTCTAATTTTTGAAAATGATATTGATAGTTTGGCAAGTTATTTCTTTCCTGAAATAGAACTTGAGCATGAATATGATCATGATCCCCAACTTGGTGATTCAATTTTACTTCCTGATTCAATAATGACTCTGGTGTCTCCACCTGATTTCAATCTTTTTCCCGAGTCAACATTGGATCCTGTGCCAATTCATCATGAAATTGAATCACCCATCTTTGATGATCATATTGAACTTGACCAATTTTATAATTTTGAAAGTCCCATGGATAAATTTGCAAGTTCTCATTTTTATGATATTGAACTCAATGAGATATGTGACCTAGATTCTCAAATCTGTGATCAAGTTCAAATTCCCGAATCATTATTGACTCCTGTTTTGTTACCCGACTTAGGTAATATTTTAGAGTCAGTTTTGATTCTCACACCTATCATTCCTGAACTTGAATCACCTATATTGAGTCACATTCCATTGTGGAAAAATGATTGTGGACTTGAGTTTCAACTTCTTGACTTGGACACACTTCTTGAATCAAGCTCGACTCCTGAACCCTTACTTGATTTAAGTTTCTTTCCTGAGTCGGTATTCGTTCCCGTACTTCTGACGCCCACGTCAATCATTCCATCTTTTCACACTCCATTTTGGGACAAGGCGGTTGACACAATTGACTCTGAAAATAATTATGAAATTTGAAAATTTGATGGGGTGAAATTTTTAAAAAATGATCATACATACATTTTAGTGGGTTATACAAAAAAGATTTCTGGTGGGTTCCTCCGAATTCCACGTAAAGTAGATTGGGCCACATTTCATGGACCAATTAGACCACCACCGGAACCACCACCTTGAGATAACATCTGCCTTCCTTTTCTTCTTTTTCATGCATACATGCATTCATTCATACATTCAGGACAATGCATGAGATAAGTGTGGGCGGAGGCTTTACTAACATACTAACATAGGTAGATACTAATAAAAAAATAATAAAAAAATAAAAATAAAAAAACAAAATTTAAAAAAAGGGACAATATTTTGACTTATATTTTGAAAGAAATCTAAGTTAGTCTTAAGAATTAGGAAAATCATGATTAGGATTTCTAAAAACTTGGTCAAAATAAATAAATTGTTAAATTTTTAGGTATAGGAGGAGAAATTGAATAAGTAATTAGTCTTAATTTTTACCTTAATGAAATATGCATACCAAATACATTTACATATCTAGGATTCTAAGACAAAGACTCGTGTGCCCTATAAAAAATAAAAAAAATTATTAAAAAAAAAGGAAATTCACTGATTAAGCTGGATACATGTGTCTCAAGAAGCATAAGTATTCACGCCTAAAGGTGATTTTATAAATAAAGTCCTTAGTTTTGTGGCCTAGTTCACTCGAATCCTTAAGTCCGTGGGGTGTTTTCTCACCCGGTGCCCTAAAACCGACCGGTTTGGGAGCCACCGATTTTAAGTTCGCTACATGGGTGGATTAGAAAGCCTAAGGAAACTAAGAAAAATTACTCATATATGTATTAACACATCTAATAGTCAATTAGTTAGGTATGAGAGCCTCAAGAAGCCTTCATGCTTACACGAAAGAAAATTAGATGAGTTATACATATTTAAAAAAAAAGAGAAAATAATAATAAAGAGGCATGAGAGTCCAAGTTAAGAAATTCCTAATAAAGATTCACAAGGATGCATATGACTTAGGGTAATGAAAAAGACTATACAAAAATTCAATTCTGACCCTTACCTAAAAAGGAAAACAATTTACTATATAAAGACTAAGTTTAAGAATGAATAAAAATGAGGATCCTAAAAACTTATAGATTACTTAGTCTCTTCAAACATATTTCAAATATTTTCTTTTTTTATAGATTTTGTGGGTGTAATCCGCTGAAAACCCTCACGAGACAACACTCGTCCTCTAGGGTAACCTAGGGGTTTAACGGCTTGTTGCACATGCTAAGTGCAACCGTGATTCCTACGAAAGTGAGTTAGGATAGATTAATTTTTCTTTTCTTTCTGATTTTTACTCGAGGACGAGCAAAAAGATAAGTGTGGGGGTGTGATAGGTAGTAAAAAGTGCATATTTATCAATACATTTACTATCACATTTTCATATTTATTCCTATAATTTTGCACATTTACTAATATTTTATTATTTATTGTGTGCAGGCCTTGAGTAATTAATTAAATAAAGAATAAAGCCTTAAAAGAAACCCAAAAGCCCATGTTCAAGCCCAATGCAAAAGTTATAATTATCAAATGTCAAAGTTGCAATTACCAATTGCAAAAGTTGCAAATACTAAAAGAAGAGGGAAAGGATAGACTTCTATTCAACCCTAAATGCTTGCAGGATGAGGATAAAAGCCAAAGGAGAAGAGTGCAAGGATTACAAATTCGTTGTTAAAAGATAATGGAAGATTTGGATTTAGGGTAACTTGCTTCCCAAGTTATCCCGAAATCTCAAAATAAAGAGTCAGGATACAACTTCCAGAAGGATAAACCCAGATGGACGGACCAGAGGAGGCCACGCGCGAAAGCGCGTGGCCAGGGACACAGCTAAGGCCACGGAAACGCGGCCCAAGCCGCGTTTCCGCGGCAATCCAGACAAGTCTGGCGATAAGATTTTTCTGGGAGAGTCGTATTGGGACTCTATATCTTCCAGCTCCTATAAATACCCCTGCAGAGCAACAGAGAAGGGCGTCCAGCGTAGTACAGAGCAAAATCTAGGGTGTTTAGGCTAGTTTGTAGTTTAGGTTTTTATTTTCTTTTTGTAATTTTTATTTTTTATGTAAGTAAGAGAGAGAGGCCTATGTTGAGAGTGACACCGATGTACCCTCCTCTTTTCTTCCATTGTTTCAAGCAATAAAGGTAAACAATTTTTTTTATGTTCATCGCTTTACTTTCCTTTTCTTTTTCTTTTCCTCTTCTACTTTACGTCTGTGGTTTTTGATGAGAATGCAAGTGAATTCCGAAGCACAAGTATAACAAAGTCTTTGTGAGTGCCAACGATACTTCATGGAGATGTTCTCCTCCTCAAGATCCGTATCACTTCATTCTTGCCCAGCTTGATGATATAATGCGAACGGGGACTGAGCTCGATCCTATAACTTATGCGTTGAACGCCTCCGAAGCAAGATAGAACATGCAAGGTTTTCAGGTAATTCATCAACCAAACTAAGGTAAGTATTTCTTAAATTTCTTTCTTTTCCTTTATTTCTGTAGATTAAATCACCAACACTTCATCTTCCAACTCTTTCTTTCCCAACTCATTGTAAATATCGCTCCTATTCCTAACCAGACTTTAACTATTATTTTCTTATTTTCCTTTTAATAACTAAAAGAATAATTTTTTTAGAGAACTTGCTAAACAAGCTTCCATCGCTAGTCTCTCTCTGAGGATCACGACCCGCATAGCCATTGCTACAATGGATAGAATTGAGCACCTTGCACATCTCTATTGCTAAATCTAAAATTCTGTATTCTTATGTGCAGGAAAAACTCAATCACTTCACCAGCATCAGGCATGCCCTAGCCTGCGAAGGACCTCCAGTATGACCAATGTTCTCGATCAGATTTTCGAGAAGCACTCGGGCAAATTTGAAAGAACTGCCCCCAGAGAGGATGAGGTCAATACATGATCGCATGGAAGCAAAGAACTGCTGCACCATTTGACGTGTCAGTTCTTCCATGATATCATTGGCTGGAGAGAACTCTATTGATGTGCTCCCAGATCCCCTTTCCATTACAGGGCGGGAGATGGAAATCAATTCATCTCGCGCAGGAGTAAGGCCAACGACAGGTGCGGCAGAAGCAGAAATGGTCGCCGACACTTCCGGGGTAGTTGCTGTCGTAGCAGCCTCCATGGCGACTGAAGTAGCAGCAAACCTGATCTCTTCAGAGCCCTCGGCCGAGGCTTGAATTGTACTGCCTTCTGGGTCGACGCTGGCCGCAAGGTCCTCTGCCTGAGCTCCCTCAGCGCTCTCTGCAAATCCTCAAAATGTTAACCATTACAGTAAAAGGAAGATATTCAAAGCCTCAATATTTTCTTACCAAGCTGAGGATTCAAAGACGGCGAATTCCTGGGCGAATCTTGTAGGGTTGAGGTCTCCCTGACTTCAATAATTGCCCTATCCTGAAGCATTTCAGTAGCAGGAGCCTCAACGTCCTCCTGCTGTGCCAGCTCCTGTATCATTTCCTCGTTATGGGAGGAAGTCGCGGCCTCGATGTCCACGGCCAGCCCTGCAGCATAAAGTTAAAGGGAAAAACGTCAGAACCTTTTTCTAGTTAAAAGGGAAACTGGGTTAAAAAGGCAAAGAGAGTACCTTCAGCAGGAGCAATTGCCGCTAGTGGCGACGCTGTCACCGGATCACACCCATGTATTTCTTCCTCCGAAATATGTGAGAATTTACTCGGATCTGGAAGAGCGGGTTCATCGCCAAAATCAACTTTATCGCCTGAATAATATTCATCCTCCTCGGACGATGAAGACGATAATGCAACATAAGAGGCCTCGGCAGTCGAGACCTTACCACCAAGTACCCCGGTAGTAGGGCTTGGGTCAACTACCTGCGAGCTGGGCATCAATACAGCAGGAGACTCAGGCTGTGGTACCTCATCGCTCCTCTCTTGGGCTGAAGAAGACCCTAGTTGAGTTGAGACCCCTGGAATCTCAACATCATCCCTTCCCACCAGGTCAGCCTCAAGTTGCTCAGCCTCATCAGTTGCAGCGGGTTCATCAATAAGCTCCCCTTCTTCTAAAATCATGGGGCCCATGCTGCGCAATCCACGAGGACGAACAGGGGGGTTTCGTCTTCCTCCTCCTCTTCTTCCCTCTACTCCTCAACACCGAAAGGGACGGCCTCAGACTTGGAAGCTTCAGCCGCCAAGTCTCTCCTGGCCTTCTTCGGGGCAGGCTCAACTGTGAAAGTAGAGCCAGGCTCAGCTGTGGAATTACAGCCATGGGGACGTTTAGGCACCGCCCGTCGACGCCTTCTAGCAGGCTGCTCCCTAGGTGCTGCTGCTCTTGGCTCCAACCCTGTTTCCCCTCTGGCCTCTTTCTTAGCCACCTGGTATTCATCGATGCCTCGCATGCATTTGTTGGATGCCAATTTCTCTTCATAAGACGCATTAATGCTCTGGATGCAAGAGCGATTCATTGAGTAGCCAGGCATCCTGCTAGCCTGGAAGTACCAGGTACAGAAACCGAGGCTTGCATAGAAGTTTGGCGTCTTCTGAGGCAAGCTGAAAAGAGCTTTCGTCCCCCCAGCCACGCTGTAATACCAAGCCCGAGCACCTTCAAACAAATTCCCACTGAAGGCGAGTTGGGCGTTAGGGTTGCCGACATACAGTTGATCATAACAGAACGGTCGGGCAAAATGATTCGGCATATAAGGCTCAATTGTGCATGATTTCCCTTGCCGAAAGAGCAGATACCCGGGGCGAATATTAATAAGCCACCAGAAGACTCCCGATGGCAGCCTCGTGAAGTCGTCCGGACCTACCATGTCGGCAAATTTATCCCCATAAGATGCATCGGTAATCACGGGGAAGCAGCGATCGAGATGATAATTTGAAGCGTTCAGAATACATTTCCGAACGTAGAACATATAGCAGTGGGACCAGTTTGAACTCTCCAGCCTCTGCACAAAAGGGACAAACCCCTCGGATTGAGACACAGGCGTCATCAGCGAAGGGCAGTGCATAACGTACCAAGCCATTAGGTACGTATAGGGAAGCTCGATCCGGGGGCTAGGAGTCTTTACTCTCGGCCTCCCCTCTGAGTCAACCTCCGGTTATCTTGGGAGTCGACGAGGGCCTCCACCTTGCACAAGCTCTGAGTCAGGGCCCGTAATCCACTTTGGATTCTAGCTACCATTGCTGGAAGGAGAGCGATGGACCTACCATAGGCCAACAGGACCGCCGGATATACCACGTCGGCAACAATCACTTCATGCGGCAGTGTCGGCACTACACAGCGCTTCAACCACAGCATGAGAAAGCCCGCCAGTAATGCCGGTCAGAAATGGGGACCCGGGCTTGATGATGGAAACTTTCAAAAACCGTATCAGGTTTGAACGTGTCTTCATTCGACTCTGTGGTATAAGAACTCACAGAGGCATCAATCCTCTCGGCGATTTCTTCGTCGGAGCTGGGAGCTAGAATGGTCACTGAGTGATCTTTCTCAGTTATACCATTAAACAGGTAGCTCGCCCAAGACATCTGCTTAACTCCCCTAGTCCTCCAGGAGGTTATTTGACCGCAGATATGGAAGTGCCACAACACTTCCCAGTAGGTCTCATATATCTGAGGGCACTCTTTCCTCAAGAGATGAAGCTCTTCAGAAGTGGGAACATATTCTTCATAGGGGCATCTCCCATGACCAGCCCCGAAACTTCATATAGTTCATGCAAGGCGAGCCCCATTTCTCTGACCGGGGTGAAGAATGTCCCCGTCAAAGGGTTGTAGTGTTCCAGGATCGCATAAAAATTGTGGGAACTTTGTGGGATGCCATACTGCACAGCCCTGACCGCATGACGCAATCCCACTTGTTCCAACAGACCTCCGAGTTCAGCGAGGACAAAGCCCACCATCTTGCCCCACCAGACTTTGTCGGAGGAATGGACCCAGCTGAGCGGGCGGAAGTCAACGGGAAAGTCACCCCTTACCTTAATGAATTGATTAATGAAGGCAGTGCCGAGCTGAGGGGTTTCCCCTACTGGGTACTCAGACCTGAGTAATCCAGGAAACAAGCCAAAAACTTTCCTCCCATGTTCGGCAGGGTGTACCTTCCGGGCGCCCAGTATGCCGAGAGAGACATTGGGGACAAGTCGGGCAAGCTCCCATTCCATTGCCCGGGGGACAGACATGTGCTGGAGATAGGATAAGGGATGCATTCTCTCCATATTTGAAAGAAAGAATTTTCTACCCCCTATTTGGCGAAGCCACTTATAATCGCCGTCATGCAAGATGTGATCGTCCTCGCTGATGTTGTCCCCAAAGAAGAAGACGGGTTTCTTTAACGGAATACGTGAATCCGTCTCAAAATCTGCGTCAGTCATGATTTCCCGGAAGGTCCTCATGTCGACCTTGCAGATCTTCTCCCTTCGCTCCTTCGACTTGTCGGTAGTCACAGGAGCAGTCCTCTGCAACACGAAGGATAGGTTGCGATCAGCACCGCCTACGTGCCCGAAGTGACATTTCTTGGAGAGAGGGTTGGAGGAATATCGTACTGCAAAAGAAAATAATACTTGATCAGAAATCTGAAAGAAAATGATCAAGTATTTATAACTCAAACGCAGGAATGGATCCGACGCGGAAATCATCAAAATCTACGTCCAGACCCGAAGACCGCGAGGCTAGTATGGAGCCCGCGTTTTTTAAAATCTAAGACTTATGAGATAATGTATAAGTATTGGGCTCAGACGCAAGATTCATGAGGATCAGCATCTGATTTCACAAGACGCAAGAGTCATAAGGAATCTGCGTCTGAATCTTTCACACTTAGAAATATTCTAAGTGTTGGATTCAAAACACAAGGCTCATTGGGGTTCTGTGTTTAACAAGCAGACGCAGATTCGAGCAGATAAAGGAAGCAGAGGTCATCAGACCTGCGCCCTGTTGATCGACTAAAAAACTGCGCCTGAAGATCAAACACGGGGATAAGCCCGCGTTGGCGGTTCACATTCAAAAGGGATTTAAGAGTTAAAACAACTCTGTAAACCCCTTTAATGGTAGAAATCAAGTTCGATGGCTTCTTATACCTGAAAGAGGGGTTTCCTGCATGGAGGAACCGCCCCTCTGAGTCTCAGAGACGATCGCCTTTGAAGACGAAGCAGTATGCTTGGCCTTTGGTGCCATTGCGATCAAAGGATCCGATGTTAGATGAAGGAAAAGAGAACAAAGGAAGCTCCTTTCTCAAAACCCTAACAGATGCACACGAAGACGAAGGAGAGTTTAATGATGACTCTTAAAGGACTGTTGCCTTTTATAGGCACGGTGATTCGCAAAGATACGCGACACTTGGCTCGACGCCTAATCACCGCCTGACGCGTGGACAGCGCATTAAGTGCAGCGTGAAGTTCGCACGCCAAAAAGAAGGTGCCCCCTCATTTCTACAGGACACGTGGCAACATACTCATGGCACGGATTCGCATCCAACAGTCGCGTCTTCATCCTAAGAGACGCGTCCCTCCGATGGACGCACCTTCTCAACTAAGCCAGAGTTACGTCCGGAAAGCCGCATCTTCATTCCAAAAGACGTGTCCCTCCGAAAATCGCATCTTTTCAACTCGGCCAAAGTCGCGTCTACCTCATGGAGTAATAGTCGCGTTGTCATCCCAAAAGAGGTACCCCTATAGAAGGCGCGTCTTTAAAGCAGTATCACCCCTGCGTCCACAGAACTGGCGTGTAGTCCTTACTTCTGCAATTCAGTTCTAAAGTACACTGGCACAAGAAGAGGACTGCCCACCCCTGGTTTAAAGTGCACCAACGACAAACTCAAAGCATCGGGGAGGTTTAGACTGTGTATCTAGACACTCAACACGATCAGTTTTTGGCGGCTTCAAAGAGTTCCACAGTACACTCACGAAGGCCATACTCCAAACAAGATAAAGCCCGGAGCTTTGTCAATCCAATCATAAAAGTGGATTCAGCTAGAGTCCAAAGTATTTCGAAATCCGTCCCAGCTAACTGCGGAATATCGAAAACTTTGGAGGGGGTTCTGTAGGCTGTCTAAAAATCATTAAAGACAAGTCGTCAAAAACAGAGTCCCAAAATCCAGACGCAGGGCTAATCATAGCCATCAAAGCAGCGTCAAGACGCGAGGGTCGAAACCCGCGTCTCAGCCAGCACTGCAGCATCAAGATGCGAGGGTCGAAACCCGCGTCTCAGCAGCACTGCAGCATCAAGACGCGAAACCCGCGTCTCAGCCAGCACTGTGGCACCAAGAAGCGAGGGTCGACACTCGCGTCTCAGCAGCACTGCGGGACCAAGGCGCGAGGGTCGAAACCCGCGTCTCAGCAACACTGCAGTGCCAAGGCGCGAGGGTCGACACCCGCGTCTCAGCAGCACTGTAGCACCAAGGCGCGAGGGTCGACACCCGCGTCTCAGCAGCACTGCAGCACCAAGGCGCGAGGGTCGAAACCCGCATCTCAGCAACACTGCAGCACCAAGACGCGAGGGTCGAAACCCGCGTCTCAGTTATAACTTCCCTCGTTATGGGGTCAATCACCACCCACATAATAAGGAAGTTAACCCCCATTGTGGAGCGTTTTTAGGGGACACGTTCACCCCTAAAACCTCTATAAAAAGCCCCGTTGCTATGGAGAAGGGGTCGGTCAATCGGAGATCAGAGAAATCAAGGAGAAGAGCTTGACTTGAGAGCTTCCACAGAGAAGGAAAGAGAGTCCAACTCTTCAAGTAACTTGCTGCGTACAAGTCAATCTTTACCTACAATCTCTTTGAGATTCTTGGTCGACAGAGCTGTGTTACTCCGTCCGCCATCCGAAGAGAAGATCCCCAAAAGTTCCTGACGATCACCCGGTCAACGGAAAACAAGATTCACTTTCCATCGCCACCTGAAGAACCCAGCACTAAACAAAGGGGAGATTCAAGACTCAACATCTTCCCTCCCTTGTAGTCAGAGTATAAGTTTGTTGTAACTTTTCAATTGATTCAAGGAAACTTTACGCGAACTTTTCTACTCCGTACCAAACATTGTCATTTTCCTTCAATAAAATCCCATAAATTCTCTAAAAATCTACAAAAATAAGTTCAGCAATATACTTTAATATACAAACATGTTTGAGTAAAATGAAAACATGTTACAAACATTTTGAACTATTTTGTGACTAAGAAATTTTGACTTAAAAAAAATCTATATTTTTTCAAATTGATTTTTCTAAAACTTCTCCAAATATAAAAACAAGATATTTTTAAACACTTTTGAAGCTTAGTATGTATGTATGTGATCCACTACACATATATGATGAAATATCTATGTTTTTGACAATAAGCACTAAAATGTTTTTGGTAAAAACATGTAAACTTTGAATTTCAAAGACCAAAACGGTATTTTTTTCAAAATAAAAATTCATTTATGAAAACACATATAAATCTTGTATGTGAGTGTGTATGATACTTGAGCAATCCACCAACTAATCTATCCTTTACATTTTATCTAAAAATAAAATCTTACTAAAAATAAATTTAGACTCAAGTCTTCTCTTAAAGGTCTTCTTTTTTTCTTGACTTGGTCCAAACTATGATCCAATGAGTCTTCTCTTAAACATTTTATCTATAAAGCATTTTGTGATGATCACAGTCTTAATAAAGACTAAAAAATAAAATATTTTGTGAGAATTGCGATCATGATCGCTGTCCTATAAAGATTAAGAAATATGTCCTAATAATGAGAACTGCGATCATGATCGCAGTCCTATAAAGTTTTAAAAATAAGAGATTTTTATGAGAACTTCGATCATGATCGCAATCCTTATAAAAAGGAATGCGATCATGATCGCAGTCCTATATAGACTTAGAAATATGTCATTTTTTTAGGAATGCGATCATGATTGCAGTCCTCAGAAATAGATCGCAGACCTCAGAAATATTACATTTTTATGAGGACTGCGATAATAGTTACAGTTCTTAGAAACAGTCCATTTTTTTAGGACGTCACAGTTCTCAGAAATAGTTCATTTTTGTGGGGGACTCATAAAAATATAATATTTCTGAGGACTGTGATTATGGTCACAATTTTTTATATACCAGCCGTCCGCATTTTCGAAGCGGTCCATTTTTTCTGAACCAATTACTGTAGGACATTTGCATCTTTCGCTGCTGAGAAACGGTTCTGTGCTTGACAAAAGAGCTTACGTGGTTGGTTTAAAAAAAGAGGTGGCTAAAGCGAATAAAATTATAAAGCTGAGTTTTTCTTAATTATGATTTGACATAAGAGGTTGTAGCGAAATCTTCCTTTTAACATTTATGTATTATTCTAATATGCTATTTTTGGTTATCATAATTTATAAATGAAAATCATATTTTGAATGAAATTTGTATTTATTAAATTATGAGTATTGATTTAATTAGTTATTAAAATCATGATGTAGGTCTATTTTTCTCTATAGTAACTAAGGTACACTTTCATAAATCATACATAATTTCGGTTAAGAGTAAATTTTGAAGTGTTTCCTGATCTTAAACTAATTCTACAGGAGTATAATCAAATTAAAAGTTAAAATTTTTACATTTCACTTCTATCAATACAATTCATTATTTTTTCTAAAGTTTAGAAGGTATTCAATCTTAGCCAAAAATATAATATATTCACTAGCATATAAATGATAATGATCTTAGGATTTGTTGAGGGACAACTTGAAAAAAGTATCAAACAACTAGTAATTCTTATGTTAAGATAATCTGTGATTGTTTAGTGAGATGCGCTGCTTAAGTCTTTCATGTTTATTTTGGTAGCAGTAAACTTCTTCCATGTTGCATGGCTGGCAGTTAATAGAATTCTGTGTTCAGATATTAGTTTATTCTGATTCATGGTTGGGGGCTGTGTGCATCAGATCACGAAATTAATTGTAGATTATTAATAACCTTAGTAGACTTCAATGGTGCATTTATCAGAGAAATCTCGGTCGAGGTATGAGGTAAAATCCTACCAGGAAATGGTTGTGAACCCAATGAAGCAACAGAGGGAGGACAACCAGCAGCTGACTGATCTTAAGCACAAGGTTGTTAAGCAAGAACAACGTTTCAAGGCGCTTGAAGAAACTTTTGAAGTAGTGAGCCAGAAGCTGTGTGAGACCATGGAAGAAAACAGGATCGTGAGGCTCAGAACAAAAAAGCAATATGAGGAGAACAAAGAAGAGGTAGTGGTTCAAATCAAAAGAGAATTTTTCCTAAAATGTATTTCACATTACCGAGTATTTTGAGCATTTTAGACCTTTAGTGATAAAAATCTGTCATATCAGTTTTAACCTAGTCATTTTTGTTCTTTAATTTTCTTTCTTTCCTTTTCAAAGGCTTTTCTTAATAAAAAAATAAGACAACTAATATATTGCAAAATCTTTGGGGACCATGGACTAATGTCATGCCCCTCTTATTGTTCTCCAAATTAATCCTAACAATGGTTTAAAATCTCGGTATCGACGTTTACCAATGTTTTTAGTATCAATATCGGCAATACAGTTGTCAATATCACTTATATCGGCCATATCAGCAATTTTGGACCCGATATCGGGCGATATTATTGGGCTAATATCGTATCGGGTACCTTAAAACGATACGATATTGCCGTTGTATATTGATTCGGCCGATATTTGAAATCATGATCCTAACTATCCACGTGACGACATCATCTAAGATCCCAACTATAGTTAGTTTCATTTAAATTCAACTGTTCATATTTCTACGACTGTACCAACTTTCACTAAATCTAAGTTACCATATCTCAAAAATTAAAATCATTATGTGTTCTCCAGAGCAAATATGTGACTTGTTTAATTATCTAGGGTATTGTGTAGCAATCTTTCAAGGTTCAAGTTTTGACCGAGATGTAGTGTCAATAGTTTCAGCCTAGTAGGTGGTCAATTCCAAGTTAGTGTCATTTTTAACTGTGTGCTTGTTATAAGCAGAGCTATAAAGAGTGAAAACTAGAAGTTTCAAATCACTCGCTTTTTTTGCAAAACTTGATGACTTGCATATTGCAAAAAAAACTTGATTATCTGCATATTGCATTACATTTTGGTCTTCAGGAAGATAATCATTATCTTGGTTAATTAACTTACTGTACGCAACCTGGTGCATTTGTATTGGAATTTCAAAAGAGCACTCTTGCAGTTAATTGAATGTCACTAATTGCTTGATTTTGTCTCAAATGCTTATTATTCGCAAACTACTTTAAAAAGAAAAAATAACTCTACCCCATTTAATCTGTTTAAACAAAAAACTAACCGGGTTAATTAATTTCTCCTTTTTCCTTTTCAGTATTTTTTTGTAGATGGATTGCCAAGAGCAAAGAGCAATTCTTCGTGGACCAAATGGCTAAAGTTCTAAAGGACATTGAAGAGAGAGAAGAGAAATATGAGACTTTATTACGACAAGAGCGTTCTAAGGCACAACTATCTGTTGAACACTATGGATCCAATGAAGAACGCAGACTCAGGTAATTTGTACTAAAGGCAGTTCAATTTGATGAGACTGGAGATGTCAGTAGCACCAAATATTGGAGCTGAGCTGTTTGTTTTGTTGAGTTGCAACCGCATCAATTGCAGCTATAAAAAAGGCATTTTGCCGGAGTCAATGCTGCAGCCAATTTATTGCATCTCTGATGTGGCTGTTTATACTTACTAATTGACTATCAAATACTGCAACTTGAACTTCACCATAAACCAAACATTTTTACATACTTTATTTCTTGCACTTCAACTACATCAAACCAAACACAATGCACAGTCTGTTTATAGTAGATGTCGAGCTCCTCAAACCCTAGTCATGAACTGTCATACTAGGGTTATTTTCTCTCTTTAAGCATGATTTCCCTGCTTAATTTCAGATAGGCATGGATGTTTCCCTTCACTACCCTCTTTATTCAATGAAGTCAAACTCCTAGGATGTGAAACAAAAAAGGGGTCTACAGATTTTTGAAAAAGATGAGTGATGAAAGAAATAATTAAAGGTTGCCTAACGGATAAATGAAAAGACTTTCCACCTTCTTGGATCTCACGCCAGTTCTGGCCGTACTCTTCGATCTTGACCTCATGCCGCACGCTCGATCTTCGCTTCACTGGTAGGGTTTCATACACCGCTATTGGCGGCATGCCCCTCAAGGGGAAAACCTCAAAATAATTTTCCTAAATTTCTGGTCTATTTTTATTGAAAAAATGTAACTTTTAATAAGCTTACAACTACAGACTTTTCTCCACTTATCCGATGTGGGACTAGAATAAAATACAGTACTAAAATACACGACTACTAAATAAAATAAAAGAAAATACATACTCATACTCAAAAATAAAAGAAACCTGACTCGATATCCCCATCACCCTATTCTTCTAATATGATAACATAATCTCAGGCACACATGCCCACCCAAAATAGTTAACTGCTCCATTACGTTAGATTCTGTTGCACCTTTCACTAGACCATAAATGGGCTTCCAAGTCATCCATTCCATGGCGTTTGGAGTCGAAAATTCAACGTGCATTAAAAGGCAATGACAATTTTGAAATTTGATAAAAAATACGTGGTTTGCATTTGGACATTACAGAACCGCCGTCACTTCTGAGATCTAATAGCGATTTTACTTAGAACTGCCGTGAAATCAATTTTTGACGGTGGTTCTTACAAGAACCACTGTCAAAACTAAAAAGTTTTGACGCGGTTGCCGTGAAATCTATTTTTAACGACGGTTCTTAAGAGAACCTTCGTCAAAACTAAGAAGTTTTGATGGCATTTTATATAAGAACCGCCATCAAAGCCTCCTTAAAATAACAGTTCTAAAAACACACCCTTATCAATCCTAGCCTTTTCTCAAGCCGCAATCGCCGACCAATCTCTCTTTCTCGTGGTGGTGTTCGTCTCGTCTCGTGATGATGCCGTGGTGGTGTCATGTGGAGGTAAGCTCTTTTTCTCTCTTGAACTGCCCCCCCTCGATCTCTGAGACAGACCAAGGGAGAGATCTAGAGTAGAGAGCGGGAGAGGTGCAGAGAGAGGAGAAGACAGAAAGAGAGAGATCAATAGGATTTTGTGTAGGATTTTGAATGTAATTGTGTGCGATTTTGAAGTTAATTGATGTGTGAAATTAATTGTATAGGATTGTAATTTAATTTGATTATAAAATTAATTGTTGTAGGATTGTGAATTTAATTGATAACCTCCATCAAACCCAATCGACATCACAGTGTACACGTAATGTGTGTATGGTAGTGGTGGTGGTGGGTTGTGCGCGCACACACGCGTGCATGTGGTGTGTGTGATATCGGTAAAGCGGTTGGTACTTTCGTTGCGTGGCCAAACAGACATCATTCTGAATAGTCGGGTATGTTATCAAAATTAAAGCATAATCTTGCCTCTATAATATAATTAATTACAATTTTATTGTGACAGGTAAAGGACAAAGGGAAAGAGACTGCACGCCTTGGGACTGCAGGGAGCTCCCCACAAAACTTTCGGTCACATCGTTGCCTTCTGTAGGTTAGAGTAAGAACAAATCATTAAAGACAGTGGCGGCGCTTGCGAAGATATTGGACGATACTAGCATCATCTTTTTACCTACCACAATCGATGTGTTTGGGTACGAGAGTGGACCCAAAATGTTAAAAAAGAGGGACTTTGTGGACTTCATATGCCAAAAAGGAGATAAGCGCAACATGTATTGCAGTGTATATATGAAGTAAATCATTAATGTATATTCATTTTTAAGAATAAATAACAAATGTTTTATATTTGATATTTTTTTCATAATTTTCTGATAATTTTAAGTTTTTATATGATTGGTGTGTGGACGTGGGTTTCACTGAACAATATGCTTTATTTGTCCATACTGAATCACATATGTGACAAGCAAAGAAGATGAAACGGTCGACAAGGCCCGATATATCGTGTACTCGATACTATTAGATGACACGAGCCGGTTGTACCTTGCACCATATAATACGGGGTAAGTATGAATTTTTCATATTAAAAATTTAATTGTTAATTTAATTTAATTTCTCATATGATTTTCTCTTATAGTTCACAATAGACTTTGTGTGCGATCGGCCCTTACAAACACACGGTATATTGGCTTGACCCCTTGCGGTACGATGTGCGAGAACCGATTCGTCAAATAATTAATATGTGAGTGTTTAATACTTGTATATTCTTTTCATTATTTCTATTTTAAAGTATTATTTAATACTTATTTATTTTCTGAAATTTATGAAAAGGGTCCTATCCATATTTGCTGCACAAGCCAATCAGAAAAAACGCAAAAAACTTCTTGGAAGAGATTCAGGTAATTACTTCGGAAACTAATGATATCTCTTTAAATTTTAAATTTTACTTAACACAATTTCAATTCTTCTAGTGTCTTAAACAGCCTGATAGTATCACGTGCGGATAATGCGTAATTCAGTTTCTGCGTAAGATCTGTACAAATCAAATGAATCTTATTCCTATAAAGGTATATTCCTCTTTTTTAAAGTTAATCTATGTCTTTTGTTAGTATATATTAAAACTAACACAAATAAGTCAATATGTTTACACTTTGATTACAAAAAAAAATATTCATATGAGAAATGGAATAAAATTCAGGAAGAGTGAGCGAAATATGTTGTGAAATATTTTTCGTTGAGTGAGTAATAGATTTAAACTCATTTTTTTGGTTTAATTTTGTGCATGTTTTCAATTTGGTGCATGCTTCTTATTTGGTGCATGTTTTCTATTTTTGTGCATGTTTTCTATTTCGTGCATGTACACACATATGTACATGTAGACCTTTCCATTCCCAAATACCTACATGGTATTTTCTCTTTTGAGAACTGTTGGAGCATGACCAGGACTCAATCTCCATACTGACCTTTTTATTCTCTTACATGGTTTGCTAAGCATAGCCTCAAAATGTCTGTGCCTTGTTAGAGCTTTACATGGAAAGTTGTTAACAAGGCATTTTTTGAAAGAGCTTGGTGTTATTGATGATGATGTTTGTGTTTTGTGCAAGACATCTATTTCCAATGCCCATATTCATCTTACTTGTGGAAACTATGTAAATTGAAGTTGGTTATTAGCTCTCCAATGTGAACTCTTTATGATGAAGCAACTCTGATCAATAACAAGTTCAAACAGAAGTGTAATATATCAACTCTGGCTAAACTTGTTTTCTCTGGAGTTGCATGGCACATATGGAGGGAGATATTCAAGGATCTGTTGGGGTGAAAGCAAACATAAGATTCATTTCTTTAAGGAAATCTATGAGGACACTCAAATACTTATGCAACGATGCACCTGGAAGTTAGCCAAGGGAAGTACTCTGAATAGTACTCTGAGTAATTGGGGCATTACTCTAGTACAATGAGATTTATCTTATTAGAATTTACCTACATCAGAAGGTTTCAGAGGAAACATCATAAGTTTCAGTTCTGATCCAGCGTATCAGCCATGGGTAACAGTGTATCAGTCTTCTACGAGTTCAGACAACTCAGGCTGGTATCTACTCATGTGTATCAGTCCTGTATCAGCTCAGAATCTACTTGGCAGTACCTTCTCCAGAGCTGCATCTCTTGTGCAAGTATCAGTTCTGTATCATCTCAGACTTGTGATGTGAGTTCTGATAGAACTCATATGCAACAGTCTTGTATCAGTATATCAGATGCTTTTTGCCTGATGACAGTATATACTTGTGTAGTACTTTCCCAAAGCAGCATCAGAATCAACAACTCTTCAAGCATTGTGCCAGAATTTTCTTGTGCAGTACCTTCTCCAGGTCAACATCTCTTGTGCCAGAGTACCAGAGTAGCATCTCCTGTACAAGAGCAACATCAATATCAGCATTTTTTTGTGACAGAACATCTCTTGTGCCTGACCAATATCAACATCAACATCTCTTGTGTAAGAGTAGCATCTCTTGAGCTAAAGCAACATCAGTTTCAGCAGAATTTGACCTGAAGAAATTTGCTTTAGAAACTTTGTATCAGGTTCAGTTTTTTGTAGTAATATGAACTCAGTACTGCAGTTTTTAAAACTTATAATGTGAGTTCCGTGAGTTTGTATTTGAGTGAGCTGAATTAGTTTCTGTTTGTATCAATTTGTATCTGTAGTTTGTATTCAAGATAATGAGTTTGCATCTGTTATACCATTTTTGTATCTATATGTTTTGTATCTGTTGTGATTTTGTTAATCTGGAAGGATCTGGTGAACAATTTAATTTAATAAAAAAAGACAGACGGTTTTTAATCGCTGATAGACGTTGATTTTTGAACTGCCGTCATTTCTTTTTAACGGTGGTTTTTAATCGCGGTGGAAGACTATTTCTTTTGCAGTGTTCCTTCAATGTCTGCTTGTATTGTTTTCCTTGTGATAATCATTATTGTATTGTTTCCTTGTGATAATAATTATGGTGTTCAATCTAGTCTGCTACAAACAAAATCATACTAAAGAAATTATTGATTTGAAGCAGTGATATTTGATGCCAGACAAGCTTGGTAGACATCATATTCTTTACTGTTTTCCCCTCTAAAGGATATTTCTTGTATTAAAATAAACCTGGATATGAAACAGTGCGGCTTGTTCTATCTGACATAATCAACCGTATGCTTTCTTCCTCATGCTAGCTTAAATACTTTTCCGGTCATTATTGTATGCTGAGAAATGAAGAAATTCAGTGGTTCATAGATAGAAATTCAGAGGTTGCATCGAGGAGTTTGAAGCGGAAAGAGAGACGCTGATCCGTGAACATGAAGTGAAAAAGGCAGAGCTGGAACGTAAATGTATGGAGGAGGAAGTTGAACTGGAGAAAGCGTTTGGTGCTTATCTCACCAAATTGATGGAGAAGTATTCCCTCAGTTCGTTTAAGATTTCCAGCAGCGCCTGATCAGTTGACTCATGATCAAATATGGAGAGGCTACAGAGGATCCTGATTTTACTTGCTGTTGATAACAAACATGAATTTCTCGGAACTACTCGCTGTAGTTTCATTGTTGCCTTGGAAAAAATTTTTGATTTATTTCAACTTTATGCGAATTCGCTCTCTGGGACACAGAACTGCGCAAAATCATTCTCAGAAACAGCACAGCCTACAGTTGGTGACATTTCAGAAAACCTTACACTAAGAGAATAACTAGAGCTGAGCCATGTGCTGAATGTTAATCGGAAAACAGTCAGAAGGAGGTCCAGTGAACGCTTTCTGCACCAGGATCAAATTCACCACCTGTATCGGGTGAAACGCGTCCCAAAAAACTGTTGTATACTAGTCTACGGACTAATATACTATAATCTAAAATTTTAAGTGGAGAATGAATCTTATTTAACTTTTCTTTCTTGCTTGCTTGCTTGAAAAAACAAAAAGATACACTAGCCTTTTATAAGCTTCAAAAAAAAAAATTACAAGAATACCAACCATTTACTTTAATGCCATAAACAAATGAAAATAATGCACATATGACTCTTTAACTTCTCCAATTCATGTGACTTTTCATTTCTTCAAATTGATGATGACTCTTCATTCCTCCTAATTGAAGATGATGACTCTTCATTTTTTTCAATTGATGGTGACTCTTCACTTCACCTAATTGATGATAATGACTCTTTATTTCTTTCAATTGATGATAACTCTTCGTTTCTCCTAATTAATGATGATGACTCTTCATTTCTTCACCTCATGGTGTCTCTTCTACTTCCAAAATAATGTCATAAAAGACATTTTTATTTGATATTCTAACACGCCCCCTCAAATCAAAATATTTTCATACCGAGCATCTCTTTTAGCCTTCTGAAAGTTTCAATAGGCAATGGCTTGGTGAAAATATCTGCTACTTGCTCAGGGTATGACAATACTCTAGCTCCACGGTTTTCTACTTTACATGACCTCTGAGAAAATGAAACCGTATATCTATATGTTTGCTCCTCCCATGATGCACTGGGTTCTTTGCAAGTTGGATGGCTGATTTGTTATCCACAAATATTACAGTCACTTTTTCTTGTGGATGATCCAACTCCTTTAAAATGTTCCACAACCAAATAGCTTCACACATAGTAGATGAAGCTGCCACATACTCTGCTTCGCATGAGGATAAGGCCACAACTCCTTACTTCTTTAAGGTCCATGAAAATGCAGTTGTCCCAAGATAGAAGACATAACCAGTGGTGCTTTTTCTCTCTTCTTGGTCATCTCCCAAGTCGCTATCTGAATAGCCTACTAACTCTGCAGTTTTACTATAAGTATAAAAAAGATCAAGGTTGAGTGTGTCTTTGATATACCTTATAAACCTCGTTGCAGGTAGCCAATGAGACTCCTTCGGTATCTCCATATAGCGACTCATAAGTCTGACTCCCTGAACAATATCAGGCCTTATGATCATTAAGTACCTCAGGCTACCACTAGACTTTTGAAAAGAATCGAGTCTACAAAATCTTCATTTCCTTCTCTTGATAGTTTCATTCTTGTAGCTATTGGGGTGTTCACTGGGTTGCAGTTACTCATCTTGAATTCCTCTAAGATCTCCATCATGTACTTCTTTTGAGATATAAATATCCCATCTTACTGTTACTTCACTTCGATACCAAGAAAATAAGACATCAATCCGTTGTCTGTCATCTCAAATTCATTGAACATCACCTCCTTGAATTCAGTAAGCATCTAGGTGCTACTTCCTGTGTATAACAATGCATCAACATAAAGACAAATTATTAGAAATTTGCCTTGATGGTTCCTCTTCGTGTAGATGGCATGCTCATAAGGATATTTGGTGAAGCCATTTTGATGAAGATAACCATCAATTCGGGAATTCCATATCTGTAGTGCCTGCTTTAAGCAGTACAAGGCTTTTTTTAGGTGATATCTTTGTTTTCATGCCCTTTTACCAAAAAGCCTTCTAGTTGCTGTACATATATCTCTTCTTCAAGAATACCATTGAGAAATGCTGACTTGACATCTAAATGATATATCTTCTACCTGTGATGAGCTACAAGTAAAATTAATAGTCTCACTGTGTCCAATCAAGCAACTGGTGCAAAGACTTCTTCATAGTCGATGTCGTATTTTTGTTTGTAGCCTTTTGCTACAAGCCTCGCCTTGTACCGATCAACTTCACCATCTGCTGTGCGTTTGATCTTGTACACCCATTTGATACCTATTGCCTTGTGATTAAAGTGTTGTCAACTCCCATATGTCATTCTTCTGGATGGCATGCATCTCCTCCTTCATTGCTGATCGCCAACAATCTTCTTCTTTAGCCTCTTGAAAAGTGAGAGGCTCATGATCAGCATATAAGCAGAAGAGATTAGTCTCTCCATCTTCTTCTATCTGCTCATAGATCTCCCTGACGCTTCTCATTTTGATGGGACCTCGTTGCACGGAGGATTCACTGCTACTACCTTCCCAAGAAGATGGAGAAACTCTTGCAGGAGACGGTGTAGCATATTGAGGAGATAGTCGTGTAGCTAGTGGTGGAACCTCTTGTAGGGGCTCGTCAGGTTCATTCACCACAGGTTGCTATTTGACAGTCTCTTCATTACTCCAACTCCATGCTTCCGCTTCATTGAAGACGTCTCTACTAACCACTAGTTTCTTAGTTAGTGGATTGTAGAGCTTGTATGCCTTCGACTCCTCGCTATATCCGATGAAAATGCATTTTTCACCGTGATTATCAAGCTTCTTCCTTTTGACTTTAGGGTTCTTGAGCATATGCAACACACCTAAAAATTCGTAGTTGTGCGACACTAGGCGTGTAACCGCTCCATGCCTCTTGAGGAGTCTTGCCCTTCACTTACTTTGTCGGGCACTGGTTGAGCAAGTAAGTTGGACATGCCACAGCTTCCGACCAAAACTGCTTCGGCAGCCCCTTTTTTTTGAGCATGGTTCTTTTCATGTCAAGAATAGTGCGGTTCTTTTTTTCTGCGATGCCATTTTGCTGCGGTGTGTAGGCGGTAGTAAACTGTCTCTTTACGCCTTGTGACCTGCAATATTCTTGAAATATATTTGAGGTGTACTCACCACCTCGATCAAATTGGAAAGTTATTAGCTTGTGGCCACTCTCCGCTTCAACAAGAGCTTTAAAATTCTTGAAGATAGTAAAGGCAGCAGATTTTTTTTTAAGAATGTACACCCACAACTTTCTATTGAAATCATCAATGAAGGTAATAAAATATCTATTACCTCCTAAAGAGACGGGATCTAATGGTCCGCAGATGTCAGTATGAACAAGTTGCAATGGTGCCTCCGCTCTCCACGACTTTCCACTAGGAAAAAGAAGTCATGCTTGCTTGCCAATTATGCAAACTTAAAAAAATGATTTGGTGGATCGATTGTTGGTAAACTTCGTACCATGCCAGTTGTAGATAGTAGCTTCAGGTTGCTGAAGTTTAGATGGCCAAAGGGAAGATGCCACCTCTATGACTCATTCTTCATGAATCCTTGAAAACACTTCTCAACTTCGTGTTTAGATGCAAGGAAAACATGCGATTCCTTGTCATCATAACGCAAGCTATAAGATCTCCTTTTGTATTTTTCAACCAAAGTTGGTTGTTCTCCATATATACTTTATATCCTTTTTCGAGTAATTGACTGATGATGAGAATATTACTTTTCATGCTAGGAATGTAATAAACATCGGAAATATACTCAGGCTTACCATCCTTTTTGTAGATTTTAATCTTTCCTCTGGCTTCAACAGGGAGTTTTAAAGAATCTCCCAAGCTCACACTTCCATGAGCTCCTTCTGCGAGTTCCATGAAAAGTTCTTCTTCCCGCACATGTGGTTGCTAGCACCCGAGTTAAGGTACCAAACATCATTCTGATCACTTGAATCATCATGAGTAAGAAGAAGAGTAGAGTTATTACCCATATCCATTTGTTACTTCTGCAAGATTGGTAAAATCTTCAGTTCTGTGTCAGCAATCTGAGGCATAGTGTCCAAATTTTTGACAGTTGTAGCATTAGACGTTCTTGTTGTTTCCATATATAGATGTAAATCTTCCTCGGTTGCTTCGTCCTCGACCTCTGAAGCTTTGGAACTCCACTTGATTTTGAGTGGTTCGTTGTTGGGAACCACGTCCCCTACCTCTACCACGACCACGACCTCTATAATGTGAGCCTCGATCATTTAGAGTCAGCTTTGACTCTAATGCTTGTTCCAAAACTATGGAACCGGTCTTCTTTTGCATGCGTTGCTCATGACTTG
Source organism: Agave tequilana (assembly GCA_038442645.1). Classification (NCBI taxonomy): domain Eukaryota; kingdom Viridiplantae; phylum Streptophyta; class Magnoliopsida; order Asparagales; family Asparagaceae; genus Agave; species Agave tequilana. The sequence continues at coordinate 71,295 of JAVJIF010001002.1, forward strand.
GAGAGATCCAAAAAGTTCCTCTATTGAGATCTCCTCTAAATTCTTGGACTCCTCAATTGTTGTCACCACGTGCTCGAACTTTGATGTGAGGGATCGCAACAATTTCTCCATCACTCGGATGTCCTCATCTTCCCCTCATTTCTCGTCATTTTATTCACAATTAGAAGTAATCGTGAATAATAATCAGAGATTTTTTCTTCATCTTTTATTTGAGCGGCTTCAAGATCGCCTTTCAAAGTTTGGAGGCGAATTCGCTTCAGCCGCTCGACTCCTTTGTAGATGGTATCAAGGATTTCTCATGCTTTTTGCTTCAGAAACTCTCTCGAAGGTAGACTCGTCCAACCCTTGATAGAGTAGAAAACGAGCCTTACTATCCTTCTTTTTTTGCTCTTTAAGAGCCTTCTTCTCTTCGACAGTGTAGGTGGCTTTTACCTCCGGTGTGGATTCCTTGAACCCATCAAAGATTAACTCCCATAAATCTTGAGAACTAAATAGAGCTTTCATTTGAATTGACCAACTCTCATAGTTATATTTCAATAACTTGGGTACTTGTAGATTGATGAGATTGTTGGTGGAGGCCATGAGTAGAAGAGGAAATGGAAAAGAAATTGAATTGGCTCTGATACCAATTGTTGTATACTAGTCTACGGACTAATATACTATAATCTAAAATTTTAAGTAGAGAATGAATCTTATTCAATTTCTCTTTCTTTCTTGCTTGCTTGAAAAAATAAAGAGATACACTAGCCTTTTATAGGCTTCAAAAAAAACTTACAAGAATACCAACCATCTACTTTAGTGCCATAAACAAATGACAATAATGCATATATGACTCTTTAAATTCTCCACATTATGGTGAATTTTCATTTCTTTAAATTGATGATGACTCTTCATTCTTCCTAATTGAAGATGATGACTCTTCATTTTTTTCAATTGATGGTGACTCTTCATTTCTCCTAATTGATGATAACGACTCTATATTTCTCCTAATTGATGATGATGACTCTTCATTTCTTCACCTCATGGTGCCTCTTCTACTTCTAAAATTAATATCATAAAAGACATTTTTATTTGATATTCCAATAATGCGGGTGGAACGTGTCCCAGAAAACATGCGGGTCAAGATCACCGCAAGGAACTGCAAAGGGGAGGCATGTTATCTGTCCCTGGTTTCCCCCCCAGCTCGCAGCATCCTTGGACGACCATAGTGAAACCGTGAGTATTGGGGTTGTTCAGTATATCACCAACTGCAGCGTAAGTGTTCTCGTAGACAAACATGGCCCCTGGGTGGTTGGTGTTCATTTGCTGGACTAGTGTTCTAAGTCCAACATTGTGGGAACCAAGCATCTGATTTACCTGATCGACACACCGACCAGGAGGAGCGAGGCCGCTCGCCTGCTGGTTGGGGATGCAACTGAGAGGGCCAAGTCCAGTCAGAAAGAATTTTCGCAGCCCTACGCTGTACAGTGCCTGGAGTCATAACAAGAAGGTTGAAAGTTAAAGCGCATATTGGATGCTCGAACATAATGTTTCAATGGTGGTTTGTACTGTATACCAGTAGTTGTCTTGCGTAGTGATTGAGGAGGAGGTTGTCATATTGCTCTGGGGTGTAGTTAAGGCTAGTAGGGTACAGAGATGGTAGCAGGTAGTTGTTAATGTATTCGTTGCTGCCAATGACGATCACGGCGATGGACTTTGCCAGATACTCGTTTAGGTTCCTCGTCGGCACCAGGGACCTGAGTTGATTCAAGGTGGTCTGAAAGTTGAGCACTTGTTGGCTCATAATGTACCTTTGCCCCTGTGATTGAAAGGAAAATTTTCAGTCTCATGGAGTTAGAATAAGAAAACAACATATCTACATAGTCTCAGCAAACAGAGAGGAGAGAGTTGGGACAAGAAATTGGCCTGATTCATAAATAATGCCTCCTGCTGTTGAAGCAAAGTTCACTCCACCAAGCATTGCTGTTCCATTAAGGAAATGGCTTGTATATGGTGGAGGATATGGAAGCCCCAGCAAGTCACCTGAGAGAAACCATAGAATTCGTTTCGTTTATATTCAGTGATTCGACAAAGATAATAGTTGAAGTTGTAGGAAATTTAACTGGATTAAAACATACAACAAATATAGATCTTTAAAACTAATAAACTACTTGTCCTAAGCATGCAACTAAAAAATAAAATTAAAAGAAAAGAAAAGGCTAGCGTGGGGTGACGTAGTCGTGCAGACGCACTGTCTTAGAAGAAAGATGGCCGGACTCTCGTCCGGATCTTGAAAATGACCTCCTCTTCTAGTGGTAAAAACTCCCCCGGTTATACACCAGCATCCAAGACGATGAATTAGACCTCTGCTCAGACGGAGATTCGTTACCCATAAGTGAATAATTAGCTTTGAGAAAACACCAAAACCCGGTCGCAAGAATACCATTTTTTTTTGTGCAGAATGTAAGAAATTTGTGGGAGAGAGGGTAAATCGGTTTTTGTTTCTTGTAAAAGATACGTGCATAGATAGGGTATTTATAACCCTCTGCAGATCTTTCTGTTTGTAACAGCCCGAGAGAATCTACGATCATGCATGAGTGGTTGCAACGTGTAGATCCGATTCTCTTGAATGGGTCCAACTCTATCTGAAAATCTCAACAGAATTTTAAATAAAAATAAAAAACCAACAAAAATGTAGCAGGTCCAACAAGCCCCTTAATCGAACCGCATTCGTGTTCGCAGGTGGTGGGCGTGCGCCACCAGCACCCAGCCTGGCGCGTGTGCGCGCGTGTGAGGATATGGCCCATGGCCCAACACGCATAACAACAGGCATGAGAGGAATTGGTATATGTACTACCCAACCCCCATCTCCTATCCAATGTGAGACTAAAACCAGAGTTAAATAAGATGAAAACTCAAGTTTTCCCTCCAACACAAACACATCCAACAGAAGTTACATTCAAAATGAGATCTTACATAATGCATCTGTCACAATCTTTCTGTTACAGAATCTACCCGTGGGTCGTTGAAAGAAATCAATCCCATACGGATAGTAGTTAGCCTTCGCCATGGAGCTCAAGTAGTTGTTGTAGCAGTAGGCTTCTAATGCAAGAGATGGCAAGTATTAAAGAGAGACAAATAGCAATACATGCTAATAGAAATAAAGAGAACAACACACCAGTATTTAACGTGATTCGATCAATGTGACCTACGTTCATGAGAGAAGACAACAAGAGAAATTCACTGATCAAAAGGGAAGAATACAAAAGATTACAACTCAAATCTCACTCACCCAAGCCCAATGAAACCCAACTCACTAGAGTTTAATAAAAGGAAGATAAATGGCAAGAGAAAGGAGAGGGCAATACAATATTTAGCAACTCCCTCTTCTCACTTTCTTGCTCTTTGCCTTGCCAACAAATTTCATGCAATGTGATGCCTATTTATAGGCAAAACTTTTAAACCCCTTCATCACTTCATCCTACATATACATCAAAATCATATAGTGGCTATGATCTTCATAGGGTGGCTAAAATTTTCATAGGGTGACTATGATCTTTATAGAGTGGCTATTGATGACTTTTAGGGTGGTTAGAGATTTCATAGGGTGGCTAAGATCTTCATAAGGCGACTAATTGATTTTGTCAAAAGGTCTAAGATTATTTTTTGGTTTATTCATTAAAGATATATCAACAAATCTCCACCTTGTCTTGAATGAATAACAAATCTCTCCACCTTAACTTGAACTGTATCAAGCGTCCTTTGGATTCTTACTATCTTCTCTAGCCTTGATGGGCTCAATCTTCATCACTTTGAACACCAAGCAATTTGAGACAGTACTCGAACTTGCGCGAAGGTACGGGCTTTGTCATTATATCTGCTGGACTATCTGCAGTACCAATTTTCTGTCTCCTGGGTGGCTTAACTAACTCCCATGTTTGGCTCTTGTGAAGAGATTCCATCTCTTCAGTCATAGCGACAGTCCATTCTGTAGCTTCATCAGAACTGATAGCCTTATTGTAAGTGAAAGGCTTTAGAATCTCAATAGATTCTGCCACACTTAGAGCATAAACGACCATATCTGCGTAGACGTATCTCTTAGGTGGACGGATCTGCCTTCTTACTCTCCCGGTGGCTATACTATACTGTAACTCTTGCAGTGTATCATCACCTGAAGTTAAACCTTGAGCAACATTGACTGGTTCAGCGCGAGTGCTCTCCTGAACTCTTTCTATAACTTTGCCCTCAAGCTCCACCTGCTTGCTTGTTTCCTCTCCTGAACCTATAATATCAACAACTCTCGGTTGAAGCATGTAATTTTCATCAAAAGTAACATCCCTACTAATAATAAATTTAGGTGACTTAGGATCAGGACACTACAAACGGTATCCCTTCATCCCAGTAGCATAACCAAGAAATATAGCTTTCTTTGCCCTAGGTTCAAGCTTACCATCATTTACATGAAAATAAGCAGGGCAACCAAATACTGTAAATGAGAGAATTAGCAGGGATACCAGACCATATCTCTTTAAGAGTCTTAAAATCAATAGCTGTAGAGGGAGACTGATTTCCCAAATAGCAAGCTGTATTTACTGCCTCAGCCCAAAAGCATTTTGACAAACCAGCATTAGAGAGCATGCATTGAGCTCTCTCTAACAGTGTCATGTTCATCCTTTCTGCAATTCCATTCTGTTGTGGTGGGTACCGAACTGTACGATGCCGAATAATTTTTTCACTTTTGCAGAATTGATCAAACTCCATGGAACAGAACTCCATTCCATTATTGGTCCTGAGGCGCTTCATCTTCTTTCCTGTTTTCTTTTTGATCATAGCCTTCCACTGCTTGAAGGTAGCAAACGCATCGCTCTTATGCATGAGAGGATACACCTAAACTTTTTTGGAATAATCATCAATTAAAGTCAGAAGATAACTAGCTCCACCTTTTGATGGAATCTGAGAGGGATCCTAAACATCTGAATAGATGTAGTCTAAGGTATCTTTAGTCCTGTAAACACCTGTACCAAAAGAAACTCTGTGCTTCTTATCAAAAACACAATGTTCACAAAAGTCAAGCTTTCTTGTTTTCTGGCCACAAAGCAAACTTTGCTTACTCAACACATATAGACCTCTCTCACTCATATGCCCTAACCGTATATGCCACAAACAATTGGTATCTAAGTCTGGGTCTCCTGACATTGATACAGCGGCTTCACCTGTCACCGTGCTACCTTGAAGGATATAAAGGGTATTCACCTTCTTTCCTTTCATCACAACAAGTGAGCCTTTACTAACTCGCAAAACTCTACTTTTAGCTAAAAACTTATAACCGTTGGAGTCAAGGGTGCCCAAAGAAATTAATTTTTTCTTCAACGCCGAACATTACTCAACGTTCTAACAATACCGTCATGCATCCTAACCCTGAATGACTCAATACCAATTGTCTTGCAGGGCATGTTATTTCCCATTAAGACATTACCACCATCAATTAGCTGGTAGGTCACAAACCAGTCCTTGTGGGGACATATGTGATAAGAACAATCTGAATTAAGCACCCACTCATCTCGTGAATGGGCATCAAAGACGGTAACTGAAAGAACCTTATGTGATGTGGAGGCTTCTTCTGCAACACTAACAACCGAAGATTTCTCATCTTGAGATTTTCTCCTTACATTTTCTTTTTCTTTGAGCTTAAAACAATCTTTTTTATAATGTCCAAACTTATGACAATAGTGACACTCAACATTTTTTCTTAATCTAGATTTAGATCTAGATTTTCCTCGAGATTTTTCTCGACCCTTCTCTGTACGACCACGGACAAACATGCCTTCAGCTTGTTCCTCACTTCTTACAACTGACACTTTTTGTCTTAACTCTTTAGAATATAAGGCTGATTTGACATCTTCTAAAGTGAGTGTATCTCTACCATAGAGCATACTATTAACAAAATTTTTAAAAGAAGGAGGTAATGAGCATAATAAGATGAGAGCTTGATCTTCTTCATCTATTCTAACATCAATATTTTTTAAATCGATGAGAATTTTATTGAGCTCATCTAAGTGGTCTTTAATTAACATATCTTCCTTCATGCGAAGGGTGAAGAGGCGCTACTTCAAGTAGAGTTTATTGATTAGGGATTTTGTCATATACAAGATCTTTAATTTGAGCCACAAACCGGCGGCGGTATCTTCGTCGGCAACCTCCCACAAAACTTCATCGGCTAGACAAAGTTGTATGACACTATGCGCCTTCATCTCGAGTTCTTCCTTTTCGTCATTGGATATGGATTTTGACAACTTATCTTTACCGAACAAGACTTTCAACAAGCCTTGTTGCACCAAGAGAGCCCGCATTTTGACTTTCCACAAATTGAAGCTATTTTTTCCGTCGAATTTCTCTACTTTGTACTTTACCAAAGCCATCTCAAAACCCACAAGAAAATAACACTAGTTCTGATACTAGTTTGTTATAGCAGTGGGCTTCTAATGCAAGAGATGACAAGTATTAAAGAGAGATAAATAACAATATAAGCTAATAAAAATAAAGAGAACCACACACCAGTATTTAACGTGTTTCGGTCAATGTGACCTACGTCTACGGGAGAAGACAGAAAGAGGAATCCACTAATTAAAAGGGGAGAATAGAAGAGATTACAACTCAAATCTTACTCACCCAAGCCCAATGAAACCCAACTCATTAGAGCTTAACAAAAGGAAAATAAATGGCAAGAGAAAGGAGAAGACAATACAATATTTAAATACTCTCTCTTCTCACTTCCTTGCTCCTTGCCTTGCCAACAAATCTCATGCAATATGATGCCTATTTATAGGCAAAACTTTTAAACCCCTTCATCACTTCACCCTACATATACATCAAAATCATAGGGTGGTTAAGATCTTTATAGGGTGGTTATGATCTTTATAGAGTGACTATTGATGACTTTTAGGGTAGCTATAGATTTTATAGGGTAGCTAAGATCTTCATAGGGTGGCTAATTGATTTTGTGAAAAGGTCTAAGATTATTTTTTGGTTTATTCATTAAAGACAGATCAACAGTTGTTGCCATTCTCAACCACAGAGCCCCCAAACACAAACATGGCAGGGACCATGGGTGCACCAAGCACTCCCTTTGAACACTGCAGTACTACAAAAACCACGACAAGGAAGCAAGAAGAGACACGGTGTTCAACATGCTTCGAGCTCATCTTCTCGATTATGAAATGCAAACAACTGAGTAGAGAGAGTACAAGTGATTGTAGTACTGAGTTGAGGATATATATTGACTGTTGGAAAACTGCGATGATTACAGGCCGTCTTGTTGTGAAAGGGGTAACATCTGAAGAACACGTGACGTTCTTGTTTCTTGCTTTGCTTTCTTCCCAGTTTTGCTGCTGGTTTTGTGGTCTGCTAACAGATTCTTGTTTTTTTTTTTTTGCAGTCACAGAGTCTCTCTTTGATGCAAGTAGTGCTGGCTGCATGTTACATACAGTGTTCAGACATGAGAAACATGACATACATTTGAAACTTATCCTTCAGAGGTTTGAATTCACTAATAATTATACAAGAAAAAGCTTACTGAGTCATTAAAAAACAAAAAAAGAAAACTTTTCCTGTGAATTACTGTTACAGAGTCATGAGTAACAGTTATGCATCATGATGGAGACATATATTCCTTCTTAAAGCAATGGAGGTGCATATCAACTCAATTAGTGTTGAAAGAATGGGGCTAAACTCCTACTGATTTGATGCATATTGTGCCCTTCTTGAAAAGAATGCTGATGTGAGTTCTTCGTGCATCAATGATCAGATTGGTGTTTCTTCGTCGACGAATCTTTTACAGGAACCTGTCAATTACTCCTGTCAATCTTCACGGCTCTGAGCAACGCCGAGTGATAATAATGCTTACAAATGGGGATATATGATATGTCTTTGTCGAGTTAGAGGAAACTACACCATTGTTGTCATAATCAATCTTTTCCTTCGTACAATTCTTTGAGATGAGTGGAGATGAACATGATCATCGAGCCAAAGGTGGCAGAATCTCGTCATTGCAATCATTGCCTTGATGAGCAAGAGAATAAATCTAAACTGATGAGCTGAAAAAGGCCAAGAAACTTTTCCTTGAGGAGATGAAAGGAAAGTGGTGGTTGATTTTTTCTTGTCTCCAACTGATTAAAGAGGTGAAGATTAGTTCAAGAGATTCCACCCCACTTGGATTGTTCACTAGCATCTACTCTACTAAGCCCAAATTTATAGTTTCAAGAAATAATTACGGCGAAAATTGCAAATTGGTTAGTCTACTAGTTCAAGTACATTGGTCTACCTACTTCTTTCGCTACTAATGTTGTCACGTATTAGCCAATAACTCCTCTATTGTCTATTAGAGCTCTTTGTACCAACGGAAAAGTCTTTTTTCTGATGTTGATATAAGAGCTTATCTAGGAAAAGAATTCTCCTTTTCTAATCTTTGTTTTCTTGATTTTTCTAAAATGAGCACTTTGAGGGTATTAGCAACAGCTAATTACTTTTGTGATATGGTGCTCCTCAATGTGTAGTGTCTCCTATTTGAGAAAGAAAAGCACCAACTCTTGTTTTGCATTCCATGGGCAATTTCCCCCCAGGTAGCAACCCTTCAATGCTCACAGTTCACAAACTCTCTCTCTCTCTCTCTCTCTCTCTGAATATTGTCAAGATGTCAGCATACTTCTAGCTACTTATGCATCAAATTTTTGCTTTTAAGGTCGAACTAAGTCCTTGCATATTCTTGTTTCTTGGAGTAATCCTAAGTCCTAACATGAAGTAGACATGACTTCACCTACAATGAAGTGTGCAGGGGAGGTGACCTAAAATCAAGTTGGTAGATTTTTTTAACTCTTGTTGAAGAAATAGTCCAAAGATTTGGAGTTCGCCGTGCACGAGGAGAACAAATGAAAGAAGGGAAGATAGATTGGTCAACCAGGCAGGTCGGGTCAACTGCCCGGTCGACCGACCAAAAGAGAGCAGCGCAGGCACAATTTGGCTTAGCGGTCGACTGCCCGGTCGACCGATTATGATACATCGCTCGATCGACCACCCAGTGACTGATCCGAGAGCATTGTTTTGTTTGGGCTTCAATTGCAAAACGAGCGGTCGACCGGGGTCACCCGGTCGATCGCTAATCGATTCTGCCTGTTTTCAAATTGGATTCTGACTTAGATTTTGTTCAGATTTTTGGGTTACTTTTCTTCGTGGATTCTCTGGCTATATATGATGCGTGTTGAACCCTTATTTGTAATCTGTATTTGTTAGAATTTTATTTTGTCTTCAAGAAGAGACATTGTCCAAGAAAATCCAATTGACTTGGAGAAGACGATGGCTTGAAGCAGAAGAAGAAAATCAAGGTGAAGCAGTTTTCTTTTCAGGCATTTACGAGTTTCCTGATTCTGTTAGGATACAAATAAGATTAAAATTCTATTCAATGAGGTTTGTTTTTAAAGATTAAAGGGTCTAGAATTCTTCTAGATTAAAGAGATAAACTCCTAAAATGATCGATTAGGATTCTTCATTCATCCAAAGGCCAAAATCATCTCATAGTTCAAATAGGAGTTATATTGTAAAATCATACAAATAAAGGTTATAACCAAGCATTGTAATTGCCTCAACCAAGCTGATCTCAAGGAGAAAAAAGATGGAGAACACCAAAGAGATCAGAAAAAAGCCAAGCAAAGAGAGAAGGTGAAGGTGCATAGAGATAAGGTAATACTCTTGTAATCTAAGTCTAAATTAAGGAGGAAGGTGAATACTCTTTTTTGCATCAAGAAAAAGGTTAGATCTCTTTGTACCAAGTTATTAATAAAGCTCTCTCAAGTTCTCTCCCCGTGGACATAGGCCAAGTTTGGGCCGAACCACGTTAAATCGTCGTGTGCTTTCTTTTTTACTCTTTTTGTCTAGGTATTGCTAATTTACTTTACAATAGTTTTTTTTTGCAAGTACTGATCATATTATCAAGTTCCACAAACGTCAATCCTGAGAGTAACAATTGGTATCATAGAATATCAATTTTTGCCACAACAATTGGTATCAGAATTAAAGGTTGACGAAGGGCGATATGTCAAAGATAGGAAGTATTACGACAAAGTTGGAGGTCGAGAAGTTCAACGGTAAAGGAACTTCGGCTTATGGCAAAAGAGGGTGAAGGCGTTGCTGGTGCAACAGAGTCTTTACAAGACCTTGTAAGGTAAGTCAGCAAAATCTACAGATAAGTCAAACGAGGATTGGGAGGAGAAAAATCTAAAGATGGCAAGCATGATCTAGCTATATCTCGCAGACGAGGTGATGTACAACGTGATGGATGAAGAAATAGCTACAGAATTGTGGTCAAGATTAAAGATGTTGTATATGATGAAAAGTCTCTCTAACAAGCTGTATCTCAAGAAACAACTATTGGGTTATGCATGAACGAAGGGACAGTGGTGTTGGAGTATCTAAACTTCTTCAACAAGGTCATCAATGAGCTTCTAGCTGTTAATGTCAAGATCGATAAGGAGAACAAGGCGTTGATACTTCTCAGTTCGCTTCCAGAGTCATATGATCACAACATCACCATCATGCTATATATTAAGGAAATTCTCATCTTGGAGGTCACGTCAACTCTCTTATCTAATGAGATTAGAAAAAGACCAAATCAAGAGGAGCGGCAGGATTGGGTTTGGTGGTCATGGGAAGGAAAGGAAGAGGAGAAGGAAAGGAAGGTTCAGACTCATCAAAGGCGTGTCACTTTTGTCATAGAGAAGGTCATTGGAAGAATGACTCAAAAATCGGCAAGAGCGGTTGAAGAAGAAGAGGCAAGCTATGGAGGCAGACGTAGCATTGAGTGGTTTTGAAGAAATCGAAGTATTAATGGCTCCTACAAAGATAACACTTCTCAAGGTAAAGACTAGATATTTGATTCAGGTAGTACGGTTCATGTATGTTTTCAAAAAGAGCTGTTCAACTCCTTAGCTGCAAAGGAGAAAAGGATTGGCAAGATGGTAGATGACTCAACTTATGAGGTCATTCGTACTGGGACAGTCAAGGTTACAGAAAGAGATAGGATGTTGCATGCTTTGGAGGCAGTCCGGTATATCCCAGAGGCACGTTACAATCTAATATCTATAAGGGTACTCGACGAAGAAGGATGCCGGATCTAAGTGCTACAAGGCGTCATCACAATTAGCCAAGAAGACAAGATAATCCTGCAAGGAGAGAAATGTGAAGGGTTATACAAGCTGAAGGAAGGAAACTCAGTCCGAAATGGACTTTCAAGGATAAGCTTGGAAGGGAATTCATCGCGAGGTGGAACTTTAAGGAAGACTGCAACGGGATGTGAACCGGATCAAAGTGTTACAAGAAAGAGAAATGGTGCATTCGGGTAAGGCCCGAATGGCCCAAGCTATGGCGGTAAATTAGCCAACGACCCCTGAGAGAGAGGGCAAGAATTAAAGGCTTCACGGCTCGGTTACAATCAAGAAAAGAATCAAGGTATTAATCCAAAATCTCAAATTGTTTTACTAAAGACTTGAAAAGCAAGTCAAAGTGAAGATTGTTAGGATTTTATCTTATTTTTAAGAGGAAATGATGGTCCAATAAAATCTGATTAAGTTGGGAAAGACGATGACTTGAAGCAGAAGAAGCAAATCAAGGTGAAGCAGTTTCCTTTTCAGTCGATTGCAAGTTCCCTTATTCTTCTAGGGTACGAATTGGATTAAATTTCTATTCAATGAAGGTTTGTTTCAAACATTAAAGGGTCTAGAATTCTTATAAATCAAGGAGATCAACTCCTAAAAGAATTGATCAAGATTCTTCATCCATCGAAAGGCCAAGATCATCTTATAGTCCAAATAGGAGTTGTATTGTAAAATCCTATAAATAAAAGTTGTAACCAAGCATTGCAATTATCCCAATCAAGCTGATCTCAAGGAGAAAAAAGGGGGACAACACCAAGGAGATCAGAAGGAAGCAAAACAAAGAGAGAAGCAAGGTGAAGGTGCAAAGAGATAAGGTAATACTCTTATAATCTAAGTCTAGATTAAGAAGGAAGGTGAATACTCTTTTTTGCATCAAGAGGTGTTGGTCCCGAGAGATGATGATAAATGCGGAACTATCTCTGTTGGCAATTATAGATCTAAAAATACCCAAGTCAACACAAAACTAAAACAAAAAGGATTAATGTTAAGCAAATAAATAACTTGCAATAAAAGGAAAAGTAAATCTCAGAAAGTTAGACAAACGCAAACACGAGAGATTTATTCTGGTTCGGTCCTCGTGACCTACATCCAGTCCCCAAGCCACCTGCTTGAGATTTTCCTTTATCCTTGATTTTGTACACCCAAAATCACAACCATGCACACCACTTGACAAATCCCCTTTGCCAAATGTATACACCTTCTCTTCCACCAAGAGAACAAACTTCACTTTGTACAAGTGCCTCTACAACAAGAAGCCACCCGTGTACAATGCTTGCTTTGAGTATTACAACTTTCCTATAAGCCTTGGTACAATGTGTGAACGTGGACAAGGTCTAGTATAGGAGAAACTTCAGAGAACTTCACAATGGAAATTGACTTTTGGTGAAGAACTGAAGTGAAAAATTCAGTTTTCTGGTTCAGTGGTTTCTTCTTCATCCAAGGAAGATGAATCACTGTATTCTGATGATGCTTCGTAGTTTTTCTTCTTTCTGAACTTTTTGCTCTTGTATTTTTCTTTCTTCTTGAGCAAAGGGCAATCCATCTTCATATGACCTGGTTTATTACAATTAAAGCATTTGAATTTACTTTGCTTTAAGAATCGCCTGAATTTCTTTGAAAGCATTGCCATCTCCTCTTCATCGTCATTGGAATCATCCGTGTCGGAAGATGCATGGAAGGCGAGTTCTTTCTTCTTTGAACGGTGTTGTCGTTCGTCCTTCTTCCTTTCTTCTAACTGCACTTCATATGCCATTAGATTACCGATTAGGTTTTCTAATGTCATAGTTGAGAGATCATTCGCCTCTTCAATGGCGGTCGTCTTTTTCTCCCATTCTGGTGTTAGTGCACGAAGGATCTTACGAACTCTTTCAACTTGGGTGTAGTCCTTTCCAAGGGATGCTAAGGAATTGGTGATGTCGGTGAATCTTGTAACCATTTCGGATATTGTTTCATTCTCCTCCATTTTGAATAATTCAAACCTGTGGACAAGAACAGATATTTTAGACTCTTTAACTTTATTTGTGCCTTCGTGTGTTACCTGAAGAGTATGCCATATTTGATGTGCAGAAGTGGCTGTTGACACACGGTTGAACTCTTCTTTGGTTAAGGCACAGAACAAGGCATTCATTGCTTTGGCGTCAAGGTTCGCGTTCTTCTTTTGATCTTCACTCCAAGCGTTGTAGTTGGTTGTTGGCTTTGTGTACGATGCTTCTACGATGTTCCAAAGGTCGTAGTTCAGTGATTGCAAGTAGATCTTCATTCTACACTTTCAATAGTTGTAGTTGGATCCGTCAAATAGCGGTGGACGTTGTGTAGAATGTCCTTCTTTGAATTGGGATGATGAAAACTCCGTTGCCATCTTTGTTGTTGACTTGTACCCGCTCTGATACCAATTGTTGGTCCCGAGAGATGATGATAAATGCGGAACTATCTCTGTTGGCAATTATAGATCTAAAAATACCCAAGTCAACACAAAACTAAAACAAGAAGGATTAATGTTAAGCAAATAAATAACTTGCAATAAAAGGAAAAGTAAATCTCAGAAAGTTAGACAAACGCAAACACGAGAGATTTATCCTGGTTCGGTCCTCGTGACCTACATCCAGTCCACAAGCCACCCGCTTGAGATTTTCCTTTATCCTTGATTTTGTACACCCAAAATCACAACCATGCACACCACTTGACAAATCCCCTTTGCCAAATGTGTACACCTTCTCTTCCACCAAGAGAACACCTTCTCTTCCACCAAGAGAACAAACTTCACCTTGTACAACTGCCTATACACCAAGAAGCCACCCGTGTACAATGCTTGCTTTGAGTATTACAACTTTCCTATAAGCCTTGGTATAATGTGTGAACGTGGACAAGGTCTAGTATAGGAGAAACTTCAGAGAACTTCACAATGGAAATTGACTTTTGGTGAAGAACTGAAGTGGAAAATTCAGTTTTCTGGTTTTGACAGAATTTTGACTTGGAAAACTGAAGATTTGGATTGTTGTTTGGCCTTTGGATTAACTAACCTTTATATAGCTGAAGACTAGGGTAAGTAAGGGTAGTTAATAGGTGCCTTTTGAATGTTCAAAAGTTGGGAAACGTTGCACAAAAAGACCAACAGTCAGAAACTATCCAACAGTCAGAAACTGCCTATAGTCGACTTGCCTTTTGAGTTAGTCGACTATACAAGGCAAATTTCCTACTATTAGTCGACTAGGTTTGACTATAAGTCGACTAGGTCATGAATAGCTCGAATGACAGGTTTCTGGATAACTGAATCAAGTCGACTGCAACTAACTTTCAAGTCGACTGGACCAGGGATTAGTCGACTAGGGGACAAGGGTTAGTCGACTACACTTTGCTATTAGTCGACTATGTTTGACTGTCAAGTCGACTAATGCACAAACAGAGAGTTGGGTCTGATTTGGACACTTGACTAGTCGACTAGGGATTAGATCAAGTCGACTACACATGTTATTAGTCGACTTGTCATAGGTATTAGTCGACTAATGGACATTGATATGGTGTGTGTGTCAAGGCTTTTTTACATGCTATTTCATCTTTACAAAATACATCATATCAACTCTCTTTGGGACATCTTGATCATGTAGAACTCTTGATTCGTCATGTGTTAGAGCTCCAAATGTCATGCGTCACATAAGTCTTCACCAAAACAAGTTCCAACATTCTCCCCCTTTTTGATGATGATGCTTTATGCGCACAAGTGCTCCCCCTGCAGAAAATATGTTATATTTTCCTCCCCCTGCAGAAATTGGGTTATAACAAATATGAAAAGACTTTGTTCTCGTCCTGCAACAAATATATTAGTAAATATATATATATATGTTCTTATCAATTTTTATATGATACCTGCAAGATAAACGTTAGATGGTACCAAACATAAAAGAACATATTAACCTTTAGGAGTCCAAATCCTTTTAGAATTTGGTTTCTACCTGTTAGTATACACATAGTTGCAAGAATTACATATATCATGAATGTATGAAGCAATATATGTATTTTTATCATGAAAACTTAAATTCTTAGGAATCCATATAAACTTTGTCTTAATTCTTTTTGAAACATGATTAGACTTTCTTTTCACATATGGATTACTAACATATGAAGACTTTTCATTATATCCAATACCATAATGATTATCATGTGACAACTTCTGAAAAGATAATAAATCATTCAATTTTTCTTTTCCTTTATTGAACTTAGTCACTTTTTGCAAAAGATCTTCATATTTCTTTTTGAAAACTGAAATGTCTCTATCTAAAATAGAAATCCTTTTATTCAAAGATTCAGTTTGCTTTTTCAGAAAAATGTTCTCTTTTATAAACTTCTCATTTTCATTTTTCAAAGATGATATGACTTTTTCAAACTCATCTTGTTGAGAATTTATAGAAGATACTTGTAAAACATAACATGAATTTTCCTTTAAAAGTTTTTCATTTTCTTTTGATAAAACTTTAGTTTTCAATTTTTCATTTTTCAGATCAATAAACAATTCATGAAATGCATCAGAAAGTTCAGAAAATGATACCTCATCATCTTCTAGTGCCATGTAACATAGGTTGACACGTTCAGTGGTTTCTTCTTCATCCGAGAAAGATGAATCACTGTATTCTGATGATGCTTCGTAGTTTTTCTTCTTTCTGAACTTTTTGCTCTTGTATTTTTCTTTCTTCTTGAGCAAAGGGCAATCCATCTTCATATGACCTGGTTTATTATAATTAAAGCATTTGAATTTACCTTGCTTTAAGAATCGCCTGAATTTCTTTGAAAGCATTGCCATCTCCTCTTCATCGTCATTGGAATCATCCGTGTCGGAAGATGCATGGAAGGCGAGTTCTTTCTTCTTTGAACGGTGTTGTCGTTCATCCTTCTTCCTTTCTTCTAACTGCACTTCATATGCCATTAGATTACCGATTAGGTTTTCTAATGTCATAGTTGAGAGATCATTCGCCTCTTCAATGACGGTCGTCTTTTTCTCCCATTCTGGTGTGAGTGCACGAAGGATCTTACGAACTCTTTCAACTTGGGTGTAGTCCTTTCCAAGGGATGCTAAGGAATTGGTGATGTCGGTGAATCTTGTAACCATTTCGGATATTGTTTCATTCTCCTCCATTTTGAATAATTCAAACCTATGGACAAGAACAGATATTTTAGACTCTTTAACTTTATTTGTGCCTTCGTGTGTTACCTGAAGAGTATGCCATATTTGATGTGCAGAAGTGGCTGTTGACACACGGTTGAACTCTTCTTTGGTTAAGGCACAGAACAAGGCATTCATTGCTTTGGCGTCAAGGTTCGCGTTCTTCTTTTGATCTTCACTCCAAGCGTTGTAGTTGGTTGTTGGCTTGGTGTACGATGCCTCTACGATGTTCCAAAGGTCGTAGTTCAGTGATTGCAAGTAGATCTTCATTCTACACTTTCAATAGTTGTAGTTGGATCCGTCAAATAGCGGTGGACGTTGTGTAGAATGTCCTTCTTTGAATTGGGATGATGAAAACTCCGTTGCCATCTTTGTTGTTGACTTGTACCCGCTCTGATACCAATTGTTGGTCCCGAGAGATGATGATAAATGCGGAACTATCTCTGTTGGCAATTATAGATCTAAAATACCCAAGTCAACACAAAACTAAAACAAGAAGGATTAATGTTAAGCAAATAAATAACTTGCAATAAAAGGAAAAGTAAATCTCAGAAAGTTAGACAAACGCAAACACGAGAGATTTATCCTGTTCGGTCCTCGTGACCTACATCCAGTCCCCAAGCCACCCGCTTGAGATTTTCCTTTATCCTTGATTTTGTACACCCAAAATCACAACCATGCACACCACTTGACAAATCCCCTTTGTCAAATGTGTACACCTTCTCTTCCACCAAGAGAACACCTTCTCTTCCACCAAGAGAACAAACTTCACCTTGTACAACTGCCTATACACCAAGAAGCCACCCGTGTACAATGCTTGCTTTGAGTATTACAACTTTCCTATAAGCCTTGGTACAATGTGTGAACGTGGACAAGGTCTAGTATAGGAGAAACTTCAGAGAACTTCACAATGAAAATTGACTTTTGGTGAAGAACTGAAGTGGAAAATTCAGTTTTCTGGTTTTGACAGAATTTTGACTTGGAAAACTGAAGATTTGGATTGTTGTTTGGCCTTTGGATTAACTAACCTTTATATAGCTGAAGACTAGGGTAAGTTAGGGTAGTTAATAGGTGCCTTTTGAATGTTCAAAAGTTGGGAAACGTTGCACAAAAAGACTAACAGTCAGAAACTGCCTACAGTCGACTTGCCTTTTGAGTTAGTCGACTATACAAGGCAAATTTTCTACTATTAGTCGACTAGGTTTGACTATAAGTCGACTAGGTCATGAATAGCTCGAATGACAGGTTTCTGGATAACTGAATCAAGTCGACTGCAACTAACTTTCAAGTCGACTGGACCAGGGATTAGTCGACTAGGGGACAAGGGTTAGTCGACTACACTTTGCTATTAGTCGACTATGTTTGACTGTCAAGTCGACTAATGTACAAAAAGAGAGTTGGGTCTGATTTGGACACTTGACTAGTCGACTAGGGATTAGATCAAGTCGACTACACATGTTATTAGTCGACTTGTCATAGGTATTAGTCGACTAATGGACATTGATATGGTGTGTGTGTCAAGGCTTTTTTACATGCTATTTCATCTTTACAAAATACATCATATCAACTCCCTTTGGGACATCTTGATCATGTAGAACTCTTGATTCGTCATGTGTTAGAGCTCCAAATGTCATGCGTCACATAAGTCTTCATCAAAATAAGTTCCAACAAGAGGAAGGTTAGATCTCTTTGCACTAAGTTATTAATAAAGATCTCTCAAGTTCTCTCCCCGTGCACGTAGGCCAAGTTTGGGCCGAACAACGTTAAACCTCGTATGCTTTCTTTTTTACTCTTTTTGTCTAGGTATTACTAGTTTGCTTTATAATAGTTTTCTTTTGCAAGTATTGTCAAGTTCCTCAAATGTCGATCCTGAAAGTAACAATTGGTATTGTAGAATGTCAATTTTCGTCACAATAGTAGTGATGATTTGATTAATAAGATCCTCACCCTTCTACCTCGAGGACGTAGGCAAATTGCCAAGCCTCATTAAATCTCATGTTTTCTATTTGTGCATTTATGGTTATTCTCGGAAACTCTGATCGTGGTTCTAAACCTCTAGAGGACACAACAAGTGGTATCAGAGCTTCTGGGTTCGTTCAGATCAGTGGAGTAGATCATTTTCAAAAATCCAATCTAAGTTTCATTTAGAGGTAAAGTTTTAACCTTTATCTATTTGGATCTATTTCTTTGATTAGTTTTCGCAGTTGTGTTTGGTTTTCTGGAGAATATGGCCATAGTCAATCAATTAATGGTGAAGACCGCTAATATTCATCAATCAAAGATCGATGCGGTAAAGTTCGATGAAACAAACAACTTCAGTATGTTGAGATGCGAGGTTGAGGATGCCCTGACCGCATAAAACTTAAAATATTCTGTTATGTTTGAGAAGAAACCAGAGGAGATCTAGGAGAAAGTTTGGGACAAGATGAACCGGATGGTGTGTGGCGTCATGAGATCTTATATGACACAAGATTTGAAGTATCATGTGATGATAGAAACTTCAGCAAGGAAGATTTGGAAGATCCTATAGAGCAAGTATCTGATGAAAAGCATCGAGAACCGCTTGGATCTCAAGAGATGTTATACTACTTCAAGTTGAAGAAGGGAATTTTCATCGACAAGCACATGCACAACTGTTGGAACTTGCTTTTGATGATACATTTGTGAAGCCATATCATTTGGAGCTCTATCACAAGTCTATTCAAGAGTCTTCATGATCAAGACTTCCCAAAGAGAGTTGATAATGATGTGTATTGTAATTGTTGATAGCATGATAAAAGCCTTAAAACACACACACACATCATAGGCTATTAGTCGACTTATAACCTTGTCTAGTCGACTTATCCTTGGTATAGTCGACTTATATATTTCCCTAGTCGACTATCTTTTTGTTCTGAAAGATCCCAACTCTCTATTTGTCACTGTTAGTCGACTTAACAGTTTATATAGTCAACTAATAGATGTTGTAGTCGACTAATCCCTTAAGTCTAGTCGACTAGTTTTAGTTTCCAGAAACTTGTCTTTTGATTTCAACTTGACGTAGTCGACTTGGTCTTTTCTATTGTCGACTAACCTTGAGAAATTTGCCTACCCTAGTCGACTAACCCCATATCTCAAGTCGACTAATGGCAGTTTCTGACTGTTGGACAGTTTCTATTCTCTGATATTTTCTTCAACGTTATCCAACGCTTAAACATTCAAATTTGTCCTAATAACTACCCTAACTAACCATAGAGTTCAGCTATAAATAGGGTTGTTATCTTAGGCTAAAAATACTAATTAAAAATATATAGTTTTCTGACCAAAAATCTTGCAAAAATTCTGCTTCTCTGAAAACTGTTCCCACTTTCTGTTTCTTCACCAAACTCTTACTCCAAAGTGAAGATTTCTGAAAGTCAACCTATAATAGCCCTTATCCACGATCACATACTGAATCAAGGCTTATAGGATCATTTGTAATCACTCAAAGGAAGCATTGTACAAGAGCTTCTTCTTGGTGTAGAAGAGAAGTTGTACAAGGTGTTGTGGTCTTCTTGGTTGTAAGAAGAGTTATATACATTTGGCAAAGGGAATTTGTCAAGTGGGATACAAGGTGTTGATTTTGGGTGTACAAAGTCAAAGGATAAAGAAAAATCTCAAGCGGGTGGCTTGGGGACTAGATGTAGGTCACAAGGACCGAACCAGGATAAATCACTTGTGTTTGCAATTATTTTCTTTTCTGTGATCTATTTTCCTTATTTGCAAGTGCTTTATTTCTTTAATACTAATATTCTTGTGTGAGTGTTGACATTGTATTTTAGATCCACACTTGGCATCATCTCGGGACCAACAATTAGTATCAGAGCAGGAACTACAATTGGTCAATAACCACACAAGGATGGCAAAGGAGTTTCCTTCGTCACAATTCAAAGAAGGACATTCTACACAGCGTCCACCGCTATTTGACGGATCCAACTACAACTATTGGAAGTGTAGAATGAAGATCTGCTTGCAATCGCTCAACTACGAACTTTGGAACATAGAAGAAGCACCATATACCAAGCCGACAACCAACTACACCTCTTGGAGTGATGATCAAAAGAAGAATGCGAACCTTGATGCAAAAGCGATGAATGCTTTATTCTGTGCCTTAACCAAAGAAGAATTCAACCGTGTGTCAACAGCCACTTCTGCAAATCAAATATGGCACACTCTACAGGTAACACATGAAGGCACAAATAAGGTTAAAGAATCTAAGATTTCTATTCTTGCCCACAGGTTTGAACTTTTTAAAATGAAGGAGAATGAAACCATCTCAGAAATGGTTACAAGATTCACTGACATAACCAATTCCTTAGCATCCCTTGAAAGAAATACACCCAAGTCAAAAAAGTTTGCAAGATCCTTCGAGCACTCACACCAGATTGAGAGAAGAAGACAACTGCAATAGAAAAAGCGAATGATCTCTCAACAATGACATTAGAAAACCTTATTGGTAATCTAATGGCATATGAAGTGCAACTCGAAGAAAGAAGGATGAACAACAATCTCTCTCAAAGAAGAAAGAACTTGCCTTTCATGCATCCTCAGACACGTACAATTCAGATGACGATGAAGAGGAGATGGCAATACTTTCAAGAAAATTCAGAAGATTCTTAAAGTAAGGTAAGTTTAGATGTTTTAACTGCAATAAAATAGGTCATATGAAGAAGGATTGCCCATTGCTTAAAAACAAAGGTAAATTCAAGAGAAAAAAGTTTAGAAAGAAGAAAGACTACCAAGCATCATGGGAAAACAGTGATTCCTCTTCCTCTGACGAAGAAGAAACCACTGAACATGCCAACATTTGTTACATGGCGCTAGAAGAAGATGAGGTACAATATACTAAACTTTTAGATGCATTCCATGAATTATTCAATGATCTTAAGAATGAAAAATGAAAAATAAAGTTTTATTAAACGAAAATAAAAAACTTCTCAAAGAAAATTCATGTTATGTCTCTTAAGTTTCTTCTATAAATTCTCAAAAAGATGATTTTGAAAAAATGATATCATCATTGAAAAAGGATAATGATAATTTTATAAAAGAAAATAATTTGCTTAAAAAGAAAACTATGTCTTTAAAAGAAAGAATTTCTGTGTTATATAAAGACATGTCAGTTTTCAAAATAAAATATGAAGAGATTTTGAAAAATGTGACTAAATTTAATCAAGGAAAAGAAAAGTTGAATGATTTGTTATCATATTAAAAGATGTCACATAATCTTTATGGTCTTAGATTTTTGAAAAATCTTCATATGTTAATAATCCATATAATTCTTTTGTGAAAAGAAAGTCTGATAATATTTCAAAAAGAATTAAGAATAAGTTTATATGGATTCCTAAAAACTTAAGCATTTTTGACAAAAATACTTATATTGCATCATACATACATGATATATGTAATTCATGCAATTATGTGTATAATAACAGATGGAAACCAAATTCAAATTGGGTTTGGTCTCCTAAAGGTTAATGCTTTACTCTTATGATTGGTACGATCTAATGTTTATCTTTCAGGTACCATATAAGAAGTTTGATAAGGACATTACTTCAAATATTCGTTACAGGGGAAGAACACAAGTGTTTTTATATCTGTTTTAACCTATTTTCTGCAGGAGGAGAACATATCTTATTTTCTACAGGGGGAGCATTTGTGCACACAAAGTGTCATCATCAAAAAGGGGGAGAATGTTAGAACTTGCTTTTGATGATACATTTGTGAAGTCATATCATTTGGAGCTCTATCACAAGTCTATTCAAGAGTTCTTCATGATCAAAACTTCCTAAAGAGAGTTGATAATGATGTGTATTGTAATTGTTGATAGCATGTTAAAAGCCTTGAAACACACACACATCATAGTCTATTAGTCGACTTATAGCCTTGTCTAGTCGACTTATCCTTGGTATAGTCGACTTATATATTTCCCTAGTCGACTATCTTTTTGTCCTTAAAGATCCCAACTCTCTGTTTGTCACTGTTAGTTGACTTAACAGTTTATATAGTCGACTAATAGATGTTGTAGTCGACTAATCCCTTAAGTCTAGTCGACTAATTTCAATTTCCAGAAACTTGTCTTTTGATTTTAACTTGACCTAGTCGACTTGGTCTTTTCTATAGTCGACTAACCTTAAGAAATTTGCCTACTCTAGTCGACTAACCCCATACTCAAGTCGACTAATGGCAATTTCTAACTGTTGGACAGTTTCTATTTTCTGGTATTTTCTTCACGTTATTCAACGTTTAAACATTCAAATTTATCCTAATAACTACCCTAACTAACCATAGAGTTCAGCTATAAATAGGGTTGTTATCTTAGGCTAAAAAATACAAATTAAAAATATATAGTTTTCTGACCAAAAATCTTACAAAAATTCTAGTTCTCTGAAAACTGTCCCCACTTTCTGTTTCTTCACTAAATTCTTACTCCAAAGTGAAGATTTCTGAAAGTCAACTTGTAATAGCCCTTGTCCACGATCCATACTGAATCAAGACTTATAGGATCATTTGTAATCACTCAAAGGATGGTGTAGAAGAGAAGTTGTATAAGGTGTTGTGCTCTTCTTGGTTGTAAGAAGAGTTGTATACATTTGGCAAAGGGGATTTGTCAAGTGGGATACAAGGTGTTGATTTTGGGTGTACAAAGTCAAAGGATAAAGAAAAATCTCAAGCGGGTGGCTTGGGGACTGGATGTAGGTCACAAGGACCGAACCAGGATAAATCACTTGTGTTTGCGATTGTTATCTTTTCTATGATCTATTTTCCTTATTTGCAAGTGCTTTATTTCTTTAATACTAATATTCTTGTGTGAGTGTTGACATTGTATTTTAGATCCACACCCTCATCTCGGGACCAACAACAACTACACGAAGATTCTTGCAGATCTAACTAATGTGGATGAAGTGATTAAGGACGGGGACAAGGCGATGATCCTGTTAAGCTCTATTCCAGATGATGATTATAAGACCTTCATTCTCACCTTAATTAGTGGTAAGCAATCTTTTAGCTACAATGAGGTGTCAGCTGCTCTTGTAAACCATGAACTAAGATGGAAGGACAATAAGTCCTCTAATAGCACATCAGCATCGATGTTGACTGTAAGAGGAAGGAGTTCCAATCAGAAGGGCAAAGATGATTATGGCAGATCAAAGTCCAGAACTAGTTTGAAAAAGAATCAGTGTGCTTTCTACAAAGAGGAAGGACACTGAAAAGTTGATTGTCCAAAGCTCAAAAACAAGAAGAAGGAGTCAAAGCCGAAAGCAAACATCGCACATGTGAAGAGTTCATAAGTGGATGGTTTAGATTCTGACTCATCAGTTGTTCCACTTATTATCACTACCCTTACAGTTTGCTACTTAGATGTTTTTGAGTGGATATTGGATACAGGCACTACCTACCATGTTTCCCCTAAGCGATATTCGTCCGCTGAGAAGCTAGACGGTGGTTAGGTGCATATGGGTGATGATTCTACCTGCATCATGGATGTAGTAGGTACAATCCGTATCAAGATGTTTGGATGGGATGATGAGAGAGCTGAAAGATGTGAGATACATTCCCTAGATGAAGCCTTATCTCAATTGGAGGTTTGAAGGCATAGGGTCTAGAGTTTTCTTATAGAGATGAATTTCTCAAGATGTTCAAAGGCTCTATAGTTGTGTTGAAGGGTGCTAGGCGCAATAACCTATATTACTTAAACTGTTACACGACAACTGGTAACTTCAATTAGTTCAGATGATGATTCAACCAGGCTATGACATATAAGGCTGGGACATACAGGTGAGAAGACTTTGAAAACTCTTGCAAAGTAAGAATTGTTGAAGGGTGCCAAGACTTGCAAATTGGAGTTTTGTGAACACTGTGTCATTGAAATGAAGACCAAGGTGAAGTTTAGACCGCTATTCACTGCACAGAGAAAATTCTTGATTACGTTCACACGGATGTTTGGGGACTTACCAAGATGACATCACTTGAAGGTATGCATAGTTTGTGTCATTTATTGATGATTTCTCTAGGTGTTGTTGGGTGTACACCATGAAACACAAAGAGAAAGTCCTATATTTGCTTGTGGAGTGGAAGAAACATACGGAGAAACACACAAAAAGAAAGATCAAGGTACTCAGTTCGGATAATGGTGTGAGTACACTAGTGATTATTCCTATAGCTATGCCATGATGAGGGCATAGAGAGGCACTTCACAGTTAGAGAAACACCGCAACAGAATGGGGTGACTGAAAGGATGAATCGTACCTTGCTAGAAAATGTTTGATGTACGTTATCAAATTTTGGAATGTCAAAATCCTTTTGGGCTGAGGTGTTGATATATGCATGCCATCTCATCAATAGGTTGTCATCATCTGCAATAAGAGGTAAAACTCCCATGGAGATTTGGGCAGGGAAAGCTGCTCAAGACTACAATTCTTTTAGGATATTTGGATGTCCTGCTTACTACCACATCAAGGAAGGCAAGTTGGATCCGAGAGCGAAGAAAAGTATATTTTTGGGGTTCAAAAGAGGTGTTAAAGGTCACAAGATACGGGACTTGAAAGACAAGAACACTATTTTGAGCAAGGATGTCACATTTGATGAGACTTTGAGGCTTCAATGATGAAGCCTACTGACTCTCAATAGATGGAGATTAAGAAGACCACAGAGCTATCGCAGCAGGTGGAGAGTAATACTACTCACATTCTTCAGGTAGTTCAATATCATTCAAGATTCCACTAACAATAACATAAGATGAGAACCATGTAGCCGAGGAGTATATTAAACTCACTAAGAATCAAGGACAGGTTACAGGTCAGGTCCAAAATTCTGTTGCAGCTGGACGAGATAGAAGAAACTCACAGAAGCTCGCATGACTCACTACAAATATAATTGTGGCATATGCACTATCAGTCATTGAAGATGCTATTCCATCTACATATAGAGAACCAGAAATCAGTTCTGAGTTTGAAATGTGGAAGGAAGCTATATTGGAAGAGATGGACTCTCTTAAGAAGAATGACACTTGAAAATTGTCAGAATTGCCTAAGGGAAGAAGTCCAAATGGGTGTATGCTATGTAACACCCCATTCTCAGGATACGTACCCAGATACGTGTCCCGATTTTTCGCTCGTATTATTCTATTTTTCTAAATTTTTATTTTGTATTTGGCCTGTATTTTGTGGATCGGAGCCCAATTTGATCTTGGACCCTAAGCCTGAGTCTAGAGCCCGACCCATTTCTTATAATTATTTTAATTATTATTTTATTTTATTTTATTTTATTTTTTTCTTGTATTTTATCAGATTCCAGAACCTGGCCTGTGAGTTTTTCATTTCTTTTTCATTTTCCTTTTTCTTTCTTTTTTCCTTTTCCTCCTCTTTCTTTTTCTTTCTTTTTTCCTTTCGTTGTCTTTTCTGTAATGCCCCGATCCCGCGGATACGAGAACGCTACGGTGACGTACATACGCAGGGTGAACATACCCTCATAAACGTATGTTAAGCCTCAGTACAAGGAATAAATTCAATATACAATTATTCCAACATTAAATAAGTACAAGAATACCTGCAAAAGGGTCAGTGATCATAATAGATATGAAAATATGGATAAATAAGAACATAAAAATAAATAATAAAGATACTAATAAATCAGAAAGTGTGGCCGTCTCAAGATAATATGTAACACCCCGTTTCTAGAATATGTACTTAGATACATATTTTGATTTTTTGATCGTATTCTTTTAATTTTTCTCATATTTAATTTTATTTTATGATTACTTATTTATCGTTTGGTATCTAGATTTAAATTCCTAAATTCAGAATCAGCCCGAGTCTGAACCGGGAACCCGATCCAATTTATGATTGATTTGACCCTTCTAATAATTAGATTTGTCCAGTTTCAGTTTCAAATATCATTTTCTAATATTTTAGATTTTTCATAATTTTCTGAAATTTTTCCGAATTAAATTGCAAATCTTCAAAACTGGTATTGACCAGTGCCGCTGATCGTTTCTCATATTTTTAAATTAAAATCGGAGTTGAATTTCTAGAAACTGCTTTCATATTATTTTTTTAAAATCACATTTTATATCTAAATGTATTTTCAGAGATTTTTCTAAACACATCAAAATTCCACCAGATTTAGTGTCGACCGGTATTGCTAGTAGATTCCAAAATTTTTATTTTTAAAATAGAATTGAATTCTAACATTCAATCTCACTAGACATCTTAAGATAATATTTATAATTTTTGAGAATTTTTTGGGATCATTCCGAGTTACTTTATTTTTCGGGCTTTTTCAGAGTTTTTGGTGTTTTTCCAGATTCTGGAACTTTTTCCTGATATATTCTTGTATTTTTATATAATCTAATTTTTTCTCCTTCACTCATAATTCCCCCTTCTTCCTTTTTCTTTTTCTTTTCCTCCAAAATTTTCTCATAATTTCTCAGCCACTCAATAAATATCGCAACCATTTTTTTCTCTCTCCTCATTTATAACGAGTACCAACTCATACCAGACACGGACCTCAGTCCCGCATCTGGGCTTAGCCTTAGCCGGACACGAGTATCATCTCTATCTCTCTCTTGCATTTAATTCCTCTCTAATCAATCACCATCCATCAAATCCCCCTATCTCTCTCCTCTACAAACGCAACTCTGTGATATCACTCCAACGCGGATCTGATATCGACGTCTGGTTCAATTTGACCAAACGCGGCTCTAGTTTTGGGAGACTAAGCTCTCATTTTATAAGATGCGGGTCTGGGTTTTAAGAGATAAGGGTATGAATTGTAATTTCCTATTCTCCTATATATACACCCACATGTATACTTGCCCTTTCCCTTCATTATTTCCTTCTTCTTCCTTCAAAATGCACCACAGCACCCATGCCGCTCCCTTGGCCAGCCCCTTGGCCGGCATCC
This sequence comes from Agave tequilana, assembly GCA_038442645.1. Lineage (NCBI taxonomy): Eukaryota > Viridiplantae > Streptophyta > Magnoliopsida > Asparagales > Asparagaceae > Agave > Agave tequilana. The sequence continues at coordinate 98,550 of JAVJIF010001002.1, forward strand.
CCGGGCCGCCACCACCACCACCAACCCAACACCAAGTCCTCCTTCACAACTCCTTCCCCAACATCACCTCCTTCTTCTTCACAAAAGTAACCCAAAACCACCACCTCTTCATCATTTCCACCACTGCATACACCACAAGATTCACCACCAACTCCATCAAACTTCCTCCTTGGCCATACTCTTCCATTCTATCCATTCCTCGGCTTCCGAAATGGTGTTTCGTCAACCTCCAAAATCCTCCTTTTTAACTAAAGTTGCACCACCACTTTCACCTCCCCTTCCTCTTCCTTGGGCAAAGCACCGTCGGGCCCCTCCGTTGTACTGCCGCCACCCTGGTAGTGCCGCCAGCCGGTCAGAGCTGGCCGGCCATCCCCTCCCCTCCCCTCCCCCTTCTCCCCCTTCTTTCTTTTCTTCTCTTCTCTTTTCTTTCCTTCTTTCTTTCTCATTTCCTTCTCTGTTTTTCTCTTCCCTGAGCCCTTCCCACTCTCAATCTCTCTAACTCTCACTCACGCTCTGTCTCTCCCCCTCTCCCCCTAATTCTTGCTTTCTCTTTCTCTCTCCCACTTTCTAACTTCCTCATTCTTTCTCCCTTGCGTGTTTTCTCTCTCCTGATAATCTATGTCCCTCTTCCTTCCCCTTTAACCCATGCACAGACGCAGTGCTCATGACTCCTCGTGCATGCTCATGGGTCCACGCGCCAGTTTGGCACTTAAACGAGGGGTTCGCCAACCCCGTGTTTCTTCATTTCTCTTTCCTTGGATTCTTTCCCTCTTCATGTATCTCCTCTCTCAACATATATATATATATATATATATATATATATATATATATATATATATTTATTATATTTTAATTAATTGAATGTGTTCACACGTTGGTTACTTGGAGTTCCGGAGTTCAGGGATTTCATGGCGTTTTCTATATTTAGTGAGTGTTCTCGCTTTTTCTGAATACCCCGCTTCGACGGGCGTTTACTGTATTTTCTGGGACTCTGTATTGAGTTTCCGAACATGTGTATTTGTACAGTGTGATGTATCGGTATCTATGAATTGATGCTTGTAATAGTGTAAACCATATTCTATATGTATGCTGTTCGGTACTAACACCTTCTGCAGGTACTCTTACCTGCGGGCCCAGCCTCCGGGCTTAACCTCTATGAGGTTTATTAAAGTCCTCTGGACTTTTTAGCTACGCCTGGAAAGGAAGATTAGCGCTCAGTGTTTTACCACTATACACGCTTAGGCGAAACTCTGTCAGATTTTACACTCACATCTTAAGTCGAGTCGTTCCAGGGTTCCACCAGGCGCTTTAGTGATTAAACACTATTCGCTGACCTGGTCCCCAGCACTACTTAGCTCTGCTTGGATGCTCGCTTGCTTACTTGCCTCTTTACCTGCTTGATGATTTAACTATTCTTTTCTCTATGGTTGTGAAGAGTTTGAAACCTTTACTTGAACCGTTTTCTAAAATTATATTGCTTTCCAATATTCATACCGACCTCCTGTGTCGGTGTTGTTTTCCTATATTCTTACCGATATCCAGTATCAGTACCACCTTCTTGTATTTATATTGATCCCCTATATCAGTACTAGTTTTTTGGATCATGATATTGATAGTGATATTTAGTGTGCTTATTACTTGACATGCCATTTCTTGACATCTGACTCCTGCATGCTATCACTTGTCCTGTTTGATATAACTTCTCATCTGCCCTGCTACATGACTACCTGACCGGTAATTTTCACATTTACGAGAATCCTGTCTTGCTATCCTGTATTATATATAGTGACCTTTCATCATGTATTATATACAATGACCTGAATCTATAATACTTATGTACACCTGTAACTGAAATACACCTAGAGGGGGGTGAATAGGTGTACTAGCTAATCTAATGATGAATGATGTGGAATAAAAAAATTAATTGCAACAAGCTATGTGTAACCAAAACGTGTAGCCGAATTCCCAGTGAAGGGCTCTGGACTATCTCCTCAGGATTCCTCTAGATTAAGAGTTAGGGTGCTACTATGGCTCTCTTGGTGGAATATAAGTGTGAGCAAACAATCCCAAGCACATAACAATTGAGCACAAGATATATCAAGGATATAAAGAGATAAACAATGTAAACATGCAAGATAAATAACACAAGTGAGAGAGAGAGAGGGAGAGCAATCACAAATACGGGAGAATTGTTTCGAGATTCGAGCACCCTTGCTCTACGTCCCCGCCTTTAACACTATGAAGGATTTTCACTAAATCGATCCCGTAAGATCACTTGGTGCCGCGACACCTACAACGAGTTCAGACTAGAACTCTTGGACCCGCAAGTCCCTTTCTTGTTCCCGTAAGAACAACACACGCAAGCACACTAGCTTGCCGAGACCGCACCTCTACACCGAGCTCCCACAAGAACTCATCACAAACACGAACCCATAAGTTCGCCTCCTTAAATATAAGATGAACACTTAGTGATCTCAACACTTTGATCACCTAAAAACACTCTCACAATAAAGCTTCTATAGGATTGATATAGCAATGGAAAGTTTAAGTATGTGTGAGAAAAGCTAGATGAGTAGTGGTGAAAAACTCAAGAAATCTCTTTTGAAAACACTCTTGAAAAACTCCCCTTTTGATAAGGAAGTATTAGCCCTAAAATAAGTGGAGAAAACCTCTAAGAGAGATGGAAAAAACTGGCTTTGAAACTCTCTATAAATCTTATTTTAAAACAGCCCCAAGAGATGACTTATTTATAACCTTTCAAAATATAGCTGTTGGTAGCCAACTCAGCAGCAGATTCTGCTGTCGGTTGATCGGTCGGTCGACCAGTGAACAATTATATTTTTGACAGTAGGGGCCTACCGGACGACCGCCCGGTCGACTGCCCTGGGCATGACCTGCCGGATCGCCCGGTCGACTGGGGCAAGATTCAGAGAGCAAAGCTCTCTGGATGGTCGATCGCCCGGTCGACCGACCCACTAGCCAAATGACTGTGCCTGTTCTGTGCACATCGGTCGACCGCCTGGTCGACCGACTTCGGTCGACCGGTAGAAGGCCAGATCTGACATTTTGGGGATTAAAAACTTGGTTTTATATACTCTTATAAAATCCCATAAAATCACTAAAAATCTACAAAAATAAGTTCTTTAAAATACTTTGAAGTACAAATACGTGTGATAAAAAATAATACCTATTACAAACTTTTTGAACCCTTTTTGTGATATAAAAATTTTGCTTTAAACAAAAAGCCGTATTTTTCAAAAATAATTTTTAATTTAAAAAATGATTATTTCAAAATTTCTGCAAATACAAAAACAAGATATTTTAAACACTTTTGAAGCTTTGTGTGTATGAATATGATCCAATGCACACATAAAATGAAATATCTATGTTTTTGACAATAAGCTCTTAAATAAGTTTTGATAAATACAGAACTCAAACATATGATATAGAATCACTAAATAAGTTTTTTTAAACATTTGAACCAACAATATGTATGGATGAAATCCAAAACACATATAAACCATATAAACTTATTTTGATGAACTCTAATCATGAAACACAAGGATGTATACTTTGAAGCTCAAAACTAAACGGTATTTTCTAAAATCAAAACTGTTTTATGAAAACAAATATAAATTTTGTGTGTGTGTATGAGCTTGAGCAATCCACAACTAATCTATCATTTACATTTTATTTAAAAATAAATCTTAATATTTACAAACATGACACAAGTCTTCACGAAAATCTTCTCTTGAAAATATCTTCTCCTTCTAGACTTAGTCCAAACCTTGATCCAATGAGCTAAACTCTTCTTAAGTACTTGATGTGATCTTGATGCGCGAGCTCTTGAATCGACACGTGCTAGCTTCAAAACTTGAATTCGAATCTTTTGTTGAAGCTAAACATCAAGTAAGATCTTGATCAAATATCCGAAACTATATAAATACAAGATCATTAGTACTATAAGTACATGAGTTAATCATCATCAAAACTAGAGTGATGGGCCTTTGGGCCAACAATCTTCCCCTTTTTGATGATGACAAAACTCATGGAGTTATATATTCATGGATTAAAGTTAAGCTTCATAGAAGCTCTCCCTTAACTCATGCATAGTATAAACAATAAAGATATTCAATAAAGTTCATAAACTAAACAAACAAATATGCATAAACAGAGATATAAATATGCATATATAAACTCTCAAAACTCTTCTCCCCTTTTTTGTCAATTCATCAACAAAGGGGTGAGGACAATCAAACAATAAGGATGTATATGTGATATACATTCATGAAGAGGAGAGATGTAAAGTTAGCTGCCCCTGCATACATGCATTACATGGAGAAGGGATGGCTAGACCCTAACCCATATAAAACATAATATACAATATATAAGCGGAGATGTTAAGCTTCCCATGCATATAGGCAATATATATCAACAAATTTTGAAGCCACTTTTAAAACAAAATTTTTCATTTTAATAATTTTTAAACACAAATTTGAAATTTCTTGAAGCAACAAAACAAATTTTGGTATCAATGAAATCAAATAGTAGTTGACAAAACAAAAGTTGGTACCACTTAAAAAAATTTAAGATAGCAATAGTAGATTTTGATACCAATAGAAGGTGAAACATGAAGTACAATTTTGATATCAAATAAATGGTAATTGAAATACCAATTGAAATCAATGTATAAGCTTGTATAGATACCAATTAACATTTAGAATAAAATCAAGCTTAACATAAATATAATTTGTGCTTTAAGAATGTAAAGATAAGTACAATCAAATCATATATATGTATTATAAAAATGAAAATACAATTTGAAATTGATACTAATTGAAATTTAAAGCATACATATATAAGAAACAAATATAAGCATACAAAAATAAAATTCCTTAAAAATCAAGTGTATAACTCATACTTTCCACCCTTTCATACACATGATAAAAGATATCAATAAGGGATACAAGGGATGGTCGCCCAACCATCCGCCCTTAAAGGGTAGAAGTTTTCAAAAATAAGATTTGAAAATAGTTGTAAATTGAAAATACTACCAAATGAAGAATAAATAATTAGATTAAAGTATTTTTGATAACTAGTTAAAGATCCTTCGAAACATGAAAGCAAATCATATATTCTATGAATCATTGCTAAGTACACAAAAAAATTGTCACTCAAAATTTATAAGGCTAAAAAATGTGCTCATAAAACAAGTATATGTGTAAATAAAAATAATGTGAGTGCACAAGAATCATGTGAATAGCATATTCATAAAATAATCAATAAGGTTCAAAATAAACATGAAATTCTTTGAAAAAAATATAAAAATCATAAAAATTTATGTTTCATTAAAATTAATCAAACTTCAAGGTATATGTATGTTCTATCAAAACTAAAAATATACATATATATCCCAAACACAAACAAGTTCATAATAGAATTTGCATGAAGGCAAGTGACTCAAGGGTATACATGCATATTTATTAGTTTTAGACAAAAATAACATATACATGAAGCAAAATATTTACAAAAATAGGGGAAAAAAGTATAAATGAAAGAATCATTAAAACTAGGTTATACATGTACATGTAATGAGTACAAATGAGCAATAAAGTACAAACATATATAATCAAGTGTAGCTCACTACTTGTATAAGTATAAACACAAGTTTTAATAAAAATCTAAACTAGTATTCACCACATGAAGTACAAAACATGATCATTTAACATAATGAATATTGAAACCAAAATATGCTAAAATTCATCAATTACAAAAGCATGTAAACTAAAATGGGAGTTAGAGATAGTTACCAAAATCAATGAGCTAATCTCTAGGTCTCTAAATCATGGTGGTCCTCTCACCAATCAACCTTGAAGGTGATGCATCTAATGTAGTGTCTATCAAGCTCAAACGGATCCACCATCAAGGCACCATACCTCTCACGTCATGTGAGAGCCCACACCTACATCAAATACAAGTGGTGGGGATTTTGGTACCCATTTTTTTGGGTCCACAGGGGTTAGCATCATAAGAAACCCAAACATTTTTATTTACAAATTTGTAGAACTTATTCTATCAAAGTAAAATCTTGCAAGATGACCTTTGCGGCCGTAATGTGTACATTTATACACTCTAGCATACATATGAGAATGGGTATGATCATGGTGTATATGAGGTGTATGCCGTGTAGGATGTGCATGCATATGTGAAATTTGTTTCTTGCGAAACATAGATTCTAATATGTCATTGTTAAATGTACAATTGCTCAAATTTGAGTTTAAATAATCAATTCTCTTTTTCAAATCATGAATCTCATTTTTATCAAAAGAGGATGCAACATTATTAGCATGGCAAGAATGAGAATCAACTATCTTTTTCTTTTTAAAAATATTTTCTTTTTTCTTTTGAATCAATTTTTCTTTTCAAAGAGTATTTTCTTCCAAAATAATTTCTTTTCCTTTTTCTACCAAAATAATTTTATTTCAAAGAATTATTACTTTCACAAAGGTCATTTAATTTTGAAGATAAGAAAATATTCTCCTTTTTCAAAAGTTCATTTTCTTTTGAAATAATTTCAAATTTATTTTTAAAAGAATCTTTTCCTTTTAACAACGAAGTGTTTTCCTTCTTCAATTTATTTTTTTCAATTTTTAATAATTCATACTTTTTAAGAAGTTGTTGACAAATAAAGCAAGCTCATCATATGGCATGTCAACATCCTCATCAAGCTCGGATTGGGAATTTACCTCAAGGGGGTCGTCCCCTTAGACTATGTAGCACATGTTGGAAGCATCACTTTCATCATCTGAGTCACTCCCCATGTAGCCTTGATTTTGTTTACCAAGGGAGATAAGTGTGTTTCATACTACAAAAGTCAAATCAAAGTTAGCAACCCTAAATAAATATTCATCATTTAAGGTAGATTTTAAAGCATGGATGGCTTTTGCATTTGCCTCTAGATGTTTGCCATTTAAACAATATGAATTTTTAATAGTGGCAAGATAAACATGAAATCCTAGGGCTTTGAGGTACATGGACATCTTAACTTTCTAATTTTAGATGTTAAGAATGTCAAACATGGTAGGTGTCATGAAATCCATATGTGTGTGTATAAATATTGTGATTAGCTAAAATGAGGATCTTTAACTCTTGGTTGTTAGACCCAAATAAAGAGCACCAAGCTCTAATACTAATTGAAAATACATCTAGAGGGGGGTGAATAGGTGTACTAGCTAATCTAATGATGAATGATACGAAATTAAAAAATTAATTGCAACACACTATGTGTAACCAAAGAGTGTAGCCGAATTCCCGATAAAGTGCTCTGGACTATCTCCTCAAGATTCCTCTAGATTAAGAGTTCTACTATGACCTCTTAGTTGAATACAAGTGTGAGCAAATAATCCCAATATATAATAATTAAGTACAAGATATATCAAGCATATAAAGAGATAAACAATGTAAGCATACAAGATATATAAACATAAATGAGAGAGAGAGAGAGCAATCGCAAACACGGGAGAATTATTTTGAGGTTCGAGCACTCTTGCTCTACATCTCTGCCTTTAATACTATGAAAGATTTTCAATACAAATCGATCCCACAAGATCACTCGGTGCCGCAACACGTACAACGAGTTCACACTAGAACTCTTGGCCCCGCAAGTCCCTCTCTTGTTCCCGCAAGAACAACACACGCAAGCACACTATCTTGCTGAGGCCGCACCTCTACACCGAGCTCCCACAAGAACTCGTCACAAACACAAATCTGCAAGTTCGCCTCCTAAAATATAAGATGAACACTTGGTGATCACAACACTTTGATCACCTAAAAACACTCTCACAACAAAGCTTCTATAGGATTGACATATCAATGGAAGGCTCAAGTAAGTGTGAGAAAAGCTAGAAATAGTGGTGAAAAACTCAAAAAATCTTTTTTGAAAACACTCTTGAAAAACTCTCCTTTTGATATAGAAGTGTTAGCCCTAAAATAAGTGGAGAAAACCTCTAAGAGAGATGGGAAAAACTGGCTTTGAAACACTAAAAATCTTGTTTTAAAACAGCCCTAAGAGATGGCTTATTTATAGCCTCTCAAAGTATAGCCGTTAGCTATCAACTCAGCAGCAGATTCTGCTGTCGGTCGACCGGTCGGTCGACCAGCCAACGGTCATATTTTTGACATTTGGGGCCTGCTGGTCGACCGTGCCCTGGGCATGACCTGCCGGTCGACTGCCCGGTCGACCGGCCTACTAGCCAAACGGCTGTGCACGTTCTGTGCACATTGGTCAACCACCGGTCGACCGACAGAAGGCCAGATCTGACATTTTGGGGATTAAAAACTTGGTTTTATATACTCTGATAAAATCCCATAAAATCACAAAAAATCTTCAAAAATAAGTCCTTTGAAATACTTTGAAGTACAAATATGTATGATCAAAAATCAACATATATTACAAACTTTTTGAACCCTTTTTGTGATATAGAAATTTTCCCTTAAACAAAAACTCGTATTTTCCAAAAACAATTTTTAATTTGAAAAATGATTTTTTTCAAAACTTCTTCAAACACTAAAACAAGATATTTTAAACACTTTTGCAACTTAGTATGTATTGATATGATCCACTACACACATAAGATGAAATATCTATGATTTTGACAATAAACTCTAAAATAAGTTTTGATAAATACAAAACTCAAGCATATGTAGAATCACCAAATAAGTTTTTCTAAACATTTGGACCAACAATATTTATGGATAAAATCTAAAACACATATAAATCATATAAACTTATTTTGATGAACTCTAATCATGAAACACAAGGATGTATACTTTGAAGCTTAAAAGCAAAATGGTATTTCCTAAAATCAAAATTGTTTTATGAAAACACATATAAATTTTGTGTGTGTGTATGTGTGTGTGTGTATGAGCTTGAGCAATCCACAAATAATCTATCCTTTACATTTTATCTAAAAATAAATCTTAACACTTACAAACATGACACAAGTCTTCACAAAAATCTTCTCTTGAAAATCTTCTTCTCCTTCTTAACTTGGTCTAAATCTTGATCCAATGAACTAGACTCCTCTTAAGTACTTGATGCGATCTTAATGCGCGAGCTCTTGAATCAACACGTGCTAGCTTCAAAACTTGACTTCGAATCTTTTGTTGAAGCTAAACACTGACTAAGATCTTGAACAAATATCTGAAATTATATAACACAAGATCATTAGTAGTATAACTACATGAGTTAATCATCATCAAAGCTAGGATGGGCCTTTGGGCTAACAATCTCCCCCTTTTCATGATGACAAAACTTATGGAGTTCTATATGCATGGATTAAAGTTAAGCTTCATAGAAGCTCCCCCTTAACTCATGCATTGCATAAACAATAAGGATATTTAATAAAGTGCATAAACTAAACAAACATATATGTATAAACAGACAAATAAATATTCATATATAAGCTCTCAAAATTCTTCTCCCCCTTTTGTCAATTCATCAACAAAGGGGTGAGGACAATCAAACAATAAGGATGTATATGCGATATACATTCATGAGAGGAGAGACGTAAACTTAGCTCCCCTGCATACATGCATTACGTGGAGAAGGGATGGCTAGACCCTAACCCACTTGAAGCATAATATATAATGTATAAGCGGAGATGTTAAGCTCCCCCTATACACGTGTACCACATAAAGAAGAGAGGTCAAACTCCTCAATGTGAGATGCACTCAATATGAATCTATATATAGAAGAGATGTTAAGCTCTTCTTGCATATAGGCAATTTATATCAACAAATTTTGACACCACTTTTAAAATAATTTTTTTTGATAATATTTAAAACACAATTTTAAAATTTCTTTAGTCAACAAAACAAGTTTGATATCAATGAAATCAAATAGTAGTTGACAAAAAAAAAGTTAGTACCGTTTGAAATTTTTTTTTAAGATACCAATAGTAGATTTTGATACCAATAGAAGGTGAAACATGGAGTACATTTTTGATATCAAATAAATACCAATTGAAATCAACGTATAAGTCTGTATAGATACCAATTAACGTTTAGAATAAAATCAAGCTTAACATAAACATAATTTGCATTTTAAAGATGTAAAGATAAGCACAATCAAATCATATATATGTATGTATGAAAATTCCAATTCCAATTGAAATTGATACTAATTGAAATTTAAAGCATACATATATAAGAAACAAATATGAGTTTACAAAAATAAAAATTCCTTGAATATCAAGTGTACAACTCATACCTACCATCCTTTTATGCACATGATAAAAGATATTCAATAAGGGATACAAGGCTTGGTCGCCCAACCATCCGCCCTTAAAGGGTAGAAGTTTTCAAAAATAAGATTTGAAAATAGTTGTAGATTGAAAACACTACCAAATTAAGAATAAATAACTAGATTAAAGTATTTTTTGAATAACTAGTTAAAATCCTTCAAAATATGAAACCAAATCATATATCCATGAACCATTGCTAAGTATACAAAAAAATTGTCACTCAAGATCTATAAGGCTCAAAAATGTACTCATAAAACAAGTATATGAGTAAACAAAAATAATATGAGTGCACAAGAATCATGTGAATAGCATATTCATGAAATAATCAATAAGGTTGAAAATAAACATGAAATTCTTTGATCAAAAACATAAAAATCATAAAAATTTCTTTTTCATTAAATTAATCAAACTTCAAGGTATATATATGTTCTATCAAAACTAAAAATATACATACATATCCCAAATACAAACAAGTGCATAATAGAATTTGCATGAAGGCAAGTGACTCAAGGGTATACATATATATTTATTAGTTTTAGATAAAAATAACATACACATGAAGCAAAACATGTACAAAAATAGGAAAAATAAGTATAAGTAAAAGAATCATCAAAACTAGGTTATATATGTACATGTAATAAGTACAAATGAGCAATGAAGCACAAACATATAATAATCAAGTGTAGCTCACTACTTGTATAAGTATAAACACAAGTTTTAACGAAAACTACATCTAAACTAGTATTCACCACATGAAGTACAAAACATGATCATTTAACATAATGAGCATTGAAACCACAACATACTAAAAATCATTAATTGCAAAAACATGTAAATTAAAATGGGAGTTAGAGATAGTTGCCAAAACCAATGAACCAATTTTTAGGTCTCCAAATCATGGTGGTCCTCCCACCAATCAACCTTTAAGGTGATGCATCCAATGTAGTGTCCCTCAACCTCAAACGCATCCACCATCAAGACACCATATCTCTCACGTCATGTGAGAGCCCACACCTACATCAAATACAAGTGGTAGAGATTTTGGTACCCATTTCTTTTTGGGTCCATAGGGACTAGCATCATAAGGAACCCAAATATTTTTATTTGCAAAATTTATAGAATTTATTCTATCAAAGCTAAATCTTGCAAGATGACCTTTGCGGCCGCAATGTGTACATTTGTACACTCTAGCATAGATATGAGATGGGTGTGATCATGGTGTACATGAGGTGTATGTCGTGTAGGATGCACATGCATATGTGAAATTTGTTTCTTGCGAAATATAGATTTCAATCTGTCATGGTTAAATGCACAATTGCTCAAATTTGAGCTTAAACAATCAATTCTCTTTTTCAAAACATGATTCTAATTTCTATCAAGAGAGGATGCAACATTATTAGCATGGCAAGACTGAGAATCAATTATTTTTTCTTTTTAGAAATTATTTCTTTTTCTTTTGAAACAATTTTTCTTTTCAAAGGGTTATTTTCTTCCAAAACAATTTCTTTTTCTTTTTTCACCAAAATAATTTTATTTTTCAAAGAATTATTTCCTTCACAAATGTCATTTAATTTTGAAGATAAGAAAATATTCTCTTTTTTCAAAAGTTCATTTTCTTTTGAAACAATTTCAAATTTATTTTTAAAGAATCTTTTCTTTTAACAAGAAAGTGTTTTCCTTCTTCAATTTATTGTTTTCAATTTTTAATAATTCATACTTTTTAAGAAGTTGTTGACAAAATAAAGCAAGCTCTTCATATGACATGTCAACATCCTCATCAAGCTTGGATTCGGACTTTACCTCAAGGAGGTCATCCCCTTGGACCATATAGCATATATTGGAAACATCACTTTCATCATCCGAGTCACTCCCCATGTAGTATTGTTTTTGTTCACCAAGGGAGATAAGTGTGCTCTATACTATAATAGCAGAATCAAAGTTAGCAACCCTAGATAAAAATTCATTATTTACGGTAGATTTTAAAGGCTTTTGCATTTGCCTCTAGATGTTGGCCATTTAAACAATATGAATCATTAATAGTGGCAAGATAAATATGAATTCCTAAGACTTTGAAGTACATGGACATCTTAACTTTCCAAGTTTGGATGTTAAGAATGTCAAATATGGGAGGTGTCATGAAATCCATATGTGTGTGTACAAATATTGTGATTAGCTAAAATGAGAATCTTTAACTCTAGGTTGTTAGACCCAAATCAAGAGCATCAAGCTCTGCTACCATTGAAAATATATCTAGAGGGAGGTTAATAGGTGTACTAGATAATCTAATGATGAATGATGCATAATTAAAAAATCAATTGCAACACACTATGTGTAACCAAAGAGTGTAGCTGAATTTTCGGTGAAGGGCTCTGGACTATCTCCTCAAGATTCTTCTAGATTAAGAGTTGAGGTGCTACTATGGCTCTCTTGGTTGAATATAAGTATGAGCAAACAATCCGAAGCATATAACAATTAAGCACAAGATATATCAAGCTTACAAAGAGATAAACAATATAAGCATGCAAGATATATAAACACAAGTGAGAGAGAGCAATCACAAACAAGGGAGAATTGTTTCGAGATTTGAGCACCTTTGCTTTACGTCCTCGCCTTCAACACTATGAAGGATTTTAACTAAAATCGATCCCGTAAGATCACTTGGTGCCGCAACACCTACAATGAGTTCACACTAGAACTCTTGGACCCGCAAGTCCCTCTCTTGTTCCTGCAAGAAGAACACACGCAAGCACACAAGATTGCTGAGGCCGCATCTCTACACCGAGCTCCCATAAGAATTCGCAATAAACACGAATCCGCAAGTTCGCCTCCTTAAATATAAGATGAACACTTGGTGATCTCAACACTTTGATCACCTAAAAACACTCTCAAAACAAGGCTCCTATAGGATTAATATAGCAATGGAAAGCACTAGATAGAGTAGTAGTGAAAAACTTAAGAAATCTCTTTTGAAAACACTCTTAATAAACTCTCCTTTTGATATGGAAGTATTAGCCTTAAAATAAGTGGAGAAAACCTCTAAGAGAGATAGGAAAAACTAGCTTTGAAACTCTCTAAAAATCTCGTTTCAAAACAACCCCAAGAGATGGCTTATTTATAGCCTCTCAAAATATAGCCATTGGCAGCCAACTCAGTAGCAGATTTTGCTGTCGGTCGACCAGCCGGTCGACTGACCAACGATTATATTTTTAACCGTTGGGGCCTGGCGGTCGATTGCCCGGTTAACCGTGCCCTGGGCATGACCTGCCAGTCGACTGCCTGGTCAACCGGGGCCAGATCTAGAGAGCAAAGCTCTTTGGACAGTCGACCGCTCGGTCGATCGGCCCACTAGCTAAATGGTTGTACACGTTCTGTGCACATCGGTCGACCGCCTTCTGTCTCGGTCGATCACCCGTTTGACCGGCAGAAGGCCAGATCTGACATTTTGGGTATTAAAACTTGGTAAAATCACTAAAAATCTACAAAAATATGTTCTTTGAAATACTTTGAAGTATAAATATCTGTAATAAAAAATCAACACATATTTCAAACTTTTTGAACCCTTTTAGTAATATAGAAATTTTGCCTTAAACAAAAATCTATATTTTCCAAAAATAATCTTTAATTTGAAAAACTATTTTTCCAAAACTCAAATACAAAAATAAGATATTTTAAACACTTTTGAAGCTTAGTGTGCATGGATATGATCCAATACACACATAAGATGAAATATCTATGATTTTGACAATAAGCTCTAAAATAAGTTTTGAAAAATACAAAACTCAAGCATATGATATAGAATCACCAAATAAGTTTTTCTAAACATTTGAACCAACAATATTTATGGATAAAATCCAAAATACATATAAACCATATATACTTGTTTTGATGAACTCTAATCATGAAACACAAGGATGTATACTTTGAAGGTCAAAACAAAAACGGCATTTTCTAAAATCAAAAATATTTTATGAACACATATAAATTTTTTTTTGTGTGTGTGTATGAGCTTGAACAATCCACAACTAATCTATTCTTTACATTTTATCTAAAAATAAATCTTAACACTTACAAATATGACACAAGCTTCACAAAAATCAGTTGGCCCAGAGGCCCTTCACTCTAGTTTTGATGATAATTTACTCATGTAGTTATTGTTTACTAATAATCTTGTGATATTTAGTTTCAGATATTTGATCAAGATATTAGTAGGTGATTAGCTTCAACAAAGGTGTTTTAGAGCTTTCACACGGTGATTCAAGAGCTCGCGCGTCAAGATCGCATTTAGCACTCAGTTGGAGTCAAGCTCGTTGGATCGTGTTTGGATCTAGTCGACTTGGAGACGGAGTTCTACAAGAAGACCTCGGTTTGTATAGTTTAAGATTGTTTAGATCTAATGTAAAGATTAGATAGGATTGATATGCTCAAGTTCACAATACACACACAAGTTTAAAGTTTCATGTTTGTTTTCGGTTTAACCGGTTTCGGTTTTTCATATATATGGTTTTCATGAATAGATAGAATCAAAATAAGTTTACATGGTTTAATGTATATTAGATTTGATTTATATACATATATGCTTCATATATTTAGAAAAACTTATTTTGATAGTCTATCTCATGAGTTTAGAGTTTTGTATTTAAACAAAACTTATTTTTGTATTTAATGTCAAAAACATATTTATAATATCTTTTATGTATAATGGATTCTATTCATATATAATATGCTTCAAAGTTATTTCAATATCATGTTTTTGTATTTACATGTGTTTTGGAGAAAACGGTTTTCCATTTCAAAAATTCAAGTTTTGAAAAATACGGATTTTATTTAAGGCAAATTTTCTATCTTACAAAAATGGTTCAAATTGTTTGAGATATGTATTGAATTTTTGTCATACATATTTTTATTTCAAAGATCTAATAAGAACTGATTTTTGTGAAGTTTATGTGATTTTATGGGATTTATTTGATAATAAAAAGCCAAGTTTTTAATCCTTATAAAATAGACCAGGCTGTCTGCCAGTCGATCGGACCGGTCGACTGAGGCAGAAGTCGGTCGACCAGTTCGGTCGACCGACGTGCACAAGAACGTGCATGCAGCCAAGGCTGGTGGGACAGTCGACAGGGCGGTCGACCGTCTAGAGAGCTCTGCTCTCTGGAAATGTCCCCGGTCGATTGGTAGAGAGCTGCTGCTCTCTGTATCGAGTCCCGGTCGACCGGGCGGTCGATCGGAGGCACAACGATCATAAAAATGACTATTGGACTGGTCGACCGGAAGGTCAATTCTGCCCTTTCCAGCTGCCAATGGGCAAATTTATTTTTGGGCTATAAATACCCCATTCCTTGGCAGTTTTAGATAAGTTTTTAGAGAGTAATTTCTCCCACCTTTACAAGTGTTTAACAGCAAGTTTTCTGTTCGCGTTTTGAAGTTTATGAAAAACTCCATCGTTGTTGAATCACGTATAAGTTATGAAACCTAAACTTACTAGAATCCTTTTAACAAAATGTGTAGTGGTAAGTATAGGATCGAATCCACATAGACTTGTTCTTGAAATTTTAGTTATTAAAAATCTCATTTTTATCTTATTTTAGTTGAGAAATCCCTTGGATGAAGGTTGGAATTTTGTTTTTTAAAAAAAGTAAATAAAGATCTTGCAGAAGAAAACCAAAGCAAAATAAAAAATATATATATAAAGTAAAAGAAAAAAGAAAGAAAGAAATACTAACCTTTTTTCAAAGATTTGAATAACCAAAATAAAAAAAAGAAATTAAGAGATAGGTACGAAGGAAAGAGAAAGATGAACCAGTGAAGTTATTTCTTATCGTCGCCTTATTGTCTCCCTCCTCCAAGCGATGCTGAAAACAAAGAAGCTAATAAAAGAAAAGAGATGACTTTATGGAATCAAATATGCAAGAAAAGAATAGCATAAAAAAATAAATAAAGAGAAAATTAAAGAAAAACTTAGACTGAACGCCGCAAGATCGTGAAGAAGAATTCTAAATTTTATTCAATAAGCATCAAATTCAAAGCTCTTGACCTCTCCAATCTCGCATTACAATGCTCAAAACTCTCTTTCTAGCTTTTCAGCCCTCTAGTCTCCTTTCTCTCTCAATGAATATAGGTATTTATAGGAAAATAGTGATAAGGAAGAGCGTAGGGAGATAGGAAGAGTTGGCTATTTTTGAATTTTAATCTTCCCCTTATCTCCAAACTTGATTTATAATCTGCAGCTTATTGGCGTGTTGATTTCTGAATATTACTTAACAGATGATAGAATTCGAAACAGTGATAAACATAAGAGTTGTAGCCCTTTAAAGATTCTTTCTGGATCATCTTGAATCATCAGATTTGAGATTCAGTAGTGAAAGTTATGATTAAAATGGTAAACTGTATCCAGTCTGAATCTGAATCTAAATTGCTTCATGTCATCTGTTGATCTTCTCTCTATCCATTTATCCTCATCAAACCCAATAGGGTCTTCAAAAATTTATTTTTCTTTTAATTTTTTATAGTATTATCTTATCTGGTAAATCCAATCCTCAGATAAGATAAACTAAAGATTCTCTGAATTTGAGTCGATCCCTGTTTGATTTGAACTTTTGGCTTTGTTTAGATTGGATCCATGTTTATCTTCTCTTTATCATCCTGCAAGGATTAGGACATTAAGATAAGTGAGTTTGTAATGATTTATTATAGAATATATGTAGGAATGTAATAATGTTTATGCAATATATGTGTCCAAACACACTCTCACACTTATATTTTGCTCGTCCTCGAGCAAAACAAAACTAACCTAAGGTTTTTATTTGGACCACTTTCGTAGGTCACACGATTGCACTTAGCATGTGCAATAAGCCTTTAAACCTCTAGGTTACCCCTAGAGGAGGAGTTGTAGTCTCCTGAGGGTTTTCAGTGGATTACACCCACAAAATCCATAAAGAAAAGAAATAATTTGTTAGTATTTTTAAAAATACATTTTGAAAAGAAGAGGAAATATTTGAAGTGCTTTTACAAGTATTAAGTAACTTATAAATTATAAGAGTATCGAATTATTCATCCCTAGACTTAGCCTCTATTCAAATATTTGTTATCAATTAAGGTTAGGAATAAAATTGTATTCTCATCTAGTCTATTATTTTACCCTAAGTCATATGCATCTTGTGACCATGAATATTTTGACTAAGGGTTCTTCAACTCTAATTCTTATGCCTTTTTTGTGTATATACTGGTTGTAATTTCCTTAGCTTTCTTAGGCTTTCTAATTTGCCCATATAATGAGCCTTAGTCGGTAACTCCCAAACCAGCCGTTTTAGGGCACCGGATGAGAAAACACCCAAAGGACCTAGGAATCGAGCAAATAAGGCCAAAAACTAAGGATTTATTTGGTAATATGAACCACTTTTTGGCGTGAATAATCATGTTTTATGAGGCATAAAAATCCAGCTTAATCAGAGGATTCTTATTCTACTATAATATATATATTCTTCTCTCTCTTTTTTTTCTTTTTTTTCTTCTTTTTTTAAGGCATAAGAATCTTTATTTTGAACCCTAAGTATGTAAGTATATAAAAGATGCATATTTTATCAAGGTAAAAATCAAGACTGGGTTACTTTTTCAATTTTTTCTTACTATGCCTAGAAATTAAACAAATATTCTTATTTCAAACAAGTATAAGAAATCTTAATTATGATTCTCTTATTCCCTAAAATTAACTTAATTTCTTGTAAAAATAAGTCAAAGTATTATTTTTCTTTTCAAAATTTTTTTTTTGTAACAAAGAAAATGTTTTTTTTATTTTTTTGAAAACCTAAAAGAAAACCTATGTTATCCCTCCCCCACGCTTAAACGTGACATTGTCCTCAATGTTAAAATGTATGCTCATTATGCTAGCGTTGAAAATGAACAAAATAAGGGGTAGATAGTACCTTAGGAGCTGCATTAAGCATATAAGTTAAGGGGTAAGAGTAAATAAAAAGATGAAGGCACACCCCCCAAATTTGAATAAAAGCATCTCTCTATAGAAAAGAAATAGAAACTCAAGAAAGGAAAAAAAATAAAAAAATAAACTTTCTATAGAAAATAACATTTCTGGGTTGCCTCCCAGCAGCGCTAAGTTTAACGTCTTCAGCCAGACACAATCACATGTCACTCAACCTCTATGTATGGCCTTCCGATGTTGGACCAGAAAATTGAACAGTTTTCTTGTGTGGTCCTTGAAGCAGAACAATGGTGCATTCAAGAATGTAAACATATGTGTCCAAGATTTTTCAATTTGAGTGCAAAATTTCTTGAGTAACGTGGGATAGGCAGGCAATTGTTTAGTTACATTTAGGAGTGGAATGTTAATTTTGACAGGTTTGATATCTTCTAATACTTCAGCCATTCTAGTGTTACTCTCATCCAAATGAAGGGGCTGATTTAGATATTTGGGAAAGTATTCACGGGGTACATCAGATGCCTCAATGGTTGACTTAATTTGTGATCCCGTGAAAGATTCAGAAGGAGAAATCAATTCTATCTGGTTTTGCTGCCCAACAGTAGAATCTAAAAGTGTGTCAATTTTGAAATTATCTACTTGACCTTAGTCCTTTTCCCCTGTTTTATTGACCTGAACCCAGCTTTCAAAAGATTGATTATTAGATGGCTCATCAAAAGTTAAGATACTCAAATTAAATTTCTTTTTTCAAAGGAAACTTTAGACTTGAGCTCCTCAACACATGTCTTCTCAAAACACTCATCCTTAAACAATCCTTTAAGAAACATAGGCTCATCATCCACACATACATTCTCAACATGCTTCAAAGAAGTTGTATGCATTACCAAATCATCCTTAACCAATTCATCTAAAAATATGGAATCATCATCAAAGAATTGTTCAATTAATGGCTCATGGCAAGCCGGGGTGTTAAGCTCTTGGATATCTCCAGCATCCTGTTCAAACTCTTTAATTTAGTTTAAGTGAAATGATGAGGGTACTGGTTCAAGATTTGAGTCAACATGTGGTGTGGACTCTTGTAGTATGTCCAATTGATTCACTTGATAGCACTGATGGAACTCTTGACTTTGATCTAGAATTGGAGCTGAAGCAGGTTGATTGAGATAATTCGTTATTTCATCAAAATGCATATCTCTGCGAGCACTTGTCTCAATTAGTTCTTGATTAAGTTGATTGTTTTGCAGTATACATTGTTGCATGATTTCTATACTTTTCTCTAATGTGCCCTGTAAATCCTCATTCCTATTATCAAATCCCCAAGATGGAAGTGATAGTTCAGTGTAGGACCAATTTGATTGATATGATTGATCCCATGAATATTGAAGACAACTCCAACCCTCATAATTGAAGTTTGATAGATAGGGTTCGTTCGTAGGTCCTGAAAATATGTTGAATTGGTTTTGACCAAGTCCTAACGAATACCCTATTGAAGGACACTGTTCTGAATGATGAGATGAATCATAGCAGTGATGGCACCACATGGGAGGATGAGATGAATAAGATGAACTAGTAGGTTGGTTATAGCCATGAGAGCTCAGAAGTGAAGATGGTGAATGAGAATGAGAAAATGACTTATCATGATAATAGTTGTAAACATCTTGATTTGGATAAGCCATCGGAGGAAGAAATTTCAAAATGATAGAAAGGTAGAGGGATGGATGAAAATTGATTTATTTTTAACTTATTATTTCTTTTTTTTTTCACAACGAATTACTCAACAAATCAATTGCAATCAAGTGTTTTCTTTATCTTAAATTTAATTTAAAGATAATCAGTTTTTTAATCACTAATCTTAAGAGAATAAAATTCTCTCTAATTAGACAGCTCCTAACTAGGTTGGAAGGATTGTAGGTTTACCGGTCAAACCCATCAAACAAGCGATTCGTCTCTCCCCCCAGGCTGGGCACTTCTAAATTCAGTCACCCTTTTTTAGACAGGAAAGTTCCTGGTCCTTCTCCAGGCCAGGCACCGCCGCAATGGCTAAGTCACCCTTTCAAGATAAGAAAGCTCTCTTTCGCGAACTTGAAAGTGTTCACCGGAGTCTTCCCAAAATAGTTCCACTTAAATGAGCTCGAAATCCTAGTGGCTGAGTTCTAATTGATTTTAAATTAGTTCAAGCTTAGGAAAAAAACTTTTTTGTGGTTGTGATTTTTGAGTCAAGGAACGGGTGATGAAATCCCGACCTTATGTGAGGGGGGACAGCTCTTAAGATCTTTTTATGCAAGTATGCACTAATGCAGCACAAAATTCAATCAATAAGCACCTCCAAAATCCCACTGACAAGAGATTCGTGGGTAGAGTTAGAAAATACTAACTTTTCCGGCGACTATAAAGCAAGCAAATTTTTATTTATTTTTAGCAAAACAATATGTCATAAGCAAGCAAGCTTCTTCTTGTTGTGCAAGTCTTCTTTTGTTCAAGCAATATCCCTGCAAAAGAAAATTTGAAATTAAATCTTAGGGATGGAAAGAAAAATAATAAAAAGAATTTTGAATTATTTTAAATTTAACTTTCTGAATTTTTTTAATATTAAACTAGAAAAGATTAGATGTTGATTTTTCAAAACCAAAAATTTTCACAAGTCCCCAGTAACGGCTCCAAAAACTGTTCGCGTTTCAAAGTTCATGAAAAACTCCATCGTTGTTGAATCACATACAAGTTATGAAACCTAAACTTCCTAGAATCTTTTTAACAGAGTGTGTGTGGCAAGTATAGAATCGAATACACAGAGACTTGTTCTTGAAATTTTAGTTATTAAAAATCTCACTTTTATCTTATTCTAGTTGAGAAATCCCTTGGATGAAGGTTGGAATTTTGTTTTTTTTAAAAAACAAATAAATAAATAAAGATCTTGTAGAAGAAAACAAAAGCAAAATAAAAATATGAATAAAGTAAAAGAAAAAAAGAAAGAAATACTAATCTTTTTGCGAAGATTTGAATAACTAAAGTAAGAAAAAAAGAAATTAAGAGATTGGTACAAAGGAAAGAGAGATAAACCAGTGAACTTGTTTCTTGTCGTCGCCTTGTTGTCTCCCTCCTCCAAGCGATGCTGAAAACAAAAGAAGCTAATAAAAGAAAAGAGATGACTTTATGGAATCAAATATGCAAGAAAAGAATAGTATAAAAAAATAAATAAAGAGAAAATTATAGAAAAACTTCGATTGAACGCCGCAAGATCGTGAATAAGAATTCTGAATTTTATTCAATAAACATCAAATACAAAGCTCTTGACCTCTCCAATCTCGCATTACAACGCTCAAAACTCTTTTTTTCTAACTTTTCAGCCCTCTGGTCTCCTCTCTCTCTCTCTCTCAATGAATACAGGTATTTATAGAAAAATAGTGATAAGGGAGAGCGTAGGGAGATAGGAAGAGTTGGCTATTTTTGAATTTCAATCTTCCCCTTATCTCCGAACTTGATTTATATAGAATTCTGATCTGCAACTTATTGGCGTGTTGATTGCTGAATATTACTTATCAAATGATAGAATTCAAAGCAGCGATCAACATAAGAGTTGTAGCCCTTTAAATCTTATTTCTGGATCATCTTGAATCATCAGATTTGAAATTCGGTAGCGAACGTTATAATTAAAATGGTAAACTGTATCCAGTCTGAATCTGATTCTAAATTGCTTCATCTCATCCGTTGATCTTCTCTCTATCCATTTATCCTTAGCAAACCCAATAGGGTCTTCAAAAATTCATTTTTCTTTTAAATTTTTATAGTATTATCTTATCTGGTAAATCTAATTCTCAGATAAGATAGACTAAAGATTCTCTGAATTTGAGTCGATGCCTATTTGATTTGAACTTTTGATTTTGTTTGGATTGGATTCATGTTTATTTCTCTTTATCATCCTGCAAGGATTAAGACATTAAGACAAGTGAGTTTGTAATGATTTATTATAGAATATATGTAGGAATATAATAATGTTTATGCAATATATGTGTCCAAACATTTTCAATAGAGTTTTTGGGTTTAAAAGATCAATCTTTATTTGTTTTAAAGTGTTGGAAAATTCAAAGAAAAAGAGAGTATTTGGGAATTGGTTTTTGATCTTTATTTCAACATCAATCTTGTGATTTTCTCAATTATTTTTCTTTGTTGTTTTCATTTTCAAACACTTTTATTTCTCACACTTGAGCTATCTATCTATCCTATCTATTAGGATCTTTGTTTTGTAAGAAAGAATTGGTTTGTGGCCTTTGAGATCACCAAGTTGTAAACCTTCCATACTTTGTGATATCCCTCTAGTGAGAGGTGATTGTGTCGATATCCCTCTAATGAGAGGTGATAGTAGAGGTTGTGTTGGTATCCCTCTTAGTGAAGAGGTGATTGTGGTGTTGTGGCTTGTGCCGTATCCCTCAAGTGAGGTTGATATTTGTTTGGCTATGTGCCTTCACCGGAAATTCGACTATACTCTTTGGTTACACTAAGTGTGTTGCAATTAGTTTTTAATTCCTCATCATTTGTCATTAGATTAGCCTTACACCTATTCACCCCCCTCTAGGTGTACTTTCAAAATCTTCTCTTGAAAATATTCTTCTCCTTCTTGACTTGGTCCAAATCTTGATCCAATGAGTTAGACTCCTTTTGAGTAATTGATGCGATTTTGATGCGCGAGCTCTTGAATCAACACGTGCTAGCTTCAAAACTTGACTTCGAATCTTTTATTGAAGCTAAACACTGACTAAGATCTTGATCATATATCTGAAACTATATAAACACAAGATCATTAGTACTATAACTGCATGAGTTAATCATCATCAAAACTATAGTGATAGGCCTTTGGGCCAACAATAACTTCCTAAACCTATCCTGCTCCACCCATTCTCATAAATTGGTAATTACATAACAAGCTATAAAAAGAACAACTTATATCGGGTAAGGAAAAACTGATGGACTTCAAGTGGCGAATATGTTTACAGTGGTATTATATATGTTGTGCAACTCTAACTCTCAAATTTACGGTAGGGCCTCCAGGTGTCTGAGGGAAGTGCTGACTCCCTACCTCCTGCTACATTCCTGAATGGGCATAATATAAGACCCACTTCCTATTTGCCTAGTAACAGGTTTTGGGTTAGCACCGAAATATCCTGGGTCGTGGTCCCGGGTATGTACGGGACCCACTGTAAACATAACTCATTGTTTTATTATCAGTTTCCAATAACAACCTCGGCTTACTCATATATGGATGTATGTATGTTGGGACGCTAGGGCACATACCTAAAGATATTGGTAGGGCGAGTAATAATAATAATAAGATACTAATTAATAATAATAATTTGTTGAGTTTTGCAATTCGGGTTATATATATTTAGATAACGATAATGTGAGATATATGGTATATAAATGAGGGTTTTCTTGTTTGGATTATTTCTTTGACGTACTTACCTCATGAAGCCTTAATCTGGGTTGTACTGCTAGTTTTACCGTATTTGCTTTCATCAAAATTTTATTCAAAATTTTGATTTTACTACTATTATTATTATATTATATATTCCTGGCTTTACCACATGTGTACTACTTCACCGATCTCCTGCTATTACCACATTGTACAAAACCTGTCTCTTGCCTGATATTATACTTGTATTACTGTACCTCTTGATTTGCTTACTCTTAGTTTATACGGATACTTATTCACCATAAAATTACTACTTCCTGATAATTCATACTGTTCTCTTTAGCTGTTATTGTGGACAACTTAGGTTGTTCGTACTCAGTTGATGGAGATATAAGGTATATGATATATAGATAAGGGTTTTCTTATTTGGATTATCCCCTCAAGGTATCATCTCATGAATCTATCTATTGAACCTGTACAACTGGTTTTGTCACTTTGTTCATCTCATTACTTGAAGCCTCTTTCATATTCATGTGTGCTTGTGCTCACGACACAGTTTTCAATACATGCTCTTTTGATTCGGATTTATCGAGACATGTGTGCTTAATCCTGCACGTCACTTGGCATTCATCACACCACTCATTGGGGAGTTTCTGACTCTCCTGAATCCTCATGTCTAGATTTCAGAGCTTGAAAACTTGTAGATTCTCCCGAATGCTAATTAGAGATGTGCATCCGAAGCGTGGATTATCGGCAGACTGTCTGGTGCCCTATCCTTTCAGGTCCCCCGTTCCTCCATCGAGTTTTTCTTTGGTAACTCGAGAGCGCCCTTTGTACTATTCATTATTATATATCTCATTGTATTTTCGCATTTGCGCTTTTCGGTGATGTAATATTCTTGTAATATTGTGTCACATCCTATGATAATTTTGTAATTGTACTCATATATTGGAATGTATAAAGCACCACATACTTTCATACTCAGATTCTTGCATGTACTGATGCTTAGCATATATATGTGAGGGTATTTTGACTTACGTATATACGTTACAGTAACGTCTCCGTACCCACGAGATCGGGGCATTACATAATATCTCAAAAAATATCAGGTTCTATAAAATCTCTAAACTCCAACCTAGGCACTCAAACCCAAGGTCGTCAAAAAATGACTAGTGAATGGTAAAATGAAGGAAACAGTAATATATTTATAATAGTAGTATAATCTTGATAATATATATTATATATGTTTAAATATCAATGATACAATATAACTATACTACCAAGCAGTAAATATATTCATGGATTATATTAGCACTATAACATTATCAATGCCTAGCATGTTACAACAGTGTTATAACTATAATATTATCTAATTCTGTAGCATTAATATCAGTTAACATGTCCAGGCTATGCTACCAAATACAACTAAATACAATAAATAAATGAAACAATAGATTAGCCATTTTGAGAGATTATGTTATTATAATAAAAAAGAGTGATACCATTTATATATTATTTTTCATATGCATAATATAAACAGTATTAAGTGATTTCCTGATCAAATCAATGTGTTTAAATAACATGCAACAAGTTTTGATTATTTTATATTCTTGTTTAACCTAATAGAACAGTAGCATAATAATGTCGTGATGAATATGAAAATGTAGACATGAAGTACACTGATCAACCATACTACAACAGCGTTGTGCTTATACAATAACAGGGTTTCTAAAAAGCATATATAAAATAGAGGATACATGAAATGCAGAGTAAGCGTACATGACTAGTGTGTCTCCACATGAAGTGTCAAGTATACATGTAACATGGTGGTGGATAATATATCAAGAACTGTAATAAGTATGAATGAACAATAATATATATGTACCGAGCAAGTTATATGGTTTATACAATAATAACAATCAGTGCTGCCTGTTATTTTAATCAATCTTTTCCAGTGTCCCATACCACTGGCAGTTCATACTGGATAACAAGCGCTCATTATGTCACCATTATTTATACTATTTTATTATGTTAATTGAAAACTCAATAGTCGAGGAGCTCTTGTTGGGTGGGTGTATCCCGTGCATACTCGAGACCACAACCTTAAACAAACCCTTAGCTGCCGAGACTAGGGCTACATGCTAGGGTAGGGACAAGAAACAAGAGCTCAATGAGCGATATACAATACAAGCAGTTGCCAGTACTATCATGTCCCCTGCAGTTGGACGAATATGGATCCAAGAACATCCACCTGATAAGATCTAGTTAACAGTCATGTCTCTCCCATCCCCAAGTTATATTTATTGTATTTAAACTACACAATGAATCAGGAAAAAGAACATTGCAGTGTACATGTAACACGATAACATGACATGAGCTCTACTGATAGCATGAAATAAGATAACAGGAAATAGGAAACTAGAGATGTGGGATCTAGAGGTGGCCCCCGTGGCTTATATCTACATGGCACTTAGTTTCACACATCACATATCAATAGCACTCATTTCCAATAACATGAGTATCATATCGATATCAGTAACAGGAAACAGTCTTGTAACAGAAATACAGAAATATCCATGTATCAGGAACAATGACCCATGCAACAGAATAAAGGAACAATCAAAGCATGTACACAAATAAATTTATTCGACAAGTACATGCAGTAACATGTAGATTACCTATGTAATAGTGACACAGTTATATGAAATACATGTGTAGAGTTTTTGTGTAACCGGTTGTACCAGTACATGTAATAACACTGTTAAGTGCATCAAGTGTCTATATGAAATAACAGTGCTCAGTGTACAGGCATGTCTGTGTATCGTGTATAATGATACTAATACATGTAATCTGTAATGGTATCCAAGAACATGTCGTAACAGTGTCCGTGTATCAGTAGTGTAAAGGTGACCGTGTCGGGGTGATAGGCGTAACAAAAACATATGCCAATATATATATATAATTACCTCAGTATTTAGCATTCCACTTTTATATAATTACTGTGATTGGTATAATAAAGGAATTATAAATAATTATTTATTTTCAAATTCTTGACAATTATTTTACTAATTATTAATTTATTATTTTAGGATGTCGTTATCAATAATCTGATAATCACTTATTATCTTATATAACTAACTCATATGGATTTTATACTAAATCAATAATATCAATTAAATATTATCTTATTAAATATATTTAGAAGGTCTCACACATTTTTTATTTCTCAGGATTTACCATTTACATGATTTAGTGATTGATAATTATAATTTATTAAATAAATCAATAACTTAATTAATTACACATGATGAAATATAATTTATATAAAAAAACACTCACATAGCTTTTACAGGAATTTAGCTTGTCTTCTTCCAATCGCAACTACTCGAGAATTGTCCAAATCAGACAACGGATGCTCCAGATATCATCCAAATAATAAAATCATAGCAAATAGGTTAAATATGCAATAATAAGGTCTAAATTGTAATAATTAAATTTATAAGGAGTTTAAATGTAATTTTACCTTTATTAGGTTTAGAAACTGGTTTGGGTTCCTAACGGGTCGGGTTTCGATCCATAACCCATACCCATTTAATTAAAGTTGATGTGGGTTATAGGCTATTGGATTTGGATTGAGTTATTGAGTTTTGGGTTTTAATGGGTTTTGGATTCAAATAGATAGAAAGAGAGAGAGAGAGATAGAGAGTACAGAGGGAAGAGAATGAGGGCAGCAACCCTGGCCGCTCGCCAGCGGTAAAGGCTCCGCTTGGCTGGCAGCGACGCGCAGAGAGAAAAAGAGGGATAAAGAGAGATGAAGATAGAAGAAAGAAAAAAGAAGAGGCTAGAAAGAAGGAGAGAGGGGAAAGGGAGAGAGGAGATCTAGAGAGGGGGAAAGGAGAGCTAGGGGGATGGCCGACGGTGCTGACCACCGGTCATGTGGTCAGCGGTGGCATTGGCTGTTGCTTCCACAACCAGGAAGGTTGAGAGGGAGAAAGAAAGAGTGGAAAGAAAAGAGAAAGAAAAAGAGAGAAAAAGAAGAAGAAATAGGAAGAGAAAAGAAGAAGAATGGGCTAGCAGTTGGGCAGCCCTGCCATGGCCGGTGGTGGCGCTGGCCTCGTCGGTGACGGGCGACTATGAGCAGAGAGATGGGGGAGATGTATGTGGGGGGGGAGAGGGGAGAGAGAGAGGGAGAGAGAGTGTAAAAGATAGAGAGTTTGAAAAAGAGTAGGAGTTAGAAAAAGGGGAGATGAAGAGAGAGTGAAGATAGAGTATGAGGGAGAGTGTTTATAGAAGAGAGAGAAAAGCGATTGGTAAGGCGGTGGAAGGAGAGGCAGTGACATGAGGAAGAAGAAATGAAAATGATTAGTGGAGAAGAAAACAAATGTGTTATATTAATTAATATTTTAATTAGATCAAAATTTGACTAGTTCTGAACGTTCCTAAAAATTCTGTAAAATAGTAAATATTATCTGAAAGTACAATGTGAAATAGGATTCAAGAAATTCTATCTGGTTTGTAAATTAAAAATCCTGGATGCATCGCTAATATCGGTCGACACTAGTTTGGTCGGATATTGAACTAATTCAGAAAAATCACAAAAAATACACTTAAATAAAAAATATGATTCTAAAGATTAATATAAAAGCAAATTCCAGAAATTCAACTCCGATTATAAATTAATAATCATGGAGTCAATTATTGGTATCGATCGACACCAATGCAGGGATTTTTTAAAATATTCCAGAAAATTTCAAAAGATTTTGAAAAATCTAAAATATTATAAAATAATATCTGGAGCTAAAATTTGTTTAATCTGCGTACTAGAAAAGTCAAATCAAATTTGTATACCGTATCAAGTACTTATACTGTAACATACACATCTAGGACCGAAAGGTTACATTTCTCTCTACCATGCAAAAAATTTCATCCTCGAAATTTCAGCTCAGGTGGGAGAACAATATTTACAGTGTTGGACCAGGATGTTATGGGCCTACGATGCTTCCGTTGTGTCACTCTGATATTTATAACAAACTCGGGGTGGAGTAACAACTAGTATCAAATATCAAAATACTAGGAAGGAACCATCATTATGAAGGAGAAGTGGTTAGAAATCAAAATATTCAGAATATTAGTGAAAATCAGGGAATATTAGGAGTAAAGGAATGAATTCTCAACGGAGATATTCTTATACTCATAGCTGAAACTCTCAAATTCAGGCACAGATTAGTTCTAATCTGATAACTGGTTGTATTGTTAGTAAGAACTCGACTATTGATATAAGAGGTTACCCACAATTGATGCAAACCTAGGCTCTGATACCAATCTGTAATTGATGAGCATAATTTTACAACATTTTCATACTCTTATTTACCTATTATTTGTATATAAATAATGCTACTCGGGTATATTTAATTGTATTCTGTAGAATACATGTAAGAGAAAGAGAAAGAGTAATCCAGTTACTTTCAGCAATAAAATCACGCAATTTGTAAAAGATTGAGGGTGGTTTTTCAAATATGTTGCGGTGTTTTGACCATAACTTTATCTATAGGACTCCGAAAGAGATCATTCAAGATGTCTAAAGAAAGAGAATTTGAAGATCTACAACTTTATTATTGAGAGTTTTTGCAGTAACAACTTATTGGCCATTTACAGAATCAGCCTGAGTCAAAACTGATTTAATATGTAATATTTTTTATATGAGGGGCTTTTTTGTAAAAGTTCCTTATTATATAAGGAATAGAGAGTGCTGCTGTGCCGTCATCTATGTTTTAGTGTTTTAGCTTTTTTTTTTTAGGGTTTTTGATATTACTTTATTAGTTTTGGAATAATTGATGTATCCAATTTGTATAAAAATTTTACTTTGTCATTGAGTGCTTTTGCCATCATGGAGGCAGTTGAGAGAGGCCAAATTTTCTCTTGATTATTACTTATAAATTTTTCTTCTTGAGTGCGTGTGATAATGGACCTATGGTGGGGCATATGCACGAGAAGGCAATTTCCTTGCCTATGGGAGAGTGCAACGAGACATGGTCGGTGCTGTAGCACGCGGATCGGGCAGCGACTGTTGATTTTAGGCTCCGTTATGGCAAGAAGGATGAGGCTGTTGTTGTCCTGTCCTCATGAAGTGTGCACGAGCAGAGGAGTGCAGCAATTATGGGGTTTTTAGGTAAGGGTAGTTTAATTATTTGTTAATTATTTTAGTTTGTTTAATTAATTAGTGTAATTAGACTGATTACTATTTCTTATCATTTGTTAGATTAGTTTTTAATATTGATTATTTATTTAGATTGCTTTTGTGCTAAAAATTTTAGCATGAGTATGTAAATTTTTTTGCAAGCGCCTAGGGTAGATGAATCTAGACTAAATTCTTGTGGAACAAGATAGATATCTTATCTAGAACTACATGTACACCAGTTGACCTACTACTTTTAGGAGATTAATTTCTAGAATTACTGGATATGTGACAGGTTATGTATCGGGAGTTATTGGTCCATGCTTAGAATTTTGTTGCCTTTATGCTATTTATTTAATTTAGTTAATTTGCCTTTGATGGATCATGTAACTGGATAACACCCTGTGCTTAGATCTAGTGTTCAGAATTAACGTGCCTGTTAGAAGTAGAGATTTTGGTGAGTAAAAATAGTCTGGTTGGAGATCAAAATTGACTGCTTGATGACAGTTTAAGGGATTCAAGCCTAGGTGCTTAATTTCTTAGATTGACATTTAGTTTAGAAACTAACTCTAAACCCACAAATCTTTTGACCAATTCGCCTAGAAGTGTTGAAATCGTAAAAACCACATGTCCCTGTGGATCGACCCTCAAGTGCTATATCGAACGACGGTACACTTGCGGTTATTTAAAACAGGAGAGCAAAATCTCCCTATCAAGTTTTTGGCGCCTTTGCCGGTGACATGGTGTTTAATCTTTAGTTTTGACACTTTTACCGGATTGTAAAAAAATTAAAAATTCAAAATTCAAAAAAAATCAAAAAATTTCAAAATTAAAAAAGAATCTTTCCCAATGGCCTATCCAAATTCATTTGGTTACGATCCATTTTATAGGCCAGATCCTACTTTCCATCCACCAACCTCTCTTCCAGACTTTACGAATACTTTCATCGTACAATTTACTCATTTTCCTCATACCATCAAATAAGTTGCCATCATTGTCAAGATCCAAATCATCCTTTAGAACAGTGCCCTTTGATAGAGTATTCATTAGGACTAAATCAAAATCAATTCCACACATTTCAAGGACCTATGAGCGAACCGTGTCCATCAAATTTCAATTCAGGGTGTTGGAATTATTCTGATCCTGCATGGGACCAATCACATATGAATTCTCAACCCAATTGGTCCTACGCTAAACCACCACCTCCATCTTGGGAATTTGACAATGAGCATGAGAAATTCATGAGTACGTTAGAGAAGAGTTTTGAATCTATGCAGCAGGCTATAGTCGAAACCAATCAGCAGTTAATCGAGGTATGTGCTCACATGGATATGATAATGACTCATCTCAATCAACCTGTTTCAACCACAAGTCCATATCAAGTTCAGGAGTTCTTTCAACTTTCGCAAATCGAGTCCAATGGCAGTCAGCCTGACAAAGAACCAACACTAGAGGAAGCTTTTGAAACTTTTAGGTAAACTTCAAAGCAAGTGTTTTATGACATTACAAATTGCTTAAATAGGTCAGCAAGTGAGTTAGTTAGTGAGTAAGAGAAGAATCCCTTTTCTACTCAACTAGTTTCTGTGCCAATAGCGACTCGACCCATGTTAATTCAAGAGCACACCAACTTTCATAAAATACATAAAGTCCAAACTGTGACACCAGAAGAGCAAATCGTTGACCATAGTGATATGTCTACTCATTCCATCGAGATGCCTTTCAAGTCACCATTATTTCATTTTAATCAATTTGAAGAACTTGAATATGAGAAGCAGGTTAAAGAAGTTGTACATGTGCACAAAGCCTGTAACTTGGATGATGATCCTCTATGTTTGGATGAATTATGTTTGGATGATGATTTGGATACATATACACCTCATGTGGAGCAAGCTGAATCTTCTTGTAAGGATGCATATTTGGATGATGAGCCCTTATTTCTTGATGAATTGCCTATAGATGAGTACGATAATAGTGGTGAGAAAACATGCGTTGATAATCTTGAATCTAGAGTTTCCTTTGAGAAAAGAAAACTCGATTTGAGTATCTTTAGTTTTGATGAGCCAACCAATGATCAAGCTTTTGAAAACATGATTCAAGAATCTCTAATTGATCAAAGTTCTAAAAACCTATTTGAAACAAACTCATATGTTTGGATGAATCAGTTAGGGATGCTTTGGTTAGTTACACACTTCCAAAAAATATTGTTGATCTAAATTTTGAGGTGATGTTCGAGGATGAGCTTAAATTCATAGGTAATCATATTGTGGACACTCTAATTATGTTGTGTGATAATGATAACTTTATGAGAATAAGGTGTGAGAAGAAGAGGAGGAGAAGATGGAGGAAAGTGATGAATAAGTTGGAGAGGATGAAATTAAACATGACGAAAAGATTAACATCTCCAATTTGTTTCTTGAAGAGAACCCATTAGAATGATGAAAAGCAAGCTCGAGAAAATAGACCTAGAAAGATTTAGGTGTGAGAGAGACGTGGGATTGTATATATGTATATATTTGTTTTATTTTTCTTTTAATTTGTGAGTCTTTTTTTTCTTTGAGTTAGTTGAGTCAGTTTTAGTGAGTTTTTTATTTATCTCTTTCTCTAACCTATGTGCTGAGTTTATTACAAGTAATATAGGATACGTAAGGAGGCATCTACCACACACAGGGAGCATTTTTGTTGCTTTGGCAGCTGGGTTCTCTAGTGCAATGTAAGTATTTCTAATTCTAGCATACTGTTTACATTTCTATACCTTTTGTATGCTTGGATTGCATGATCATCATGATTGTGTGCATGTTTTAGATGTGTAAATTACATGTTAGATTCTTTTTATCTCTGTATTCATATGTGTGCATGAGGATATGGAACAGTTTAGGTGGGGGGAGATTCACATATTTCTTTTGTTTTAGGAGTCTTTTTGGTTTTGTTTTGGTTTTAGGGTTTTTGCGTTATTTTTTTCTTTCTTTATCTTTATTTCATTTTAGGAGTCTTGTTTAAAAAAAAATTGAAAAATTTGAAAATTTTCTACAGATGGTTAACTAGTATGTGAGTGATTTAATATCCGTGAGCGAATTTTAAAGGTAAGATCAAAATGAAAGAATCATAAAATCTTAAAATAAAGATTAAAATGTAGAACAGACATACCATCTAAACTTAATCTAAGTGATTATGTACCCAATAACACTTACACTATTAAGTTCATAGGCTTGGGATATTGATTACAAGTAGAATAATAAATTAAAAAAGGGATTTATTATATAGTAAAATATTAGTAATTTGTCTTGTCTTGTGGCCGCAGTTGCTTGAGTAATTAAGTACGTACGAGTGTTTTTACACTTATTGCCCTAAGACCATTTGGTTTGGGTGCAATTGGCCTAAAACTTGCTACGTGGGTAGCTGAGAAAACCTAATAGGATAAGGCTCCATAAAAATATAATTTTGATTATCAATTAGCCAGGTGCCTTGGCCTCAGGAAGCCTCGGTATCTACATGAAAAATAGTTAAAAAGTGTTGAAAAAAAGAAAAAAAGAAATAAATGTTATCACAAAAATAAGTATTAAAGTTTGAGTCAAATATTCTTAAGCTTGAGAACTACATCATGATCACGGGGTGCGTAGGATTTAAGACTTTAAAAAGGTTGTGTAAAGTTTTAGATTTAAAACTTTATTTATAGCCAATAAGATTTCTTTAATTGAGGTTTTACTTAAAAATAAAACCCATAGAAATTTATGATCTTACTAACTAGTTAACTTGAGTAGATAAAAAAATTGCATTTTTCTCTTCTTGATTTTTTGTGTTATCCTTATTTTATTTTATTTATTTTTTAATCTCTAGCCTTCTCGGATTTTGTGGGTGTAATCTACTGAAAATCCTCACGAGACAAAACTTGTCCTCTATGGGTAACCTGGGGGTTTAACGACTTGTTGCACGTGCTAAGTGCAACCGTGACTCCTACAAAAGTGAGTTAAGATTGTTTAGTTTTTCTTTTTTTATTAGTTTTGCTCGAGGACTAGCAAAAGAAAAGTGTGGAGGTATTTGATGAATATAATTTTATCACATTTCATACTCTCATTTATCTATTATTTGTATATAAATAATGCTACTCGGGTATATTTAATTGTATTTTGCAGCGTACAGGTAAGAGAATGAGAAAGAGAAATTCAGTTAATTTCAGCAATAAAATCACAAAATTTGTAAGATTGAGGGTGGCTTTCCAAATGTATTGCGGTGTTTTGGCCATAACTTTAGCTACAAGACTCTAAAAGAGGTCATTCAAGATGTCTATAGAAAGAGAATTCAAAAATCTATAACTTTGTTGCTGAGAGTTTTTGCGGATTCAATGTATTGGTCATTTACAGAAACAGTGTAAGTCAAAACTGATTTAATATGTAATATTTTTTATTTGAGGGGCAATGCTGTAAAATTTCCTTATTATATAAGGAATTGAGGGTGCGGCTATGCCGTCATCTATGTTTTAGTGTTTAAGTTTTTTTTTTTTTGAGGGTTTCTGATATTACTTTATTAGTTTTGGAATAATTGATGTATCCATTTTGTATAAAAAAATTACTTTTTCATTGAGTGCTTTTGCCATCATGGAGGCGTCTGAGAGAGACCAAATTTTCCCTTGATCATTACTCATAAATTTTTCTTCTTGAGTGCGTGTGATAATGAACCTGCGCTTGGGCGTGTGGACTAGAAGGGAGATTCCTTGCCTGTGGGAGAGTGCGACGAGATGTGGTCGGTACTGTAGCACGCGGGTCAGGCTTTGTTTTGGCAAGAAGGATGAGGCTGCTGTTGTTCTGTCCTCGTGAAGTGTGCGCGATCAGAGGGTAAAGGTAGTTTAATTATTTGTTAATTATTTTAGTTTGTTTAATTAATTAGTGTAATTAGAATGATTACTATTTCTTGTCATTTGTTAGATTAATTTTTATTTGGATTATTTATTTAGATTGCTTTTGTGCTAATAATTTTAGCATGAGTATGTAAATTTTTTTGCAAGCGCCTAGGGTAGATGAATCTAGGCTAAATTCTTGTGGACCAAGGTAGATATCTTATCTAGGACTGCATGCACACTAGTTGACCTACTACTTTTAGGAGATTAATTTTTAGAATAACTGGATATTTGACAGGCTATATATCGGGGGTTAATGGTCCATGTTTAGGGTTTTGTTGCCTTTATGCTATTTGTTTAATTTAGTTAATTTACCTTTGATGGATCATGTAACTAGATAATACCCCGTGCTTAGATCTATTGTTCAGAATTAATGTGCTTGTTAGAAGTAGAGATTTTGGTGAGTAAAAATAGTATGGTTAGAGACCAAGCTTGATGACAGTTTAAGGGGATTCAACCCTAGGTGCTTGATTTCTTAGATTGACATTTAATTTAAAAACTTACTCAAAACCCACAAATCTTTTGACCAATTCGCCTAGAAGTATTGAAACCGTAAGAACCACTTGTCCCTGTGGACCGACCCTCAAGTGCTATATCGAACGATCGTGGACTTGCGATTATTTAAAATGGGAGAGCAAAATCTCCCCATCAGTAAGGCTCCGATTTCGCAGATACGGGAACACTACGGCGACGTACGTACGCAGGGCAAACATACCCTTATATACGCACACTAAACCTCAGTACAGAAAATAAATTCAATATATAATTATTCCAGCATTAAATAAGCACAAGAATATGTGAAAGAGTTAGTGATCATAATAGATATGAAAACATGGATAAATAAGAAAATAGAAATAAATAATAAAGATACCTATAAATTGAAAAGGGTAGCAGTCTTAAGATAATATCTCAGGAAATATCAGGTACTACGAAATCTTTGAACTCCAACCTGGGCACACAAACCTAGGGTCATCAGAAAGTGACCTAGTGAGTGATAAAATGAAGAAAGCAGTAATATATTTATAATAGTACAATCATGATAATATATATAATATATGTTTAAATATCAGTGATACATTATAACTATACTACCAATTAGTAAATATATGCATGGGTTTTATTAGCACTATAACATTATTAAAAACCTAACATGCTACAACAGTGTTATAACCTTAACATTATCCAATTTTGTATTATTAATATCAGTTAATATGTCCAGGCTATACTACCAAATACAACTAAATAAAGTAAATAAATAAATGATAGATAAGTCGTTTTGAGAGATTATGTTATAATCAATAAGAGTTATACCATTTATATATTATTTTTTATATGCCTAATATGATACAATATTAAGTGATTTCCTGATCAAATTAATGTGTTTTAAGTAACATGTAGCAAGTTTTGATTATTTATATTTCTTATTTAACCTAATAATAACAGTAGCATAATAGTGTCTGATGAATATGAACATATAAATATGAAGTACGCAGATCAACTATACTACAACAGTATTATGCTTATGTAGTAACGGTATTTCTACAAAGCATATTGATTGAGGAAGTACCTGCACAAAAATACAAAATTTTCGAAATGAAGAATAGAAGAGCAAGGTTCTCAATTCTACTGTGATAACAAGTGGCTATGCGGGTCGTGATCTGCAAGAAGGGACTTGCGATGGAAGCATGTTGCAAGATCTATTTTTGTTCCCTTAAAACGATTAAACGTTCTTTGTTTTTATAAAGAAAAAGAAAAGAAATCTATGTTAATTTAGAAAAGAGTGGTAGATAGAAGATGATGGTAATTGTTGAAGAATGAAAAACTAAGTTAAAGAAAAGAAATAAAAAGAGTAAAGAAAGTGTGGGTTTTGAAATTATTTTCTTATACTAATTAAAAGAAAGAAAAAAAGTAAGGTTTACTTACGTCTTCAGTGCTCATTTACTTTGGATCCTTTGCAAAAACTTACCTTGTCTTGAAGACGAGCAAAGCATGGCGTATAAGATCTTTTCCATTTCCAGACTAAACTATGAATTAAAATGCAAGCAAAAAATAAAATAGAAACGATAATTATCACCATAAGCCGTCAAGGGCACTTGCAATGGTAAGACAGTTTTGATACTATAGGTTTCATTTCGATTTACAATGTGCCTCAGAGGAAAGCAAGCAAAAACAAAAATAAAGAAAATACAACTTTCAATTTAATTGAATAACATTGAAAGAAAGGAATACTACTTTCACCAGTGTTACTCTCAGTATAAACTTCACTCTCATTCTCCTATGAAACTCATTTCTCCTCTAAGTTGCATGAATAAACCAAAAAATTACATAAAGAGAAAAATAAAACCCCTAAACTAAACTAAAGTAAAAAACCTAGCCTAAAATCTATCCCTGCTCAATGGTACCCTTTGCCTTCTAAAATTGCAATATTTATAGGAGACGATGAAGTGGGGAATGCGTGTGGAGATATGGACAAAATATCTTGCCCAATAGAAAAGATCTTTTGATAAGATTAGAGATAAATTTTTATTTATCTCTTCATCTTAGCTAGATTATGTCATATCTCTATGAATCTTCTGAATATATATCCCATTCCTTTAGATATCCCTTTGTATATTGATAGGGTTGCATTTGGACTTTGGGATTTGTCTCTATCTCCTTGATTGTTCAAGGTAACCAAATAAATCTTCAAAAATCCAGTTTTAACTGGTTTTTATCTGATATTATCTTTTTTGATTTGCTCTGAATTTGGCAATATCTCCTTTTATCTTCAAGCAACCAAATAGATCCATATAAATCCGAATTAACTGATCTTTATTTGGTATTATCTTCTCTCCCTTCATTAATCAAATCTTGCATAAATTAGACATTATGATAAGGTGATAACATCTTCATTACACGATACATGTAAAAATGTAATAATAAATATGCAATTTGTGTGACCAGTCACACCCCCACACCTATCTATCGCCCATCCTCGAGCAAATCAGAGAAAGATAGAGCCAACCTAATCTAACACACTTTCGTAGGAATTACAGTTGCACTTATCATGTATAACGAGTCGTTAAATCTCTAAATTACCCCCAGAGGACGAGTTTTATCTTGTGAGGGTTTTCAGTAGATTACACCCACAAAATCCATAAAGAAAGAGAAACAAAGTGTTAGTATTTTCAAAAAAGCATTTTGAAAAGAGCGAAAATATTTGAAGTATTTTTGCAAGAATAAAACAATTTATAAATTATGGAAAAACTAAACTTTTCACTTAGTTTCTATTCAAAAAATTGTTATCAATCAAGGTAAGGAGTCAAACTGTATTTCTCATCTAATCTATTATTTTAACCTAAGTCATATGCACCTTCATAACCGTGAAATTTTGACTCCAAGTTCTTCAACTCTGACTCTTATGTCTTATTTTTATAAATTTTTGATGGTACTATCCCTTAGTTCTATTAGGCTTTCTATTCTGCTCATGTAACGAGCCTTTAGTCGGTGACTCCCAAACCGAACGGTCTTATGGTACCGGGTGAGAAAACACCCCAAAGACTTAAGGACTCAAGCAAACAAGACCACAAAACTAAGAATTTTATTAATTACATGGTCCAGTTTAGGGTACCAGGTGAGAAAACACCCCAAGGACTTAAGAACTCAAGCAAACAAGACCACAAAACTAAGACTTTTATTAATTACATGGACCACTTTTAGGCGTGAATACTTATGCTTTATGAGGCACAAATACCCAGCTTAATCAGAGGATTTTTGATATATATATATATATTCTTTTCTTTCTTTTTTTCATTTTTTTTATAAGGCATAAGAATTTTGTTTTTGAACCCAAGTTGTGTAAGTGTATAAAATATGCATATTTCATCAAGGTAAAAATCAGACTATATTACTTTTATAATTTTTCTTCCTAATCCTAGAAATCAAACAAATAATCTTAATTTGACCAAGTATAAGAAATCTTAATTATGATTCTCCTATTCTTTAAAATTAACTTAATTTCTTACAAAAAAATAGGTCAAAATATTGTTTCTATTTTCAAAAAGTTTTTAAAAACAAAGAAAATATTAAATTTTTAAAATAAAAAAACATATGTTATGTTAGAATCCCCCCACACCTATCTCATGCATCATCCTCAATGAATGAATGATGAATCAATATGCATGAAAAAGAAGAAAGGGAAGAAAATATGTTACCTCAAGGTGGTGGCTCTGGTGGTGGTCGGATTGGGCCAAGCGTTGCTATCAAATCTAAATATTATGAATTATCATGAAACCCACCTTTGATGACCTCTTTCCTATTTACAGAGTTACACCCCTAAGTGAATAGGATCATGTAAGACCCTAACATTAAAATCATCCCGGTTATATGACCAATCTTGGTATATCATCTCATAGTCATTATGGTCTATACCTTGGTCCAACAATAGAATGTGACTTGATGGAATGGTTGACTTGGGCTCAAGAATGAAAGGTTCGTGAACTAATACTACGTTGGGAAAATCAAGTTTAGCTTCGAGAGTCAGTTTTGGCTCAATAGTTAGGTCCAAATCAAAGAATTTAAGTTCACATTCATTTTCTATCAATGAAATGTAACTATCTGATCGATCGCTGATACTGCATATTTATTATCTTATTCTCATATTTATTATGTAATAAACTTGTTTTTAATCCTATTTATTGTCTAATTTATATACATGCCCATTACTAAGGGAGAGGAAAGAGAAACAAATCCAAAAGCCCATCAAAATTCTGATTTAATTTAGAATTAATTCAAATCAAAGATCAAGATAAATCAGGGCAAATCAGGTCAAATAAAGCCAGTTGAATAAGCAGTTAAAATAAGATCTTCACAAATTAATTGGTTAAAGCTGAAGATCAAAGGAGGTTTCCTCAAATCTAGGACCCAAAACTGCAAATCCAGTTAGAGATAAAACCATATTGCAAAGCCAGGAAGCAACACCCCTGGGTGGCCACACCTGGCCACACCCATGCCATGGAAACGCGACCGGCTTTGTTAAAGCTGTTGGGGGAGCGTTTGCTCCCCTATATTTGTACGCTCTCCTCCATTCGGTCTTTCCCTATAAATATTGGGTTTTCAGAGATTATAGGGAACGATCAAGCAGAGATAGGTTCTTAGGCCAGTTTTTCATTCTTTTTAGTGTAGGTTTCTATTTTTATTTTATGTAATTTTATTTCTTTGTAAGCATAGATTAAACTGAGATTCATATAAGTAAGAGAGAGACTTATGTTGAGAGTGACACTGATGCAACCTTCTCCTTTCTTTCATAGTTTCTACAAGCAATCAAAAGTAACATCTTTATGCTTTTCTTTGTTTATTTGTTCTTCTTCTCTTTTCTACTTTTTCTCTTTTAATTTTGATGAATGTCCAAGTGAATCTAGAAGCATCAGTATAGCCATGTTTATGGGAGTGCCACCTATATTTCATGATGATGTTCTCCTCCTCAAGATTCCATATCATTTCATTCTTATTCGTCTTGATGATGTAATGTGAATGGAGACTGAGCTCGATCTTATGGGTTATGCGTTGATCGCCTCTGAAGTAAGGTATAACATGCAACATTTTCAGGTAAATCATCAACCAGAGGAGGTAAGTTTTTTCCTTTAGGTTTTATTTCTTTTCTTTTAATATTTTAGTTTATATCACCAACACCACAATCTCGTAACTCTTTTATCACTCGTTTTAATTTCATTGTATAAATCCATTTTCTATTTTTTCCACTTTCTCAATCTACCACTTTCTTCTTAACTTAACTGTAACTTAATTTTTCCTTTTCTTTTCGAGAACTAAAAGAAGAACTTTAACTATTGATTGTAACTTAAAAGAGAATTTGCTAAAAGAGCTTCCATCGTAAGTCCCTCCTTGTGGATCACGACCCACATAGCTACTTGCTATAGCGGTAATATTGAGTACTTGTACATTTTATTTTTAAGTTCTGAAATTCTATATTTTCTGTTTCAGGTTCAAGCTCAATCAAATTTTGGCGCCGTTGCTGGGGAGGGATGGTAAGTAATTCTCTTTTTTAAGTTTATATTTTTGGTTAACTCTCTTCTTTATTCTTAATGTGTAGTAATAGATATCAAGAAAATTTTTGCTGTAATGAACATATAAGTGGCCCTAGACTGTGCTCAAGAAAGTCGAGCCCAGAAGCCCTCAGATTTGCTACATTTTAGTGGCAATCTGAGTGAACTACTAACCTATATTTTTGCAGGTTGGCTAAATTGAGAAGCTAAATTTCTGCAACTATTTATTTCTTAATTAACTTACTGTACATACTTTCTAACCTCAACAGTAAATTGTTGTTTGTTAAATACTAAAAACGATTTTGACTTTTTATTTAGGCATATGTCTAATTCGTTTACATTTTGCATTACCGTTGAAGAGTGATAGAGTAAAGATACATGTGTATAGCATGTAGTATAGGAACAGTTTTGAATTGTTTACATTGCTTAAGTGTTGCTTTTCATGTACACATTGCGCTAAATTGATTTATGGGCTTGTCCTATAAACAAGATAAGGTGAGGAAGTCATTACTTTCCCTTAGCCCACAAACAATCTTCTCACTCACTAACCCAAGCCTAACTAAAATTGATTAAACGTTGACCCAAGGGACATCTCAGACTCATATAAGAGACTGACCTAAGGGGTTGATTAGAATTTGACTCTTGCCATATCGGTGTCTAAGGTTGGAGATTGAGGGGCGAAACCCGAAGATTGGTGGTTTGGCAAAATTAGGCCCGTTGCTTAGGCACGGATACCTCCCACTGATCTTGCTCCTACTTGGCCGATTAACTTGTGGCCATATTCGACAATATACCTCCCATGGACGGTCTAACCAGTTAGGAGTCGTCTAGGTCTAAGGTTTACCCTAACTTAGATTAGATTTTTTATGTTTATTTATTTGTTTGTTTTTCTTTATTTGATTTTGACATTTCCTGTGTGAAATGACTTATAACAACAATTTTTTTTAATTTTAATGGTAATACATGTTACACCCCGACCTTTTTTTCGGATATTACTAACCTGACATATCATAACTCTAACCAACCTAGTGTGCCAGATTGGTCTTAACCAAATCAATACATGCCCCAGTCCCAATATTATGAACAAGATTGAATAATCATCATTACTCTTCACAGAGTCAATGGGGATACAACTCCCCCGAGTCATATTGTCAACCATCTTACCAACATCCAACTTCATATACTCCTTCTCCTGAACAACTATTAGAAGAATCAATTGACTGGGAAAAGAGGATGTGTAACGCCCCGATTCCACGAATACGGGGTCGTCACTGCAACGTATATACGTAAGTCCGAAGTACCTTCCCGTATATACGCTAAGCATCAGTACAGACAAGAATCAGAGTACGGAAGCAAATGGTGCATTATACATTCCAACACATATATACATTACAGAGTTATCACCAGAAGTGATCCAATATTACAATAATATTATATCACTGATGCGCAAATGCGAGAGTACAAAAGATATACATATGTG
Organism: Agave tequilana; assembly: GCA_038442645.1. Taxonomy (NCBI): domain Eukaryota; kingdom Viridiplantae; phylum Streptophyta; class Magnoliopsida; order Asparagales; family Asparagaceae; genus Agave; species Agave tequilana. The sequence continues at coordinate 140,778 of JAVJIF010001002.1, forward strand.
AACAGCGGGAATACAAGGAAATGTACAAGTATGAATAGAAAAGGGCACTCACGAGTTTGCTAAAAGGAAACTCGAGAGGCTCACAGGGGGCCTGGAAGGATGGAGCTCTGAAAGGTCAACTGGGGTCCACGCTACCGCTGCGCCACTCTGAGCAGCAACAGGAAACCCATACGCTCCAAGCTCCGAAACCTGGACATGAGAATCCAGGGGAGTCAGTGAAACTCCCCAGGCGAGTATGATACAATGCCAGGTGGCGAGCCAGGATGAGTACGAGTGTCAAGTACAGAAGACAGGAGGGTTAGAACACAAATGAAGTATATATGAACGGGTATGACATAATCATCATAAAACAGGAAATCCAGAGTAAAGCTGATATAAGCAAGATTGATTGTATACGCTTAGGTCACGGTCCCATGAGACTAGTACATCGAAGGAATAATCCAAACAAGGAAACCCTCATCTATATACTTTTATCTCATGCCACCGAATATCCAAGCGTATAGAATCAGAGTTGCAAATCATATAACAGTCAAACGGGAATACATATCGGAAATCATAACATGCATAGCAAGTGTAACAAGAATCAATAACTGGAATCTATTATTATTATTACTTGTCTTACTTTGATATCTAGCTATGTGAACTAGCGTCCTAACGCACATAGATCCATATCCGAGTAAAGCAAGGTTGTTATTGGAAATAGATGGAGAACTGATAGAGCTTCTTATAGTAGTTTCCATACACCTGGAACCAGTTTGGAGGCCCAAAGTCCCCCTAACACGAATCTCCTGTGGGCCCAAAGTCCCACTAACACGTACCGCCAATATTTTATTCCCATACTATAAGCAAGATATCATTCCGGCATCCATCACTTCCTCCCATTCCCCATACAAGTTGTCCTTTTTATGGTTTATTAACGTAATTATCAGATTACGGGAATAACTGGACATAACAGGAAATAGCCCAACAGATTCAAGAGGTGGCCCCCACCGAGTATGGTGTGGCACTTTGTTCTGAGGGGATGGATTCTAGAGGTGGCCCCCACGGATTCAAGAGGTGGCCCCCACCAAGTATGGTGTGGCACTTTGCTCTGTGTGGCACTTAGTTCCATAATAACAAGACAGGATTCCCATAAACATGATAATCACAAAGTCAAGTATATCATGCTGGGTGTTAAGTGATAGCATGACAGGATGATGATATTTAACAAGCAACCAAACCTGACAAGAGATGGATAATAGTCTGGGTAAGTCATAATATAACAAAGGTCTTACCAAGTGGTAGCATGCCAGGTGGTCAGGTGATAACACAGTTGTCAAAGTGATATACATGTGTTAAATAGAAGCATGCAACTGACAGGTCTGAAGTAATAGCATGGCAAGTAATAACATAGCAGAAACCTAGAAGTCAACGACCACGAAGGGTCGGCCACGCATAATATGAAAGCAGTAAAAGATATATAGATATGGAATCAAATACATGAAAATAGGAAGCGAAATACTTATCATCCCGACGAAACGGGAAACTCAAATAGAGACGAGAGAAGAGCGAGACTACTCGCCTAAATCACCAAAACGCCGAAATATCCGAAATCCACTGAAGTTCGGAATGCGCCATAACCTGTGATATAATTATGTAGAGAAGAGGAGAGAGAAAGAGAGAAGGGAAGATGATGTTGGTCAAGTGATAAGTCAAGTAATACCAATCTATGATATAAGTCTAGAGGGTAAGGTTCATATTCAAGAAAGGAATCAACTATAACAGACAGCCAAAGTTAGTCGACTAGGGTGGAAGAGTAGTCGACTAATAGTGGACTCAAGTCGACTAACAGTCTGGTTTAGTCGACTAAAACTGGGTTCCAGAGAGTTGGATTTGGTTTCAGGAAAAGTTAGTCGACTAGGTTGGAAAGAGTAGTCGACTAACAATGATCTCAAGTCGACTAACAGATACGTTAAGTCGACTAATACTGAGTTACAGAAAGTTGAGTTTTGGTTTCTGGTTCAGGAAAGGTTAGTCGACTAGGGTCAAGGGTGTAGTCGACTAAGGGTCTCTAGTCGACTGGTAATTTGGTCTAGTCGACTAAAACTGTGTTTCCAGAAAGGTTACGTTTCAACTAAGGGTTTCTAGTCGACTAATCTATAGGTCTAGTCGACTAATCGTCTGGAGACAGCAAACAGAACAGATTTTGGTGGTTGTGCGATTGATAATCAAATGGCAAGATTTGAAGACCTAAGCATACATGATATGAAAATACAAGTCTTCTAAGAACTAATCAAGGCTTGGTGAAGAAGAACACTTACCTAAGAGAAGTACAAGGTGATGGAGTGATGGTGGTAGTGATGGAAGTTGTTGATGAAGAAGAAGGTGGAGGTTGGAGGTTTTGTTGTTGGTGTTGGTGAGAAGAAGTGGTGGCCGGAGATCGGAGGTCTCTCGCCGGAGTCGGGGTGGCCGGAGGCGCCGGTGGAGGTGGTGGAGGTGAAGGAGATGTTGGAGGTTAGGGTTTTGGTGAAGAGAAAAAAGAGAAAGATGAAGTGAAAAAAGGAAATGAAATGAAAAGGAAAGGTTTAAATAGGATTTTGGATTTGTGAAGGAGGTGTAATTAATGTAGATGAGAGGGGGCTTTTTGCAAAGTGGAGGAGGGGATGAGTGTCCCTCTTTTGGCCACTTGGCCGGCCATGGGAGAGAGAGAAAGTGATATTTGTGGTGGAGATATTTTGGTGGAAGTGTGTGGAAGTTGGGATTTTGGAAAAGATTGGAATTTTGGAAAATGGAAAAGCTTGTGGCTTGTGGAGGAAGGAAAGAAATAAAGGAAAAGGAAAAAGGAAAAGAAATTCATATGAGGAGATATTTTCTTGGAAGAGAATTTGAAAATAATGAAAGTGGCAGATTCCCGGGATTCGGTTGCGGATGCGGAAACCTTTCGGGAAAATACAGGAATCGTCCGAAATTCAAGTATCTCGGAACGACCCGAAATAATTATCAAAAATCAAGAATATAATACTAAGTATCATAGTGAAATCCGTTTTAAGAAATACTTTATAGTTTTAAAATTAAAAATCCCGGAATCAGTTATCTACCGACTCCGATGGAATTTTCATAAAATCATAAAATCCTCAGAAAAAGAATGTAGGTAGAAAATATGATTCTAAGGAATAATGCCTAAAGGACCTTCTAGAAATTCCTAGCTGATTGTGAAATAAAAATCCGGGAATCGGTCAACGGAACTGGCCGACACCGGTTTTGAAGACTTTCATTTTAATTCCAGAAAAATCTAAAATCATAGAAAATATATAATATTGGAAAATGATATTTAAAACTAAAATCGGTCAATTCTAATTATCAGAATGTCTAAATCGAGTAATACTCTAGGATCGGGCCTTCGGTTCAGACCAGGGCTGACTCCAAGACCACGAATCCAAATCCAAGACAAAACAATCATATAAGGAATTCATAATACAAAAATAAATACAGGAAACAAATCGAAAAATACGATCGAAAAATCTGAATACGCAACTAAGTACGTATTCCGGGAACGGGGTATTACAATCCACCCACCTTACAAAAAATTGCGTCCTCGCAATTTCGTTAAGGGGTAAATTGAATACAAAGGGGACAAGGGTGGAATTTATACCGATTAAGATATGAAGCACCAGAGGTAGGGCTCTCAAGTCGACTGTACAATAATCATCCTCCGCACTTCCGGCTGTATAAATCTTAGAATAATGCTGAATAATACTGCTGACGTCGTGGCTGTGCAATAGAATTCCAGATGTACTGCATACTTGATAATCCTCTGAGAATAAACCAGAATACTGAAGATAAAGAAAACCCTGATAGTCCTGAGCATAATAAAGAAGACCGATAATTAAGAATCCCGAATACCAGGCATCGATCGCTCTGAAAGATATAACAGAGAATGTAGAATATCCGTAGAGAATCCCAACTGCTGACTTCTGAAAGATAGCCAGATCAAGATCGATCTGGAGAATACCGAGCTTCATAGAGTTGGCCGAAGAGATCACATAATAGCTTCATTCAGAACCAGCCACTACCTCCCTAGTCTAGTCATATCTTAAGATAGTATAAGGCTTCATAAAACCAAAACAGGGAAAGGATAGGAGGAATTAAGAATCAAAGGAAGGATAGTCAAGAAATAGATAACTCTGCACTTGTAGTTGGAATGTATAACCAAGACTCAAGTATTCCAGTTGCAAATTTCTTTACCATTGATTTGCCCTCTGGACGTACTGAGGAAGTTAGAGCCTAAGCTCTGATACCAACCTGTAACGCCCCGATTCCACGAATACGGGGTCGTCACTGCAACGTATATACGTAAGTCCGAAGTACCTTCCCGTATATACGCTAAGCATCAGTACAGACAAGAATCAGAGTACGGAAGCAAATGGTGCATTATACATTCCAACACATATATACAATTACAGAGTTATCACCAGAAGTGATCCAATATTACAATAATATTATATCACTGATGCGCAAATGCGAGAGTACAAAAGATATACATATGTGAACAGCGGGAATACAAGGAAATGTACAAGTATGAATAGAAAAGGGCACTCACGAGTTTGCTAAAAGGAAACTCGAGAGGCTCACAGGGGGCCTGGAAGGATGGAGCTCTGAAAGGTCAACTGGGGTCCACGCTACCGCTGCGCCACTCTGAGCAGCAACAGGAAACCCATACGCTCCAAGCTCCGAAACCTGGACATGAGAATCCAGGGGAGTCAGTGAAACTCCCCAGGCGAGTATGATACAATGCCAGGTGGCGAGCCAGGATGAGTACGAGTGTCAAGTACAGAAGACAGGAGGGTTAGAACACAAATGAAGTATATATGAACGGGTATGACATAATCATCATAAAACAGGAAATCCAGAGTAAAGCTGATATAAGCAAGATTGATTGTATACGCTTAGGTCACGGTCCCATGAGACTAGTACATCGAAGGAATAATCCAAACAAGGAAACCCTCATCTATATACTTTTATCTCATGCCACCGAATATCCAAGCGTATAGAATCAGAGTTGCAAATCATATAACAGTCAAACGGGAATACATATCGGAAATCATAACATGCATAGCAAGTGTAACAAGAATCAATAACTGGAATCTATTATTATTATTACTTGTTTTACTTTGATATCTAGCTATGTGAACTAGCGTCCTAACGCACATAGATCCATATCCGAGTAAAGCAAGGTTGTTATTGGAAATAGATGGAGAACTGATAGAGCTTCTTATAGTAGTTTCCATACACCTGGAACCAGTTTGGAGGCCCAAAGTCCCCCTAACACGAATCTCCTGTGGGCCCAAAGTCCCACTAACACGTACCGCCAATATTTTATTCCCATACTATAAGCAAGATATCATTCCGGCATCCATCACTTCCTCCCATTCCCCATACAAGTTGTCCTTTTTATGGTTTATTAACGTAATTATCAGATTATGGGAATAACTGGACATAACAGGAAATAGCCCAACAGATTCAAGAGGTGGCCCCCACCGAGTATGGTGTGGCACTTTGTTCTGAGGGGATGGATTCTAGAGGTGGCCCCCACGGATTCAAGAGGTGGCCCCCACCAAGTATGGTGTGGCACTTTGCTCTGTGTGGCACTTAGTTCCATAATAACAAGACAGGATTCCCGTAAACATGATAATCACAAAGTCAAGTATATCATGCTGGGTGTTAAGTGATAGCATGACAGGATGATGATATTTAACAAGCAACCAAACCTGACAAGAGATGGATAATAGTCTGGGTAAGTCATAATATAACAAAGGTCTTACCAAGTGGTAGCATGCCAGGTGGTCAGGTGATAACACAGTTGTCAAAGTGATATACATGTGTTAAATAGAAGCATGCAACTGACAGGTCTGAAGTAATAGCATGGCAAGTAATAACATAGCAGAAACCTAGAAGTCAACGACCACGAAGGGTCGGCCACGCATAATATGAAAGCAGTAAAAGATATATAGATATGGAATCAAATACATGAAAATAGGAAGCGAAATACTTATCATCCCGACGAAACGGGAAACTCAAATAGAGACGAGAGAAGAGCGAGACTACTCGCCTAAATCACCAAAACGCCGAAATATCCGAAATCCACTGAAGTTCGGAATGCGCCATAACCTGTGATATAATTATGTAGAGAAGAGGAGAGAGAAAGAGAGAAGGGAAGATGATGTTGGTCAAGTGATAAGTCAAGTAATACCAATCTATGATATAAGTCTAGAGGGTAAGGTTCATATTCAAGAAAGGAATCAACTATAACAGACAGCCAAAGTTAGTCGACTAGGGTGGAAGAGTAGTCGACTAATAGTGGACTCAAGTCGACTAACAGTCTGGTTTAGTCGACTAAAACTGGGTTCCAGAGAGTTGGATTTGGTTTCAGGAAAAGTTAGTCGACTAGGTTGGAAAGAGTAGTCGACTAGCAATGATCTCAAGTCGACTAACAGATAAGTTAAGTCGACTAATACTGAGTTACAGAAAGTTGAGTTTTGGTTTCTGGTTCAGGAAAGGTTAGTCGACTAGGGTCAAGGGTGTAGTCGACTAAGGGTCTCTAGTCGACTGGTAATTTGGTCTAGTCGACTAAAACTGTGTTTCCAGAAAGGTTACGTTTCAACTAAGGCTTTCTAGTCGACTAATCTATAGGTCTAGTCGACTAATCGTCTGGAGACAGCAAACAGAACAGATTTTGGTGGTTGTGCGATTGATAATCAAATGGCAAGATTTGAAGACCTAAGCATACATGATATGAAAATACAAGTCTTCTAAGAACTAATCAAGGCTTGGTGAAGAAGAACACTTACCTAAGAGAAGTACAAGGTGATGGAGTGATGGTGGTAGTGATGGAAGTTGTTGATGAAGAAGAAGGTGGAGGTTGGAGGTTTTGTTGTTGGTGTTGGTGAGAAGAAGTGGTGGCCGGAGATCGGAGGTCTCTCGCCGGAGTCGGGGTGGCCGGAGGCGCCGGTGGAGGTGGTGGAGGTGAAGGAGATGTTGGAGGTTAGGGTTTTGGTGAAGAGAAGAAAGAGAAAGATGAAGTGAAAAAAGGAAATGAAATGAAAAGGAAAGGTTTAAATAGGATTTTGGATTTGTGAAGGAGGTGTAATTAATGTAGATGAGAGGGGGCTTTTTGCAAAGTGGAGGAGGGGATGAGTGTCCCTCTTTTGTCCACTTGGCCGGCCATGGGAGAGAGAGAGAAAGTGATATTTGTGGTGGAGATATTTTGGTGGAAGTGTGTGGAAGTTGGGATTTTGGAAAAGATTGGAATTTTGGAAAATGGAAAAGCTTGTGGCTTGTGGAGGAAGGAAAGAAATAAAGGAAAAGGAAAAAGGAAAAGAAATTCATATGAGGAGATATTTTCTTGGAAGAGAATTTGAAAATAATGAAAGTGGCGGATTCCCGGGATTCGGTTGCGGATGCGGAAACCTTTCGGGAAAATACAGGAATCGTCCGAAATTCAAGTATCTCGGAACGACCCGAAATAATTATCAAAAATCAAGAATATAATACTAAGTATCATAGTGAAATCCGTTTTAAGAAATACTTTATAGTTTTAAAACTAAAAATCCCGGAATCAGTTATCTACCGACTCCGATGGAATTTTCATAAAATCATAAAATCCTCAGAAAAAGAATGTAGGTAGAAAATATGATTCTAAGGAATAATGCCTAAAGGACCTTCTAGAAATTCCTAGCTGATTGTGAAATAAAAATCCGGGAATCGGTCAACGGAACTGGCCGACACCGGTTTTGAAGACTTTCATTTTAATTCCAGAAAAATCTAGAAATCATAGAAAATATATAATATTGAAAAATGATATTTAAAACTAAAATCGGTCAATTCTAATTATCAGAATGTCTAAATCGAGTAATACTCTAGGATCGGGCCTTCGGTTCAGACCAGGGCTGACTCCAAGACCACGAATCCAAATCCAAGACAAAACAATCATATAAGGAATTCATAATACAAAAATAAATACAGGAAACAAATCGAAAAATACGATCGAAAAATCTGAATACGCAACTAAGTACGTATTCCGGGAACGGGGTATTACAGGATGGAAGTCTTAGACGAGCTTGAGCGACGAATTCAAATTTTAGAAGACCTAAAATCCCGTCAAAATTTTCAAGTCACAGATCCTTACTCTATTTTTCAAGAAGAACATGCCGACTTAGAAAAGAGTATGGAATTTATGATTCAATCCCAAAATGATCCACTCGATATGATAGAAGCAAGACTTAGTAGATTAGAAAATATGCATACGAATAAGGAAACTCTTCCTACACAATCTGTGACTATTCTCGACACTTCTAACCATATTGATGAAAACCAAGAATCATGATATCTTGAAGACTTTGACCAAGATTCAATTTTACCACAAAATCTTGAACTTGACCAATATCAACTCATTGATGAATTGGCAAGTTTTCATTTTAATGAGGTTGAACTTGATTATGAATGTGAACCCGATCCCCAACTTTGTGATTCAGTTTTCATGTTTGAATCTATGTTGACTCCAGTATTCTTACCCAATTTGGGCCAATTTTCTGAGCTAACATTTATTGCCGTACCCATAGATCTAGAAATGGAATCACCAATTTTGGATAGTCACATTCCATTGATAGGAAAAAAATGTGAATTTTAATTCTTAGACTTGGACTCAACTCTTGAACCAAGACTAACTCTCGAACCCAAAGTTAATTTTTTTCGAGTTAGTATTGGTTCCTGAGCCTATCATTCTTGAGGCCAAGTTAACCATCCCACCAAGTCATATTCTTTTGTTGGACATAGGTATAGACCATGATGACTCCGTGATGATTTTTCAAGACTGGTCATGTAAAGGGAGTAAGTTTCACAATAGGATCTTTCACGATTCTATTCACATTGGGGACTGTATATATGTAAATAAAATAAAGGTGGGTTTCATGAACCACCACATTATCTTGATTGGGTAGTAACGCTTGACCCAATCAGACCACCACCGGAACCGCCACTATAAGATAATATTTGTCTTTCCTTTCTTCTTTTTCATGCATCTATGCATTAATTCATACATTGAGGAGAATGCATGAGATAGGTGTCGGTGAGGGTTATAACATAACTTAGGTTTTTCTTTTATTATTAAAAAATTATTATTAACATTTTCTTTACTTTTAAAAACTTTTTGAAAATAGAAACAATATTTTAACATATTTTTTGTAAGAAATTAAGTCAATTTTAAGGAATAGGAGAATCATAATTAGGATTTCGTATACTTGGTCAAAATAAGATTATTTTTTTGATTTTAAAGGTTAGGAAGAAAATTTGAAAAAGTAATTTAGTCTTGATTTTTACCTTGATGATATATGCATGCTTTATACACTTACACACTTCAAAAACAAAGATTCTTATGCCTTATTAAAAAAAGAAAAAGAAAAAGAAATAGAAAAAGAAAAGAAAAAAATATATAAAAATTCTCTGATTAAACTGGGTATTTGTGCCTCATAAAGCATAAGTATTCATGCTTAAAAGCGGTTCATGTAATAAAATCCTTAATTTTGTAGTCGTATTTGTTCGAGTTCTAAGTCCTTGGAGCGTTTTCTCACCTAGTGCCCTAAGACCGTTTGGTTTGGGAGTCACCAATTAAAGGCTCGTTACATGGGTAGATTAGAAAGCCTAATAGAATTAAGAAATAATATCACCTAAAATTAAAAAAAATATAAAATATAAAAGAAAAAAATATTAAGGCATAAGAGTTAGAGTTAAAGAATCCTGACTCAAAATTTCACGGTCACAAAGGTGCATATAACTTAGGGTAAAATAATAGATTAAATGTGAAATACTGTTTGACTCTTTGCCTTGATTAATAACAAGTTTTTGAATTAAGATTAAGCTTAAGAATGAAAATTTTTGTTTTCCTATAACTTATAGATTACTTAATCCTTACAATAATATTTCAAATATTATTCTCTTTCAAAATATATTTTCAAAATACTAACACTTTGTTTCCTTTTCTTTATGGATTTTGTGGATGTAATCTACTGAAAATCCTCACGAGACAAAACTCGTCCTCTAGGGGAAACCTAGAGGTTTAACGGCTTGTTGCACATGCTCAGTGCAATCGCGTGACCTGTAAAAGTAGTCTAATAATCTTTGGTTTAGTTTTGCTGTTTTGCTCGAGGACGAAGAAAAGATAGGCATGTGAGTGTGATCGGTCGCTGATACTGCATATTTATTATCATATTCTCATATTTATTATATAATAAACTATGTTTTTAATCCTATTTATTCTCTAATTTATATGCAGGCCCATTATTAAGGGAGAGGGAAGAGAAACGAGCCCAAAAGCGTATCAAAATTCTGTTTTAACTCAAAATTAATTCAAATCAAAGATCAGGGCAAATCAGAGAAGATAAAACCAGTTGAACAAGTGGTTAAAACAAATCTTTACAAATTAATTAGTTAAAGCCGAAGATCAAAGGAGGTTTCGTCAAATCCAAGACCTAAAACTACAAATCCAGCGAGAGATAAAACCCTATCGCAAAGCCAGAAAGCAGCACCCCCAGGTGTGGACACCTGGCCACACCCAGGCAGTGAAAACACGGCCAAAGCCGCGTTTTTGTGGCTTTGTTAAAGTTAATGGGGGAGCATTTTCTCCCCTTATCTACGTATATTCTCCCTCATTTGGTTTATTCCTATAAATACTGGGTTTTCAGAGACTACAGGGAATGATAAAGTAGAGATAGTTTCTTAGGCCAGCTTTCATTCTTTTTAATGTAGGTTTATATTTTCATTTTATGTAATTTTTATTTCTTTATAAGCATAGGTTAGATTGAGATTCATGTAAGTAAGAGAGAGAGACTTATATTGAAAGTGACACCGATGTAACTCTGATACCAATTGTAGGATCTTAAAATTATGTCAACACAACACTCAAATAAAGATATTAGCGTTAAATAAAATAACTTGCAAGAAAAGAAAATAAATCACAGAAAGTAAATCAAACGCAAACACAAGTGATTTATCCTGGTTCGATCCTCTTGACCTACATCCAGTCCCCAAGCCACTCGCTTTAGATTTTCCTTTAACCTTTGATTTTGTACACCCAAAATCAACACCTTGTATACCACTTGGCAAATCCCCTTTGTCAAATGTATAAACTCTTCTTACAACCAAGAAGACACAACACCTTGTATAACTTCTCTTCAACCCGAAGTAAGCTCTTGTATAATCTTTCTCTTTGAGTGAATACAATCAATCCTATAAGCCTTAAATCTGTATGTGATCGTGAACAAGGACACTTATAGGTAGACTCTCAGAAATCTTCACTAAAGGATTAGAATTTGAGTGAAGAATTGAAAGTGGAAACAGTTCTCTGAAAAATAGATTTTTGAATAGAGCTTTTGGGTAGAAAAATATTGATATGAATTGGTGTTTTTAGCGTAGGACAACATCCCTATTTATAGCAAAAATCTATGATCATTTAGGGTAGTTATCAGGACAAATTTGATTATTGAAACGTTGAATAAAATGCCAGAAATCAGAAACTGTCTAACAGTCAGAAACTGTCATTAGTCGGCTAGGGTCTATGGGTTAGTCGACTAGAAGAATAACTTTTGCCTATATTAGTCGACTAATAAAGGGGGCAAGTCAACTAGGGTATGGCTGATACAAAAGACATGTTTCTAGAAACTAAAATTAGTCAACCAGCAGAATATATTAGTCGACTATGACATATATTAGTCGACTAGGGAAAAGTATAAGTCGACTAATAGTGCATACAGATCAGAAACAAAAAGTTGGTATGCATCTAGAAACAAACCTAAGTCGACTATAGTTAGGGGTTAATCGACTATAGTTGGTATAAGTCGACTATGCTTGGTAATAAGTTGACTTATAGACTTAAGATGTGTGTGTAAGTTTAAGGCTTTTAATATTCTAATAAACTATACAATACACATTCATAGCTATTGTCCTTGGGAAGTCTTGAGCATGTAGAACGCTGAGTAAGCTTGTGAGATAGAGGTACAATGAAATGACTTCACAAATGTATTAGCAGAATCAAGTTCCAACTTTCTTTCCCTTTTTAATGATGACACTTTGTGTGCATGAAAACTCCCCCTGCAGAGAATATGTTATATGTTCTCCCCCTGCGTAGAACAGGTTATAACAAATATAGAATAACATGTGTTCTCCCCCTGCAAAAATATATCATAACATATATATACATATGATAAATGTTTGAAATATTTTCTTATTACACTTTTTATATGATACCTGAAAGATAAACATTAAAATGGTACCAATCATTTATAAGATCAAAGCATTAACCTTTAGGAATCCAAACCCAATTTGAATTTTGTTTCCATCTGTTAGTATACATATAATTGCATGAATTACATATAGAATGTATGTATGATGCAATATAAGTATTTTTTTATCAATAATGCTTAAGTTTTTAGGAATCCATATGAATTTATTTTTAATTCGTTTTAAAATATCAATATTTCTTTTCATAAAAGAATTATATGTATTATGATTCTTTTTACTAACATGTGAGATTTTTCACTTTGATTAAAGAATCCAAGACCATAATGATTATGTGACATCTTTTGATATGATAACAAATCATTTAACGTTTCTTTTCCTTGATTAAATTTAGTCACATTTTTCAAAATCTCTTCAAACTTCATTTTGAAACTTGATGTCTTTATTTAAAACAGTAATTCTTTCATTTAAAGACAAAGTTTTCTTTTTAAGCACAACATTTTCTTTTATAAAATTCTCACTATCCTTTTTCAATGATGATATCACTTTTTCAAAAACATCTTTTTGAGAATTTATAGAAGAAATTTGAGAAACGTAATATGAATTTTCTATAATAAGTTTTTCATTTTTTTTTGACAAAATTTTATTCTTTATCTTTACATTCTTAAGATCATTGTATAATTCATGAAATGCATTTAAGAGCTCAATATATTGTACCTCATCTTCTTCTTGCGCAATGAAACAAAAGTTGGCATATTCAGTGGCTTCTTCTTTGTCAGAGGAAGAGGAATCACTATTTTTCCATGATGCTTGATAGTCTTTCTTCTTTTTGAACTTTTTAATCTTAAATATACCTTTGTTTTTGAGCAATGGGCAATCCTTCTTCATATGATCTATTTTATTACAATTAAAACATTTAAACTTACCTTATTTTTAGAACTTTCTGAATTTTTTTAAGAGCATTGCCATCTCCTCTTCATCGTCATCTGAATTTTCCGTATCTGAGGATGCATGGAAGGTAAGTTCTTTTTTCTTTGAGAAAGGTTGTTGTTCATCCTTCTTTCTGTCTTCTAGTTGTACTTCATATACCATTAAACTACCAATGAGGTTTTCTAATGATATAGTGGAGAGATCATTTGCTTTTTCGATTGCAGTTATCTTCTTTTCCCAATCTGATGTGAGTGCGCGAAGGATCTTGCGAACTGTTTTGACTTGGGTGTATTTCTTTCCAAGGTATACTAAGGAATTTGTTATGTCGGTGAACCTTGTAACCATTTCTGAGATGGTTTCATTCTCCTTCATTTTGAATAGTTCAAACCTGTGGATAAGAATAGAAATTTTAGATTCTTTAAGCTTATTTGTGCCTTCATGTGTTACCTATAGAGTGTGCCATATTTGATTTATAGATGTGGCTGTTGATACACGATTGAATTCTTCTTTGGTTAAGGCACAGAATAATGCATTCATCGCTTTGGCATTAAGGTTCGCATTCTTCTTTTGATCATCACTCCAAGCGTTATAATTGGTAGTAGGTTTGGTGTACGTTGCTTCTACTATATTTCATAGTTCGTAGTTAAGCGATTGCAAGTAAATCTTCATTCTACACTTCTAGTAGTTGTAGTTCGATCCATCAAATAGTGGTGAACGTTGTGTAGAATGTCCTTCTCTGAATTGCGATGAAGGAAACTCTGTTGCCATCCTTGTAGGGTGTTGACCGAGTATGCAGGACTCTGATAAAGTATGCCGGGCTGGGCTCTGATGCCAATTGTAGGATCTAAAAATTACGTCAACACAACACTCAAACAAATATAATAGCATTAAATAAAATAACTTACAAGAAAAGAAAATAAATCACAGAAAGTAAATCAAACGCAAACACAAGTGATTTATCCTGGTCCAGTCCTCTTGACCTACTTCCAGTCCCCATGCCACCTTAAGATTTTCCTTTAACCTTTGATTTTGTACACCCAAAATCAACACCTTGTATACCACTTGACAAATCCCCTTTGCCAAATGTATACAACTCCTTTTACAACCAAGAAAACACAACACCTTGTATAACTTCTCTTTAACCCGAAGATGCTTTTATACAATCTTTCTCTTTGAGTGAACACAATCAATGCTATAAGCCTTGAATCTGTATGTGATGGTGAACAAGGACTCTTATCGGTGGACTCTCAGAAATTTTCACTAAAAGATTAGAATTTGAGTGAAGAATTGAAAGTGGAAACAGTTTTCTGAAAAGCAGATTTTTTGAACAGAGTTTTAGATAGAAAACTATTGATATTAATTGGTGTTTTTAGCCTAGGACAACATCCCTATTTATATCTGAAATCTAGGGTAAGTTAGGGTAGTTATCAGGATAAATTTGATTATTGAAACGTTAGATAAAACACCAAAAATCAGAAACTGTTTAACAATTAGAAACTGTCATTAGTCGACTAAGGTCTATGGGTTAGTTGACTAGAAGAACAACTTTTTTCTATATTAGTCGACTAATAAAGGGGGCAAGTCGACTAGGGTATGGCTGATACAAAAGACATATTTGTGAAAACTGAAATTAGTCGACCAGCATAATATATTAGTCGACTAGGACATATATTAGTCGACTAGGGAAAAGTATAAGTTGACTAATAGTGCATACAGATCAGAAACAGAAAGTTGGTATGCATCTAGAAACAAACCTAAGTCGACTATAGTTAGGGGTTAGTCGACTCTAGTTGGTATAAGTTGACTATGCTTGGTAATAAGTCGGCTTATAGAATTAAGATGTGTGTATAAGTTCAAGGCTTTTAACATTCTAATAAACTATACAATATACATCCATAGCCATTGTCTTTGGGAAGTCTTGAGCATGTAGAACACTGAGTAAGCTTGTGAGATAGAGCTCCAATGAAATGACTTCACAAATGTATCATCAGAATCAAGTTCCAACAGTAACCTCCTCCTTTCTTTCATAGTTTCTACAAGCAATCAAAGGTAACATCTATATGCTTTTCTTTGTTTGTATGTTCTTTTTCCCCCCCTAATTTTCCTCTTTTGGTTTTGATGAATGTCTAAGTGAATCTAGAAGCATCAGAATAGCCATGTTTGTGTGAGTGCCACTGATATTTCTTGATGATGTTCTCCTCCTCAAGATTCCGTATCATTTCATTCTTGTTTGTCTTGATGATGTGTTGCGAATGGGAACTGAGCTTGATCTTTTGGGTTATGCGTTGATCGCCTCCGAAGCAAGATAAATCATGTAAGGTTTCTAGGTAAGTCATCAACCAGAGGAGGTAAGATTTTCTTTTAGGTTTTATTTCTTTTCTTTTAATCTTTTAGTTTAGATCACCAACATCACAATCTCCCAACTCTTTTATCACTCCTTTTAATTTCTTTGTATGAATTCATTTTTTATTTCTCCACCTTCTCAATCTACCACTTTCTTTTTAACTTAACTATAACTTAATTTTTCTTTTTCTTTTCAAGAACTAAAAGAAGAACTTTAACCAATGATTGTAACTTAAAAGAGAATTTGCTAAAAAAGCTTTCATCACTGGTCTCTCCTTATAGATCATGACCCGCATAGCTACTTGCTATAGCGGTAGTATTGAGCACTTGCACATTCTATTTTTAAGTTCTAAAATTCTGTATTTTCTGTTGCAGGCTCAAGCTCAATTACTATTCAAAATAGGTGATTCAATTTCAAGATCTATAGGATGAAGATCGACGTTCGCTGAGGAAATGGTTCCAAATTGGATAAGGATGTCGAAGTCAACATAGATTCAAAGTTTGAATCTAAATCATAAAGTTGAGAATCGGGGTCATATTCACATTGAAGTTCAATCTAATTGAATGAAAAACTTGCCAATTTATCAAAAATTTAAGATTAGTCAAGTTCAAGTTGGTGTGATGAAATTGAATCTTAGTTAAGGTCTCCAAGACATCATGATTCTTGGTTCCTATCAAGATGGTTAGAGCAATCAGAAATGGTCGAAAATGTGTTAGGTAGAGTTTTATCATTCTTATCTTTCACTATGTTGATTAAATGACTCATTTGTGCTTCTAGCCTACTGATAGATTAGGTAAAATCATTTCTAGACTAAATCAGGTTTTTCATACTCATTTCCAAGTCAATAAGTTCTTCTTCTTGTTGTGGGACTTGGAACATAGAGTAGGGATCTTGGATTTGAAAATTTTTTGGGATACTTGAGTCAGTTGAGACTTGCAGCACGTGGACTCGACGAAGGCTTCAAAACTTTTTTCTAAATCTGATTTTTTTTTGTATAGGTTGATCTTGAAAAGGAGTATATGATGTTTGATGTTGGTAACATTATTGACCATATGACTAGGGGGAGTTGTATCCCCACCAACTCTGTGAAGAGTAGTGATGATTGTTCTAGTCTTATACATAATATTGGGACTGGGGCATATATTGATTCAGATAAGGCTAATCCGACATATTTGGTTGGTTAGGTTATGAAATGGTCGGATTGGTAGTATCCGGGTCAAAAGAGGTCAGGGTAAAGTATGGATCATTATATGAATTGGAATAATTATAATTATATTCCATATCACCAAGATGTCAGAATAAACAATATACAAATAAATAAATAAACAAAAAGTAAAAAATCTAGCCTAAGTTAGGGTAAACCTTAGACCTAGACGACTCCTAACTGGTTAGACTGTCTATGGGGGGTATATTATAGAATCTGACCACAAGTTAATCAGCCATGTAGGGGTAACACCAATGGGAGGTATCCGTGCCTAAGCAACGAGCCTAATTTTGTCAAACCACTGTTCTTTGAGGTTTCGCCTCTCAATCCCAACCTTTGACACCAATTTGACAATAGTAAAATTTTAATCAATTTTTCCCTTAGGTCAGTCTCCTATTGAGTTCGAGATGTCCCTAGGGCCAACATCTACTCAGTTTTAATTAAGCTTGGTTAGTGAGTAAAGAGATGCTTTGTGTGCTAAGGGAGGGTAATGACTTCCCACCTTATCTTATTTATAGGAAAAGCCCTTAATTGTTTTCATGCAAATGTGCAGATATATAGCAAAAAGTAACATTCAAGATAATTAAATCATACAAGAATGTTTCCTATGCTATATATAATGCACATACACCTGGCTCCAGCGCTCTTCAATAGTAACGTAAATGTAATGAAGTAGAAAAATGCCCTAATATAAAGTCTAAACCATTTTTAGCATTTAACAATCATCATTTACTGTTGAGTTAGTACAGTGTGCAAAATACGTTAAATAGGAAAACTAAAAATTGCAGAAACTTTATCTTTAAATTTCAAGCAACCTGCAAGAAATTTCTGTCAGTAGTCCTCCATAATTGTCGTAAAAATGCAACTTTTGTCATATTTTCATGGCAAAGTTGTGGGTTCTGATGCTCTGCCTTCTTAGGCAGAGGCACAAAATAGCAATTTGTCCACTGCAGTGCTTAGTTTCCTGAAATTGGTCCATGCATACAAAAATAGAGAAAAAAAGTAAACCAATTTAATAAATTAGAAAGAAAGACTTACCGTCCCCTCCCCAGCAATGACGCAAATTTTGATTGAGGAATTACTTGCACATAAAATATAGAATTTTAGAAATAAAGAATAAAAGTATAATGTTCTCAATTCTACCACGATAGCAAGTGGCTATGCAGGTCGTAATCCACAAGGAGTGACTTGCGATAGAAGAGTGTTGTAAGTTCCCTTTTAGTTCACTTAAAATGGTTAAAAGTTCTTCTTTATTTTTATAAAAAAGGAAAAGAAATCTGTGTTAATTTAGAAAAGAGTGGTAGATAGAAGATGATGGTGATTGCTGGAGAATGGAAAACTAAGTTAAAGAAATGAAATAAAAAGAGTAAAGTAAGTGTGGGTTTTGAAATCATTTTCATACACTAATTAAAAGAAAGAAAAGAAAGTAAAGTTTACATACCTCTTTAGGCTCGCTTACCTTGGATCCTTTGCAAAAACTTACCTTGTCTAAAATGCTAGCAAAGCATGACGTATAAGATCTTTCCTGTTCTCAAACTGAACTATGAATTAAAATACAAGCAGAAAATAAAATAGAAATGATTATCCATCACCATAAGCCATCAAGGGCACTTACGATAGCAAGATAGTTTCGATGCTTTATGTTTCATTTGGATTTACAATGCGCCTCAGAGGAAAGCAAACAAAAACAAGAATAAAAAAAATACAACTTTTAAATTAATTGAATAATAATGAAAGAAAGGAAGAATACTTACACCGGTGTCACTCTCAGTTCAAACTTCACCCTCATTCTCCCATGAAACTCTTCTCTCCTCTAAGTTGCATCAATAAATCAAAAAATTACATAAAGAGAAAAATAAAACTCTAAACTTAAAGTAAAAACCTAGCCTAAAGTCTATCTGTGTTCAATGGTGTTTTGTCTTTTGAAATTGCAGTATTTATAGGAGAAGATGAAGTGGGGAATGCGTATGGAGATATGGACAAAATCACTTGCCTAATAGAAAAGATCTTCTGATAAAGTTAAAGATAAGGTTGGAGATAAATTTTTGTTTTATCTCTTGATCTACAGTTGGATTGTGTCTTATCTCTCTGAATCTTCTGAATATACATCTCAATCCCTTAGATATCCTTTTGTATATTGGTAGGGTTGCATTTGGACTTTTGAATTTGTCTCTATCTTCTTGATTATTCAAGCTAACCAAATAAATCTTCAAAATCTAGTTTTAACTAGTTTTTATCTGATATTATCTTTTCTAATTTGCTCTAAATTTAACAATGTTCCCACTTATTTTCAAGCAATCAAATAGATCTATATAAATCCAATTTAACTAATTTTTATTTGGTATTATTTTCTCTCCCTTCATTAATCCTATCCTGCATGAATTAAATATTAAGGCAAGGCAATTAGCATATTTATTACAAGATGGATGTAAGAATGTAATAATAAATATGCAATTTGTGTGTCCAATCACATTTATAAAATAGAGGATACATGAAATGCAGAGTAAGTGTACATGACTAGTGTGTCTTCATATAAAGTGCCAAGTATACATGTGACATGGTGGTGGATAATATATCAAGAACTGTAACAAGTATGAATGAACAATAATATAAATGTACCAAGCAAGTCATGTGGTTTATACGATAATAACAATCAGTACCGCCTGGTATTTTAATCAACCTCTTTTACTGTTCCATACCACTGACAGTTCATACTGGATAACAAGTATTCCCGATGTCACTATTATTTATATTGTTTTATTATGTTAATTGAAAACTCAATGGTCGAGGAGCTTTTGTCGGGTGAGTGTACCCCGTCCATACCCGGGACCATAGCCTTAAACAAACCACTGACTACTGAGACCAACGTTACCCGCTTCGGTAGTAGTGAGAAATAAGAGCTCAATGATCTATATACAATACAAGCGGTAACCAGCACTACCACGTCCCTTGCAGTTGGACGAATATGGATCTAAGAATATCCACCTGATAAGATCTAGTCAACCGTAAAGTCTCCCTCATCTCCAAGTTATATTTATTATATTTAAACTATATGGTGTATCTAGAACAAGAACAATGTAGGATACATGTAACATGATAACAGGATATAAGCTCTATTGATAGCATAAAACAAGATAACGAAAAACAGAAAACTAGAGATGTGGGATTCTAGAGGTAGCCCCGTCGCTTATATCCACGTGGCACTTAGTTTCACACATCGCATATCAACAACACTCATGTCCAGTAACATGAGTATCATATCGATATCAATAACAGGAAATAGTCATGTAATAGAAATACAGAAATATCTATGTATCAGGAACAATGACCCATGCAATAAGAATACAGGAACAACCAAAGCATGTACAGGAACAATCAAAGCAAGCATACAAATAAATTCATTCGACAAGTACATGCAGGAACAGTGTAAATTACCTGTGTAATGGTCACATAGGTATATGAAATACATGTGTAGCGTATTCGTATAATGATGGTACCAGTACATGTAATAACAATGTTAAGTGTATCAAGTGTCTATATGAAATAACAGTGCCAAGTGTACAGGCGTGTCCGTGTATCGTGTACAATGATACTAATACATGTAATCTATAATGTGTCTAGGAACATGTCGTAACAGTGTTCGTGGATCAGTAGTGTAACGGTGACCCTGTCGGGGTGATAGGCATATTGGAAGCATATGTCAATATATATATATATAGTTACATCAGTATTTAGTATAACACTTTATATAATGGATGTGATCTGTATAATAAAGAAATTATAAATAATTATTTATTTTCAAATTCTTCACAACTATTTTAATAATTATTAATTTATTATTTAAGGATGTCATTATCAATAATCTGATAATCACTTATTACCTTATATAACTAATTTATCTATATTTTATATTAAATCAATAATCGAAATTAAATATTATCTTATTAAATATATTTAGAAGGTCTCACACATTTTTTATTTATCAAGATTTACCATTTACATGATCTAGTGATCAATAATTATAATTTATTAAATAAATCAATAATTTAATTTAATTTCACAAGATGAAATATAATTTATAAATAAAAAACACTCATATAGCTTTTACAGGGATGTAGCTCATCTTCTTATAATCGCAATGACTCGAGAATCGTCCAAATCGGACACCGGATGCTCTAGATACACGTGAATACTAAAATCATAAAAAGTTGTTAAATATATTATAATAAGGTCTAAATTGTAATAATTGAATTTACAAGGGGTTTAAATGTAATTTTACCTTTATTAGGTTTAGAAATGGGTTTGGGTTCCTAACGGGTCGGGTTTAGACCCACAACCCATATCCATTTAACTAAAGTGGGTGTGGGTTATAGGATAATGGGTTTGGATTGTGTTACTGGGTTTTGGGTTTTAATGGGTTTTGGATTCAAATAGAGATAGAAATATAGAGGAGAGATGGAGAGTACAAAGGGAGGATAACAGGGAAAATAGACCGGCCGCTCGTTGGTGGCGGCGGCTCCGCTTGGCCGGCGGTGGCACGGAGAGAGAAAGAGAGAGGGATATAGAGAGATAGAGAGAGAAGAAAGAAAGAAAAGGAGGAGAGAGAGAAGGAGAGAGGAGAAAGGGAGAGAGAGGAGATCTAGAGAGGAGAAAAGAGAGCCAGGTGGATGGCCGGCAGTGCTGACCGCCAGCCAGGTAGTCGGTGGCGGTGCTAGCCATCACTGCCACAACCAGGGAGGTGGAGAGAGAGAGAGAAAGAGAGGAAAGAAAAGAGAGAAAGAAAAAGTGAGAAGAAAAAGAAGATGATGAAATAGGAAGAGAAAAGAAGAAGAAGGGGCTGGTGGTTGGGCAGCCTTGCTATGGCGGCATTGGCCTCTCCGGCGACGGGCGACTATGAGCAGAGAGAGGGTGGAGATATGGAGAGAGAGAGAGAGAGAGAGAGAGAGAGAGAGAATGTATAAAATATAGAGAGTTAGAAAGAGAGTAAGAGTTAGAGTGATAGGGAGATGGAAAGAGAAAGTGAAGGAAGAGTATATGGGAGAGTGTTTATAGGAGAGGGGGGAGAGAAAGAGAGAGAGAGAGAGAGAGTATGGTGGTTGGTAAGGCGGCGGAAGGTGAGGTGGTGACGTGAGGAAGAAGAAATGAAAATGATTGGTGGAGAAGAAAAGAAATGTGTTATATTAATTAATATTTTAATTAGATCAAAATTTGACTATTTTCAAACAGTTCTCAAAAATTTTATAATAGCAAATATTATCTGGAAGAACAATGCGAAATTAGATTTAAGAAATTCAGTTTGGTTTGCAAATTAAAATTCCTGAAATGCATCGCTGATACCGATCGACACCAGTTTGGCCGTATATTGGACTAACTCAGAAAAATCTCTAAAAATACACTAAAATTGAAAATATGATTCTAAAGAATAATATGAAAGTAGATTCCAAAAATGGAACTCCAATTGTAAATTAATAATCATGGAGTCAATTATCGGTTGACACCGAACGCGAAGATTTTCCAAAATAATCAAGGAAAATTTCAGAAAATTTTGAAATTTAAAATATTGTAAAATAATATCTGGAGCTGAAATTAGTTCAATTTGACTACCATAAAGGTCAAATCAAATTTCTACGCTATCAAGTGCTGATATTATAATACGGACATCTAGGATCGGGGGTTACATTTTCCTTTTTCTATTCCTTTTCTTTTTCTTTTTTCTCCCACCTTCTACACATTTCTTCCCTTTGCTCTCTCCTTTTTTTTTCTTTCTCTGAATCTCTTCTCCTTATTTCTCCCATCCCTCTCTCTCCCCTAGGAATGACTACACACCACCATACCTTTCTCTCTAACCCTCTCTCTCCTTAAAATCTCTCTACTCTCTCTTAATCTCTCCCTCTCTCTATAACTCCTCTCTCTAGCCCGACGGAGCCCACCTTCCGCTTGCGGTGACTCCCTAACTGACCAACCTTCTTGATGGCTCCCTCTCTGGCTAGCTAACCCTATTGGCCCCCACCCCAGGCCGTGCCTCCACCCCTCCCTCTATTTCTTCAAACCACCACAACATCATCATCATCCTCTTTTCTTATTCTTCCCCTCATCTCCTCCTCCTCTCCCATAACTACTAGCCACCATGATCTACATCTTTATCCTCCACCATCACAACCACCACCACTCATCATCTCCATCTCCCTTTCACTACCTCTAATTCCACCGCCACCTACACCCACATCCACCTTTACCATTCCACCATCAGCACAACCTCATCTCCCCCTCGCCCTCTTCCCCCTTGCCGGCCGACCATCCCATGACCATGCCACCCCACCTGGCCGGCCGACCAGCCGCCCCCAACTCTCTTTCTCTCTTTTTCCCCTCTTTCTCTATCTCTCTCTCTCTCTTCCTCCCTTCTTTCTTCCCCTCTCTGTCCTCTCACTTTCTGTTTCTTTCTCTCCCTTTTTATTATCTTTTCTCTATTTCTCTCCCTCACACTCTCTCAACTTCTCTCTCCTTTCTTGCTCTCTTTAAATTTCTCTCTCTTCTCTCCCCTCATTCTCTCTCAAACACCCTTGTGTGTTGAATGCCATCGATGTTCCTTGGAGTTCCTAGATCGTTCGTCGTGCTCGAGATGATTCTAGGCGAGTACCAGTTATTTGTATTTTGTGACTAATTGCTTTGTTTTGGATGAGTACTCTTTTCTGCATGCGAGTACTATATTTTTATGTTGCAAGTACTTTTCCCCGCCTATGACGAGTACCATTATTTATGTGAGACCTTGTATTTGTGTTTGTGGGTGTTTATGAATTTATGGGTGTTTTTGTATTGTGTAGCAATTGTTAAAACTATGTAGTTAGTAATTGTGTTTCTATGGGCTGATGTTGTACTTGTGTAAGCGGTATTTGTATCTGTGGCAAATTGTTGTAATAGTGTAGGCGATTACTTGTGTGTGTGTGTTCTACTTTGTAACATTGGATTACTGTGGATTGGCCCAACCTTTGTGGTCGTTAGTCTCTTTGTTCAACCTCCAGGCTTATTCTCTAGTCTTCAACCTTAACTCTCTGGGTGATTGAAACGAGAAATTGTATTAAAAATAGTTTAAGAGTTAGAAGGCCTTAGTCTCGTCTCAATATATCCGCGGTAGCAAAGGCTATGTAGGTCGATCCTCAGGGATGGATGCGATGGAAGCGTTTCGGAACGATCTTCTCTGTAAATTTGCTTGTAAAAGAGAAAGAGAGATTGATTAGATTTTGATCAAGTTTTAAAAGGTATAGTTTACTAATCGTCTACCACAACCTACAATATTAGTCCCAAAAAATGAATATCATATTGAATGAAGAAGCATCAGTCCTAGGGTTTTGATTGATAATCAAGTAAGATGATTTAATAATGTTGGAACCCTAACTAGTGTGCACTAATAAAGATTAAAAATTAATTCATCCTAATTTCAAAGCATAACATAAGAGAAGTTTAACTTAAAATTATGCTATTAAAGTTTTTAAGTATGAATTATGAAGAACCATTTAAAAAGTGTAACTTAGATTAAAGTAAACCTAATCAATTCATCTTCAAGAAGAACTTTTTTATTCTAGGGTTTCTAATAATGGATGTCAATCAATTCACTTTTTTAAACTAAACTAGGGTTGATCGAGAGATTAGCAAACTATGATTTTAATTTAGTTATTCATTTTTTATGTTATTTTTGAGTTTTTACGTGGAATAAGAAGAATTGCAAGAAAATAAAAGAAGAAAATAAAACAATTAATCTAAGCAGGAAAGCTAAATTAAATTGCAAAGAAGAAATGAGTAACCTTTATTGGATGTCACTGACCAATTTACAATGCTCCTCGTTCTTCAAAATAATCTCCTTCAAATAAAAATGAAAATACAAGAAATTTCGGAAATAGAAAAAGATCTAACGAAAAACCCTAACTTCAGTTGCTCCATCCCCCTCTCTGTTGCGCTGCAGGGGTATTTATAGGAGGTATAGGAAGTAGAGTCCCATTACAACTCTGTCACGAAAATCCGTAACTTATCTCATCCAAAAGGCCGCGGAAACGCGGCCATAACATGGCCAATGGCCACGCGCTTTCTTGCGTGGCCTCCTCTGGTCAATTCATCTTGGCTCCTCCTTCTAGATTCTATATTCAAACCTTCTATCTTGAGAATTCGGGATAACTTGGGAAGCAATTTATCACTAATCCGAATTTGTAAAAGGATTATTATCTTTAAGCTCCCCTTTATCTTTATCCTTGTATTACAGCAACTAGGATTGAGTAGAAGTCCATCTCATCTTAGCTTTCTCCTCCTCTTTTAGCAATTAGGAGTTCTATTTTATCCTTCCTTTTTCCCCTTAGATTTTAAATAAATAATTTAAAATTCAAGTTTAGATTATGTTAGATAAGAGAGAAGCTTCTAAATTACTACAATTCATTATGCATGCAGGCTTGTGGGATTCTTGGGCTTTTGAGCTTAACTTTTGCTTTATTTCTTTATTTTTTTAATTACTCAAGGCCTGCGCACATTAAATAATAAAATATTAGTAGCAGTGCTTAATAAAAGAATAAATAGGGAAATATGATGGTAAATATAATGATAAATATGCACTTTTTACTACCTATCACTGGGTTTTTATTAGCTCCACCGGGAGGTGAGCTTAGTGCTCAGCGCTTTACAGCTAAAGTTGCCCAATGTAGCTTCGCCGCATGCGTAGTAAGGAATTCATATGCCGCTTTGCCATGTGCACTTAGTTTCGCCGCGAGCGTGTCTTCATCATGAAGTGTTAGCATAGCATTCACATGCTCGCTTCACCTGTGCATCTAGCTTTGTTGTGAGCGTTAGCAGAAGTATTCATACACCTGTTATGCCGTGAGCGTTAGCCTCACTGAGTAAGTTAGCATATAGAGCTACATGATAGCTTCTCTAGGGACCTAGCTCTGCCGTGGGTCGAGCGTACTGCTGACACGGCCTATCTTCGCTTCAGCTTAACTAGCCCTGTCTGGATAGTATACTTAATTATTATTATCATTATGCTAGTGAAGAGATTGAAATATTTACTTATACTATTATCTTATATCTAGACTATTTTGCTGTATCATGTTACCTGACCTTTATTACCTGTTATATATATATAGATCATGTACTCCTGTATCTCATGTACTTCCTGTACTCTTATTCCTCTATTATTTTATTCAAATTAAATCCCCGTAAAATGATCTTCACAGATATAAAACAATAAAATAGACAACTTACAGTGGGATGGAAAAACTGATAGTTACCAATATTGTTCCATTTTTATAGTGGCCACATTCTACCTCTTGTCTTGTTAAAGTCCATCGCCTAGCTGTAGTTTTGGTTTAGTGCCAGATCTTTTGGGCCACTATCTCGAGTATGAACACTATAAACATTGTTCCTTGGTCTCAATCAATTTCTAATATTGACTCATCTTATTCGTAAGTGTGTGCTGGGACACTAGGACACATATCTAAAAATATGAATATGAATAATAATAATAATAATAACTTAAATAACCAAACAATAATGATATTAGGAACATGTGATATTTGGTCTCTCTTTCATTCGGGTACTGGTACTCATATATTATATCTGAATGAGTTTCGAGGGAGTACGAGCTCTAATGTGGACTGCTAGTGGTATGTGACACTAGTAGGGGAATGATTGAAATATCAGGTGGCACTGATTATTATTATTGTATAATTCAAAATTCAGCATTGGCTTCCTGTTACTGAGTCTTGTTATACTTGGTATATGCTTGTGTAACTTATATTCACAACACATTATTCTGCCTCAGATATAACTTAATTACCAAACAATAATAATCTCAGGAGCAGGTGTTATTGAGCCACTTCCTCATCCAGATAATGCTAACCACATTTCAAAAGTCAGATTGAGTTCTATTGGAGTGCGGACTCTGATATGAACTACCAGTAGTTTGAGACACAAAAGAAAAATGATTAAAATAATAGACAATATTAATTATTACTAACTCACTTTTGTAGAAATCACGGTTGCACTTAGCATGTGCAACAAGCCGTTAAACCTCTAGGTTACCCCTAGAGGACGGGTGTTCTCTCGTGAGGGTTTTCAGCGGATTACACCCACAAAATCCATAAAAAGAAAATGTTAGAGATTTTTATTATTTAATTACTTATTTTGAAAAGGAAGGAAATATTTGAAATATAGTTGAAGAAACTAAGTGATCTATAAGTTTTAGGATTATCATTTTTATTCATTCTTGAACTTAGTCTTTATACAATAATTTGTTATCAATTTTTGGTAAGGATTAAAATTGAATTTTTATATAATCTTTTTCGTTACCTTAAGTCACATGCATCCTTATGAATCTTTACTAGGGATTCTTTAACTTGGACTCTTATGCCTCTTTATTATTATTTTCTCTCTCTATTTTTTTTAGTATGTATAACTCATCTAATTTTCTTTTGTGTAAGTACCAAGGCTTCTTGAGGCCCTCATTCCTAACTAATTGACTATTAGATATGTTAGTACATATATAAATAATATTTCTTAGTTTTATTAGGCTTTCTAATTCACCCATGTAGCGAGCCTAAGGTCGATGGCTCCCAAACCGGTCGGCTTTAGGGCACCGGGTGAGAAAACACCCCACGGACTAGGCCACAAAACTAAGGACTTTATTTATAAAATCACCTTTAGGCGTGAATATTTATGCTTCTTGAGGCACATGTATCCAGCTTAATTAGTGAACTTTTTATTATTATTATTTTTTTTATAAGGCACAAGAGTCTTTGTCTTAGAATCCTAGAAGTGAAAGTGTAGGTATGCACATTTCATTAAGGTAAAAATCAAGACTAATTAATTAGTCAAAATTTCCTCCTGTACTAAAAAATCCAACAATTTATTTTATTTCGACCAAGTTTTTAGAAATCCTAATCACGATTTTCCTAATTCTTAAGATTAACTTGGATTTCTTTTAAAAGATAAGTCAGAATATTGTCTCCTTTTTCAACTATATATATATATTTTAAACTCTTTTTTTATATTTATTAAGTTAATAACCTATGTTAGAATAATATATGTTAAAATTAAAAATTATTTTAAATTTTTTTGTTTTTATTATATAATTTTTTTTGAAATTAAAGTTAGTACCCTATACCCTCCCCCACACTTGTCTCATGCATTGTCCCCAATGTATGAATGAAATGCATGCATGAAATAAAGTGAAAAAAGAGATAAATAATAAAATAATATACAAATATATGTACAACACATGTATCTTTCTTACCTAGATCCTTTTAGGATTCATCCCTCTAGCTCGCTTCCCATCATTCCAATGGGTTCTCTTTATAGGGCATAATGGGGAGGCCAACGTTTTTATTTTAACTCTCTTCCTCCCCAGTCTCATCTTCTTTAAGCTCTTCTTCATCATATGTCCACATCCATTATTCAAAAATTGATTACCATCACATCTTTTAGTTGGAACGCCCTCACTATGAATGCCTAGAAATTTTAGCTCAGTTCCATACATCTCTTCAAAACTTAGATCAACACTTTTCCTTGAAAGTGTATAATTAACTAAAATATCCCTAATCGGTTCATCTAAAAACAGGAGTTCTTTTTCAAAGAGGTTTTCAAAGGTTAAGTCAATCGGAGATTCTTAAATTATATTCTCATGTGATATATCATTGATTGGCTCATTGACATTGAAGACATTCAAATCAAATTTTCTTTTTTAAAGGGGACTCTAAAATTATAATCTCGAGCATGCATCTTCTCATTAATATAATCACACTTATCCTAAAATAATTCATCAAGAAATAGAGACTCCTTTTCACTTTCTTTTTCACAAATGTTCTCAATGAAGTTTACCTCAAACATTTGATCTTGTATCTTACGAGATTGTTTTTCTAAGTTGAAGAGATTAACCTCTTTAGTCATGTCTCTAAAGGTCAACCTCATTGACATGTTCCTACAATTTATGATCGCATTTAAAGTTGCAAGGAACGGACGCCCTAAGATAACGGGAGTTTGAGACCTAGGAGTGGATACAGGTTGGGACTCAAGAACAATAAAATCTACTAGGTAGATAAACTCCCCAACACAGAATTTCTCCTTTGGGAATTTTTACGGATCGGTCAGCTAATTAGATTGTAACTTTAGTCGGACTAAGCTCGCCCAACCCAAGTTGTTGGTAGACTGAGAAAGAGAGTAAGTTGATACTTGCTCCCAAATCAAGAAGTGCATGATTAATTGCAGTTTGACCTATTGTGCAAGAAATGGTAGGGCAACCGGGATCCTTGTACTTGACAGGGATTTGATTGGACAATATCGCACTAATGTTAATGGCTAGAGAAACCTTCTTGGTCACATTAGTCTTTCTCTTCTTTGTGCACATGTCCTAAAGAAATTAAGCATAGCTAGGGACTTGTTGGATTGCATCAAGAAGAGGTACATTGATCTTGACTTGATTAAAAATCTCACGTACTTTATCCATTTGTGCACATTGCTTGTTTTTAAGCGTATTTGGGCAGAGTGCTATGGGCTTGTGCATATTTTCGACTGACTTGTCTTTTTTAGTGTTGTCGGAGTCAAGTTGAGATGGAGTGGGATTAGGCGAGGTGAATGCTTGTTTTGAACTTGATAGTGTTGATACTTCGTTATCAACTTGTTTTCCCGACCGCAATGTATGAATCAAATTGCACTGGCTCATGTGATCCTCTTGAGCCAAGTGAGCTTGACTAGAGTTCCTAGGGTTTGGTAATGGTTGACTTGGTAGAGTGCCCTTTTGTCTTTCTTGTTGATTCATTTGCATCTCTATCCTAATCAAGACTTGAGCTAGCGTGTCTTGGCTCTTAACTAGAGTGTCCACCTTTCTTTCCATATTAGAGAGTCTTGTTTCCATCTATGAATTTTGGAACGAATGTGGAGGATTTTGGTTGGGATAATTTTGTTGATAAGGAGATTGTTGAAAATTGTTGGAGAATTTGGGCCTTGTGTGATCATTGTTGTTAGGGCCCCATGAGAAATTCGGGTGATTTCTCCAATCGGGATTATAGGTGAATGAATATGGATTGTTAGCGGGCCTTGTGAAGGTTGCACTCATATGCTCGGGCAAAGTTTGATGAGCTATAAAGACTGGACATTCCTCGAACACATGGTTCATGTCTTGACAATAAGTACAGCCTGCCGAAAGTGTTGGGCTGACTTGGTTCACTAAGACGGGTTCTTTAGTTTCAAGAGCTTCTAGTCTTCGCATCACAACAGCTAGTTTAGCTTCGGTAGCTATGTTAGCCTCAATGGAATGGACACCTCCTTTAGAAGAGCTAGGGTCATTAGTCCTAAATTTTTCCGGAGTTGGTTCCTATTGAATGGTATTATCAGCCAATTCTTCATATAATAACCATCCTTCTTGTTTGTTCTTTTTCAAAAATCCTCCTTAGCACATGGATTCTAATAGAGTTTTTGTTTGATATTCTAATTCATCATAAAGAGCTTGGCAAAGTTGCCATTTCTCTATCCCATGGTGAGGGCATTGGGCAAGGAGGTCCTTAAAACGTTCGAAGTACTTCCAAAAAGGTTCATTGGCTATTTGCTTAAACTACAAGATACTTTTCCTAATTAGTGCAGTCTTGTGAACGGGATAAAACTTCTTTAAGAAGGCTTTGACGAAATTATCCCATGAGGATATGGAACCGGCCTCTAGACTTTAGAACCATTTCTTTGCTAAGTCTTTCAAAGAAAATGGAACAAACCTTAATTTGGCATCTACTCCGAGGCTGGGTATTTTCATCATTAGATATACTTCTTCAAATTTTCTAATGAAAAAGTATGCATCCTCAGATTCAAGTCCATGAAATTTGGGAAAAGTGTTGATGTATTGTGGTTTGAGCTCAAATTGGTCAACACCTTCATCAGGTAACTGAATGCAAGATGGAAGAGAGGTCCTAATAGGATAGAACCTATCTTGCAGTGATGGTGGTTGTGCCATGTGTGAGTCGAGTTTTTGTTCGGGTGGTGAACTGGTCCTAGTTAGTCTAGATTTGAATGGGTCTCATGACTAAGCTGACATGCACCGTTAACAAACAAATTCACCCAATCAATCAAGAAAAGAAAAAAATAATCAAAAATCCTATTCTAGGGTAAGCCTGGACCTAGACGACTCCTAACTTTAGATTGTCTATAGGAGGTATATTGCCGACCTTAACTACAAGTTAATCGGCCAGGTAGGTGGCAAGATCGGTGGGAGGTTATCCGTCAAAGACGTTCCTTAATTAAGTAACCACCGATCTTCGGGCTTTCGGCCCTTAATCCCCTTCCTAGGCACCGATTTGGTAAGAGTTAATTTCGAACAACTTCTTTCTTCAGCCAATCTCCTAATGAGTCTGAGTTAACTTAAGGCCAACGTCTAGTCAATTTTTATTTTAGGGTTAGGGTTGTGAGTGCGTCAGAGATGATTTGTGGGCCAAGGAAGGGTGATGAAATCCCCAGCTTATCTTATTTATGGGATTTGCCATTAAATTGATTTAGTGCACGTGTAAAGTAATAGACAAGTAGTCACTCAAAAGCAGTAAATCAGCCAAGGGTGCGTCCTAGTCTATATGCAATGCGAACGTACCTTGTCGCCAGCACTCTTCTACAGAATTAAAAAAAATTTAAAAAGACACGTGCCTATGATGCAAGAGTCTAAGTTTTTTTATTTAACAACCAATAGGGTACTGTTAATTAGTTAGCAGTATGCAGAGTGATCACAGAGGAAAATTATTAAAGCAGTAAACAGAACTTGCAATTTGCAACAACCTGCAAAAATTTTAGTTAGTAGTTCACTACTACTACTGCGTTTGTGCGGCTATGGCCGCATTTACGTGGCTATGTAGTAGGCTCTGCTCCTCTGCCTTCTAGGGCAGAGGCACAGAGTTGCTATATGTCCTTTTTTACTATTATAGTTCTTGTTCTCTGATCCTACAAACAGAAAGGAGAAAAAGAATTAGATTTTAAGAATATCGTGTCGTTCCTTCCCCGGCAACGACGCCAAAATTTTGATTGAAATGAGAAATTGTATTAAAAATAGTTTAAGAGTTAGAAAGTCATAGTCTCGGCTCAATATATTCACAGTAGCAAGGGCTATGCGAGTCGATCCTCAGGAAAGGATGCGATGGAAGCATTTTGGAACGATCTTCTCTGTA
Source organism: Agave tequilana (assembly GCA_038442645.1). Taxonomy (NCBI): domain Eukaryota; kingdom Viridiplantae; phylum Streptophyta; class Magnoliopsida; order Asparagales; family Asparagaceae; genus Agave; species Agave tequilana. Next base: position 172,690 of record JAVJIF010001002.1, read on the forward strand.
AATTTGCTTGTAAAGGAGAAAAAGAGATTGATTAGATTTGATCGAGCTTTAAAAGGTATAGTTTACTAATCATCTACCACAATCTATAGTATTAGTCCCAAAAAATGAATACCATATTGAATGAAGAAGCATCAGTCCTAGGGTTTTGATTGATAATCAAGTAAGATGATTTAATAATGTTGGAACCCTAACTAGTGTGTACTAATAAAGATTAAACATTAATTCATCCTAATTTCAAAGCATAGTATAAGAGAAGTTTAACTTAAAATTATGCTATCAAAGTTTTTAAGTATGAATTATGAAGAACCATTTAAAAAGTATAACCTAGATTAAAGTAAACCTAATCAATTCATCTTCAAGAAGATCTTTTTAATTCTAGGGTTTCTAATAATGGATGTCAATCAATTCACTTTTTAAACTAAATTAGGGTTGATCGAGAGATTAGCAAACTATAGTTTTAATTTAGTTATTCATTTTTTTATGTTATTTTCGAGTTTTTAGGTGGAATAAGAAGAATTGCAAGAAAATAAAAGAAGAAAATAAAACAATAATCTAAGCAGGAAAGCTGAATTAAATTGCAAAGAAGAAATGAGTAACCTTTATTGGATGTCACTGACCAATTTACAAAGCTCCTCGTTCTTCAAAATAATCTTCTTCAAATAAAAATGAAAATACAAGAAATTTCGAAAATAGAAAAAGATTTAAAGAAAAACCCTAACTTCAATCGCTCCATCCCCCTCTCTATTACTCTGCAGGGGTATTTATAGGAGGTATAGGAAGTAGAGTCTTATTACAACTCTGTCACGAAAATCCGTAACCAATCTCATCCAAAGGGCCGCGGAAACGCGGCTATGGCCGCGTTTCTGCTGCCATAACGTGGCCAATAGCCACACGCTTTCTTGCGTGGCCTCCTCTAGTCCATTCATCTGGGTTCCTCCTTCTAGATTCTGTATTCAAACCTTCTATCTTGAGAATTCGGGATAACTTCGGAAGCAAGTTATCACTAATCCGAATTTGTAAAAGGATTATTATCTTTAAGCTCCCCTTTATCTTTATCCTTGTATTGCAACAATTAGGGTTGAGTAGAAGTCCATCTCATCTTATCCTTTTCCTCCTCTTTTAGCAATTAGGAGTTCTATTTTATCCTTCCTTTCCCCCCTTAGATTTTAAATAAATAATTTAAAATCCAAGTTTAGATTAGGTTAGATAAGAGAGAAGCTTCTAAATTACTACAATTCTTATGGATGTGGGCTTGTGGGATTCTTGGGCTTTTGGGCTTCACTTTTTCTTTATTTCTTTATTTTTTAATTACTCAAGGCCTACACACATTAAACTATAAAACATTAGTAGCAGTGCTTAATAAAAGAATAAATGGGAAAATATGTGTTGGCCCAAAGGCCTTCCACTCTAGTTTTGATGATGATTAACTCATGTAGTTATGTGTACTAATAATCTTGTGAGTTTAGTTTCAGATCTTTAATCAAGTTATTAGCTGGTGAAAGCTTCCACACATCTTTCACAAGTTGATTCAAGAGCCCGGCGTCAAAGATCATATATAGCACTTGCTCGATGGATCAAGGAGTTTTGGATAGAGTCGGCTTGGAGATTGCGTTCTACAAGAAGACTTCGGTACCATAGTTTAGTTTTGTGTTTAGATCCAATTTGTAAAGATTGGAATAGTATGATAATGCTCAAGTTCACAACACACACGTTTCATGTTTTGAATATTGGTTTTTGGTTTTTCGGTTTTAGGTTTAACCGATCTTGGTTTTCATGAATAGATAGATCAAAACAAGTTTACATGGTTTAATGTATATATGATTTGTTCTATATACATGCATGCTTTAATTTCCTAGACAAACTTAGTTTTGACTTACTTATTCATGTGTTATATGTTTTGGTATTTTTGACAAAACATATTTTGGAATTAATGACAAAAACTATGATATATATTTGTTTCATGTATATTGGATTTCTATCCATATGCATCATGCTTCAAAGTGTTTAGATATCATGTTTTTGTATTTGGAAGAGTTTTGGACAAAACGTATTTTCTATTCAAAATCCAAGTTTTAGAAAATACAGTTTTTGGTTTTTGGTAAAAATGATAAGACACAAAAATAGTTCATATTGATTGATATTTGAGCTAAACTTTTTTCCACATGTTTATATATCAATGCAAAATGATAAAACTATTTTTGGTGATTTTTAGAAAAGATAAAAGAATTTTTAAATATGTTTTTATCCAATTTTTTTTGTTCCAGGCTTCAACCAAGTCGACTAGTAGCCTGACTAGTCGACTAGGGCTGAGGTCGGTCGACCGGGCCGGTCGACCGACGTGCACAATTCTATGCACGTATGGAGCCTCTGGGACGGTCGACCGGACCGGTCGATCGGACTGAGAGCAGAGCTCCCTGTTTGTTTCGGTCGACCGTGGCGGTCGACCGGTAGCTGCCAACGGGCAAAAATTGACCGTTGGGCGGTCGACCGGACCGGTCGACCGGTAGGGTTATTTTGGCAAAATCTGCTGCCAACGGCTAGTTTCCAGATTTGCTTATAAATACCCCATTTGCAAGAGTTTTTCTTGAAGATTTTTGTGCGAATTTTTCCTTACTCTCTGGTGTTTTCACAGCAATTAAAAGAGGTTTTTGGATTCAAATTGAACAATCTTTTTGGTGTTTTTATTAGGGTTTGAAAAACCAAAGAAAAGGGATTTTGGGAAAAGTTTTTGTTTGAACTTCACTATCTTCATTTCTATTTTTTCCCAAAGATTTTCTTTGAGTTGCTGGTTTCAAATCCCTTGGTTTTCTCCACACTTGAGCAAAAATCTACTATCTTCTCTATAGGGTCTTTGTGTGTGGGAAAAGAGATTGTTTGTGGTTGTTGTTGAACCACAAAGTTGTAAACCCTCTATACTTTGCTTTGTGCTTTTCCCTCTTGGGTTGAGGAGGTTGTTTGTGCAAGTGGTTTGTATCCCTCAAGTTGTGAGGTGATCCTTGCTTGGCCTTGTACTAATCCCTCGGGTTGTGAGGTGATTGTTTGTTAGCTTGGAGTTGTGCCTCAAGGAGGAGGTTGTGTTTGTAAGGAGAGGAGTTGGGTACTCCTTGTATTGTGATTGCCCCAAATCCTCGGTGGAGGTTCCCTTTGTGGGAGTCCTTTGTGGACAAGCTAGTGGACTTAAAATCCTTCTGGGTGAAGGCGGGGATGTAGAGCTGGGTGCTCGAACCTCGAAACATATCTTGGTATTTGCGCTTGTTCATTGATTCTTACTCTCTCTCTCTTTACTTTGTGCCTTGCATCTATTCATATTGCTCATACATTCTTATATGCTTGGCTTGGTTGTGTGCATCTCTTGTTGAAATTGCAAATTAGTTTTTAATTCCGCATTGAGTTGACTAGATTAGCATAATCACCTATTCACCCCCCCTCTTGGTGATATTTTCAATTGGTATCAGAGCTAGTGCTCCTGATATTTAGGTTTAACCACCTAGGAGTGAGATCTTAGTTTGCTAATCTTCATTTGCATTGTTCATTTGCACTCATTTAGTTTGCTCTCATAGATAGCCCTCCTATGTTTGACCATATTAGACTTGATGCTTGGAAGGCCAATATGAGTAGCCATTTGAAAAGACTGGACATCTAGTTTATCAAGCCTCCACTATGGAATCATTCCCCAATAGTAGCAAGCATAAGAAGGCAAATGCATTAGCACTTAGAACACTTAGAGCATCTCTAGGTGAACATCTTTTACCGGTATTTAATCATTATGACTCGGCTTTTGCAGTTTGGAGCTTATTGACGTCTCCCGAGCTTCCAAGGATTATCAACAATATGAGGAGATCTAAGAGAGAAAAGTTCGAAGAACATTGCTTCATGATCCAAGGGAAAAACTCCCTTGAGGTACAATCGGACACTCAATTAGATGATAGCTCTAGTTCCTATTGCCATGGTTGCCTTGAAGTTCAAACTTTAAATTTGGAACTTGCTCAAAAGCTTGAAATTTTTTTGGAAAAACACAATCTTTTGAAAGAGGACAACCTTGTTTTGAAAAATGAATTAAAAGATTTATGTTCTAATTTTGAATTGGTTTTACAAGAAAAGGAAGAGATCACTAGTGAACGTGACTCACTAAGATCTCAACTAGACCTTGCCCTTGATGAGATTGAGATTTTGAAAAACAAAAATGATTGTGATGATGTTGTGAAGCACAATGAGGTTTTATCTTCTAAATTGGATTTTGTTTTAAAAGATAACCTTGTTTTGAAAAATAAAATTGATTCAATTACAAAAGAATTGGATTTGGTTTTGAAGAAAAATGAATCTTTGAAAAATGAAATTGATTCTCATGTGTGCCATACTAGTATAGCTTCTTCTTCTTGCACACTTATTGCATGCCCCACTTTGTCTTCCACTATTGAAAATGATATAAATATTTTGAAGAAAAGTGTTGAATGTTTGGGCTCCACTTTGAGCCAATGCACATTGAATCATTCACGTTTGGAAACCTTGGTTCGCAAGAAACAAGGTCCATCTTTGCATGCTCACCCTTCACGCATACACATGCTTTCCACGGTCACCACCATCGCACGTATGCTCATGTGTACACATGTACACATTGTGGCCGAAAAGGCCATCTTGCTAGATTTTGTTATGATCATATCTATCATGAAAATTTAGCAACTAATCTTGTTTGGGTTAGAAAGGATACTAACCCCCGTGGACCCACAAAGAAATGGGTACCAAAGACCACCTTTATACTTTTTGATGTAGGTGGGAGCTCTCGCAAAACGTGAGAGTGTTGGTGCCTTGGAGTGGATGCGTTCCGTGCCTAAAGAGAACCATTTGGATGCTTCACTCTCAAGGAGATTTGGTGGGAGGACCACCGTGGTTTGGAGAACTAGAGATGCACCTTCATGAGTTTTGGTATCATTCTCTAACTCCCATTTTTATTAGCATGCTTTTCATGTTCATCTATTTATAGCATGTCATGGTTTATTGTTCATTATGATTATGCCATGCTTATTAGAATAGTGCTATACATGTTTAGTTACTTGAGCACCCATGTTTTATATGGATCTATATTTAGTGTTCTCACCTTATTTAAACTAACATGTATACCCTAGATCTAATGCACATGCACATGCATTATGACCTTTTGGATGTTTATGATGTTTATGATTTTCGTTTTGTATTATTGTTTCATGATTAAGTATGATGTTTGCCATGTTTATTAGACTTATACTTTACATGATTAATTATTGAGACACCCATGTTTAGTATGGACCCATATTTTGTGTTCTCTTTATGTTTTAGTTATCATGTTAATCATAGATCTAATGCACATGTCTTTGTCATGCTAATCACATGTTTGACTATGACTTTTTTTTTATAATTCATGTTTTGATTATTATGTTTATCATGTTGGATTATGATTCCCGTTTTATGCTTAATGATTTGATTACTTGTTTAGATGTTAGTTTTCATTAAGACTAGAATTTATACTTGCACATGTAGTAGGATACAAATAAATCTTTATATATGTTTGTGCTTGGATGCTCATTTGTACCCATTAAATGTGTTAGTATAGCCTAGTTTTGATGATTCATGCATTTTAAACTTGTATTCCTATTTTCGGATTTGTTTTATGTGTATGAGTTTTCATTTCATGTATATGTTTATTTTGCCAAACCTTAAGATATACATGTATACGTCTTGAGTCATTTGCCTTTCATGCAAATCTATATATATGGACTCAATTGTGTTTAGGGATATGTATGTATACTTATTGTGTTGACAATTCATACATATACCTTGAAATGAAATTCGTTTTGGTGAAAATTTGGTTTTTCTTGATTTTGGGTTTATTTGTTTAACTTCATGTATATGTCTATCCTATCCAAACTATTGATTATACATGTACATCCTTGAGCCACGTGCCTTCATGCATATACTTTTGTGGACTCATTATGTTTAGGATATGTATGTATACTTTAGTTTGTACATGACATACATATGCCTTGAAGTTTAAATCGTTTGGATGAACTTCATGTTTACTAAGTGATTTCACATTTATAATGAATCTCTTGTTTTTAAGATGATTTCAATTGGTGATTTCACATCTTAGATGATTTTCATGTTTTCAAGGAATTTCACATGAGCTTAATTGAATATTTTCATGATTGATATGCGTCACATTACACTTGTACACTCACTTTATTAGTTTACTCATGATTTGTTCTCATGAGAATTTGAATGAGCTTTATGGACTTTGAGTGTTTAGTGAAAAACAAGTTTGTTTTATTCCTTACTTGAAGGATTTCGTACTAGTTCTAAAAGTTTTTCCTATAACTAGTTCGTATTCTTCACTATGGTAGAGATTTTCAAACAAAGCTTATTTTCAAACCTATTTTTGAAAACCCCTACCTTCCATGGGAGGATGGATGGGAGATCATGTTCATGCATGGCTTATATTGAAAATCATTTAAAACTTGAACCATGATTGGGAGGTATAGTAATATGTAGTATACATTTGATCTTATTGTTATTTCAATTGGTATCATTGAATTCTTTCAATTGGTATCAATCTTGACATTTCTTGTATACTCATATATGTTTGTGTGTATGTATGCTTCATTCCAAGAATATCAATTTCTATTGGTATCTATTTTTCATACATATATATGTTTTATTTGTGCTTATTATATCCCTATATCTTTAAGCACAAAATCTTGTTTATGCTAGTGCTTGAGCTTTAAATTTGTTTCAATTGATTACTTTTAAATTGGTATCAAGCCTATGCATCATTTTAGTTGGTATTTCATAAAGGGGGAGAAAATTTGATTTTGTCTTTAAATTGGTATTTGATTCCCACTCCCTTACTTTATGATTGAAAATTTCAAATTGGTATCATATCTTTAAAATAAAAATGATTTACTATTGGTATCAAAATATGTGTGTTTAGACATTCAAGATTATTAAGTTTATTTTCAATTGGTATCAAGATTTTCATATGTTTTTGCTTAAAATTGGTATCAATTTTTTTTGTTTGTTTCCTTTCTATTGGTATCAAGATGCTATTCTTTGACATATTTTCAATTGGTACCTCTAATTGATTTTGTTTTTGTTTTAGACAAAAAGGAAAATCTTATTTTTTATTGATTCATTGTTTTGAATAAAAAGGGGGAGAAATATTTATTGATTTTTCAATTGATTTGGCTTTACTTTTACCCCTTATTAAAAAGAGAGAAGATTTTGTTTTGTTTTGATTTTTACCCCTTTGTTGATGATTGACAAAAAGGGGGAGAAGAATTTGGGTTTACATATGCATGTTTTTGTTTTGCATATATTAAGTTTAATTTAGTTTAATTTTAATTGGTATCTAAAGCATGTTTTGTAATTGGATGTTTTGTAATTGGTATCTAGAGTGTAATTGGTATCTAGAGCATGTTTTGTTTTAAATATTTCATGTTTTGTTTTAAATATTTTATTGGAATTGGTATCTAGAGCATGTTTTGTAATTGAACATTTCATTGGTATCTAGAACCCTTTATTGTTTATGCACAGGTATGCATGTTTCATGTTTCATGTTTAAGAGCCTTCATTGCATATTCATTATGTTTATTTGGTTATGCATGAGTTAAGGGGGAGCTTCTTTGAAGCTTAACTTTAATCCATGCATATATAACTCCATGAGTTTTGTCATCATCAAAAAGGGGGAGATTGTTGGCCCAAAGGCCTTCCACTCTAGTTTTGATGATGATTAACTCATGTAGTTATGTGTACTAATAATCTTGTGAGTTTAGTTTCAGATCTTTAATCAAGTTATTAGTTGGTGAAAGCTTCCACACATCTTTCACAAGTTGATTCAAGAGCCCGAGCGTCAAAGATCATATATAGCACTTGCTCGATGGATCAAGGAGTTTCGGATCGAGTCGGCTTGGAGATTGCGTTCTACAAGAAGACTTCGGTACCATAGTTTAGTTTTGTGTTTAGATCAAATTTGTAAAGATTAGAATAGTATGATAATGCTCAAGTTCACAACACACACGTTTCATGTTTTGAATATTGGTTTTTGGTTTTTCAGTTTTAGGTTTAACCGATCTTGGTTTTCATGAATAGATAGATCAAAACAAGTTTACATGGTTTAATGTATATATGATTTGTTCTATATACGTGCATGCTTTAATTTCCTAGACAAACTTAGTTTTGACTTACTTATTCATGTGTTATATGTTTTGGTATTTTTGACAAAACATATTTTGGAATTAATGACAAAACCTATGATATATATTTGTTTCATGTATATTGGATTTCTATCCATATGCAGAATGCTTCAAAGTGTTTAGATATCATGTTTTTGTATTTGGAAGAGTTTTGGACAAAACGTATTTTCTATTCAAAATCCAAGTTTTAGAAAATACAGTTTTTGGTTTTTGGTAAAAATGATAAGACACAAAAATAGTTCATATTGATTGATATTTGAGGTAAACCTTTTTCCACATGTTTATATATCAATGCAAAATGATAAAACTATTTTTGGTGATTTTTAGAAAAGATAAAAGAATTTTTAAATATGTTTTTATCCAATTTTTTTTTTTGTTCCAGGCTTCAACCAAGTCGACTAGTAGCCTGACTAGTCGACTAGGGCTGAGGTCGGTCGACCGGGCCGGTCGACTGACGTGCACAATTCTGTGCACGTATGGAGCCTCTGGGACGGTCGACCGGACTGAGAGCAGAGCTCTCTGTTTGTTTCGGTCGACCGTGGCGGTCGACCGGTAGCTGCCAACGGGCAAAAATTGACCGTTGGGCGGTCGACCGGACCGGTCGACCGGTAGGGTTATTTTGGCAAAATCTGCTGCCAACGGCTAGTTTCCAGATTTGCCTATAAATACCCCATTTGCAAGAGTTTTTCTTGAAGATTTTTGTGCGAATTTTTCCTTACTCTCTGGTGTTTTCACAGCAATTAAAAGAGGTTTTTGGATTCAAATTGAACAATCTTTTTGGTGTTTTTATTAGGGTTTGAAAAACCAAAGAAAAGGGATTTTGGGAAAAGTTTTTGTTTGAACTTCACTATCTTCATTTCTATTTTTTCCCAAAGATTTTCTTTGAGTTGCTGGTTTCAAATCCCTTGGTTTTCTCCACACTTGAGCAAAAATCTACTATCTTCTCTATAGGGTCTTTGTGTGTGGGAAAAGAGATTGTTTGTGGTTGTTGTTGAACCACCAAGTTGTAAACCCTCTATACTTTGCTTTGTTCTTTTCCCTCTTGGGTTGAGGAGGTTGTTTGTGCAAGTGGTTTGTATCCCTCAAGTTGTGAGGTGATCCTTGCTTGGCCTTGTACTAATCCCTCGGGTTGTGAGGTGATTGTTTGTTAGCTTGGAGTTGTGCCTCAAGGAGGAGGTTGTGTTTGTAAGGAGAGGAGTTGGGTACTCCTTGTATGGTGATTGCCCCAAATCCTCGGTGGAGGTTCCCTTTGTGGGAGTCCTTTGTGGACAAGCTAGTGGACTTAAAATTCTTCTGGGTGAAGGCGGGGATGTAGAGCTGGGTGCTCGAACCTCGAAACATATCTTGGTGTTTGCGCTTGTTCATTGACTCTTACTCTCTCTCTCTTTACTTTGTGCCTTGCATCTATTCATATTGCTCATACATTCTTATATGCTTGGCTTGGTTGTGTGCATCTCTTGTTGAAATTGCAAATTAGTTTTTAATTCCGCATTGAGTTGACTAGATTAGCATAATCACCTATTCACCCCCCCTCTAGGTGATATTTTCAATATGATGGTAAATGTAACGATAAATATGCACTTTTTACTACCTATCACTTGGTTTTTATTAGCTCCACCAGGAGGTGAGCTTAGTGCTCAGCGCTTTACAGCTTAAGTTGTCCAATGTAGCTTCGCCGTATGCGTAGTAAGGCATTCATATGCCGCTTCGCCATGTGCATTTAGTTTCGCCGCGAGCATGTCTTCATCATGAAGTGTTAGCATAGCATTCATATGCTCGCTTCACCTATGCATCTAGCTTTGTTGTGAGCGTTAGCAGAAGTATTCATACACCTATTACGCCATTAGCGTTAGCCTCACTGAGTAAGTTAGCATATAGAGCTGCATGCTAGCTTCTCTAGGGACCTAGCTCTGCCATGGGTCGAGCGTACTGCTGACACGGCCTATCTTCGCTTCAGCTTAACTAGCCCTGTCTGGATAGTATACTTAACTATTATTATCATTATGCTAGTGAAGAAATTGAAATATTTACTTATACTATTATCTTATATCTAGACTGTTTTCGTGTATCATGTTACCTGACCTTTATTACCTGTTATATATATATATATATATATATATATATATATATATATATATATATATATATATATATATATATATATATATATATATATATATCCTATACTCCTGTATCACATGTAATTCCTGTACTCTTATTCCTCTATTATTTTATTCACATTAAATCCCCGTAAAATGATCTTCACAGATATAAAACAATAAAATAGACAACTTACAGTGGGATGGAAAAACTGATAGTTACCAATTTTATTCCATGTTTATAGTGGCCACATTCTACCTCTTGTCTTGTTAAAGTCCATCGCCTAGCTGTAGTTTTGGTTTAGTGCCAGATCTTTTGGGCCACTGTCCCGAGTATGAACACTATAAACATTGTTCCTTGGTCTCAATCAATTTCTAATATTGACTCGTCTTATTCATAAGTGTGTGCTAGGACACTAGGACACATATCTAAATATATGAATAAGAATAATAATAATAATAACTTAAATAATCAAACAATAATGATATTAGGAACATGTGATATTTGGTGTCTCTTTCATTCGGGTATTGGTATTCATATATTATATCCGAATGAGTTTCGAGGGAGTACGAGCTCTAATGTAGACTGCCAGTGGTATGTGACACTGGTAGGGGAATGATTGAAATATTAGGTGGTACTGATTATTATTATTGTATAACTCAAAATTCAGCACTGGCTTCCTGTTACTGAGGCTTGTTATACTTGGTATATGCTTGTGTAACTTATGTTCACAACACATTATCCTGCATCAGATATAACTTAATTACCAAACAATAATAATCTCAGGAGTAGGTGTTATTGAGCCACTTCCTCATCCAGATAATGGTAACCGCATATCAAAAGTCAGATTGAGTTCTATTGGAGTGTCGACTCTGATATGAACTACCAGTCGTATGAGACACAAAAAGAAAAATGATTAAAATAATAGACAATATTAATTATTATGATTGTATAATTAAGTTATCCTGCTCGTCACTTGTATATTATTTCTGTGCTGCAGTAATTATTCCTGATACTCTTGTTACTGGACTACACCTGCCTCACTCCATATACAATGATAATATGAGGAACGTGTGTTATTTAATCACTCCCTCGATTAGGTAACGATAACCGGTATCGTGATTCAGATAAGTCCTGCTGGAGTAGGAATTCTGGTGTGGATAGCGAGTGGTATAGATCATTAGCAGGGAATAACTAAAATAACAAATGATACTAGTTATTATTGATTGTATATTATATACACTATCTGCCTCTTACAAGATATTAATCTGTGCTGTTGTATTTAATCACCTGATGTGCTTGCTTTCTGATTTTATATTAATTCTATGCTTGCCATTTAAGTTTACTATTCATTGCATGCTTGCATGACTTGAGTACACGACACACTCTCGGTACATGTACGTTTGCTTGTGTACTCTTCATTTTACATACTCATTGAGTTGCTTTCTGACAACCCCTGGACATACTTGTCTAGATCCCAGAGCACGCAGCAGAAGCTTTGAGAACCCGTTCATGGAAGACTAGGCGTTCTTTACGGAATGATCAGATCTGCTATAGCTCTTTCTCTTCCTGTCTTCTCTTGACTGGCTCTTGAGATTCCATCTTGCTGCTTGTAAGAGTCTTCCAGCTTTTGTACCTCATGTATCTCTTTATAAATCGTACTTTTATACTTCTTGGTGATGTAATATTCATGTAATATTGGATCGCTCTGTAATAACAGTGTACTTGTACTATTTTATTAGAATGTATATTACCACTATGCTTTTGTACTCTGATTTTTACCTGTACTGATGCTTAGCATACATATGTAAGGGTATTTTTGCCCTGTGTATGTATATTATAGTAACTTCTCTGTACCCGCAAGATTGGGACGTTACAAGATGGTATTAGAGCCTAGGCTCTCACATCTTTAGTATAACTAGTTGGTAATTAATGTAATATTAATTTGTAACTGGAGTGCATGAATCATGGTTATATATTCCAACTGTAAGTACAAAGTTATCTATTCCCCAATAATGCATTCCCTTAATCCTAAAACTTTTGCTTCTTTTTCACCTTCTCTTTTTTCATCATCCTTCACTTGTCGTGCTATAGTCCATGCTGATCCTTCTCGTGTTTGTCTCCCTCCTTATCTAAATTTCTAGGACAAAAACTTTGTGAGGTGGGTAGATTGTAATACCCGAGATACGTACCCAGATAAGTATCTCGCTCATATTATTCTATTTTTTGTAATTTTATTTTATATTTGGCCCGTATTTTATGGACCGGAGCCCAGTCTGATCTTGGACCCTGAGCTCTGTTGGCCCAAGAGTACACTCTCCAGTTTTATTTTGATGATTACAAAGCACATGAAGTTATTTGGTACTAATTAAGTTCTAGTATTTATAAGCTTACAAGGTTCAAGAGATTGGAAGTTGTTCCATTCTTCCTCAAAAGAAAGGTTTTGAAGAAATCAAGTTGATTCAAGGAAAGGATTCATGCTTGGACGATCAAAAGCGTAGATTTTAAAGAAGCACTCTTGATGAAGACTTGAAGAGAGTGTAACCCTATGTAAAATCTTAGAATGTTTAAGTTTTAGTGTTGAATTGATGCTCAAGAATCACACATACTTGCACAAGTTTTCTATACAAAAATTGCTTTAAAAACATTCCAAAAACACCTATTTTTAACCTGACTCTCGATAGTTTTATAGAGAATTATCAATATTTGAAGAGAGTTGTCGACAGGGGACTGTCGACAGATTCTTTTTAGAGAACTGTCAATAGCCCTTTATAGTAACTCAGGTTCTTATTTGGTTTTGGCTCTCTGTCGATAGTCCAAGAGGACTGTCGACAGCTGATACATTGAGCATCAGCTGGACTGTCGACAAGGGTTTTAGACTGTCGACAGGTTTGCTCTGCAATGGCTAAAATTTGAGTTGTTGCATACTGGATTGATAGTCCTATTGGACTGTCGACAGGCCCATAGATCATTTAGGCCAAATTTGAATTAAAACGAGATTTTCTCTCGTCAAATTATTTTGTCTTTTCCCCAAACGGGTATATTTCACTTTATTAGGACTTTATCAGTATTTTTTTGATTGATTTAGCTCTTTAATGTTATTACTTACTGTCTATAAATATGGATCTTTATAGGAGAAGTTTCTCACTTAAGTTAACAAGTTTATACAAGTCTAAATTCAAAATTTCATGTTTATTCCAAAAAGAAAAGATTCTAGTCTTCAAGTTTCAAGTGCTCTCATTTTTTAAACAAAGTTTTACAAACTTTCATCTCTTAAATTCATTTATTTCAACTGAGTTATCCCTCTCACAAACTTCTTGAGCTTCATTTCCCCACTCAAAGCTCTAAAAGGTTGTAAAGAGAGAGTTTGTGATCTTTGTGGTTGCCAAGAGATTGTAAACTTTATTGGATTTGTTCTACCTCTTGTGTAAAGAATTGAAGGTTAGAGTTGTGTATTTTGGGTCTTGTGTAGACCTTGTAGTTTCCTTTATGAAAGTTCCTTTGTGGATAATAAAATCCTTCACGCACTGAAGGCAGGGATGTAGAGCTTGGTATTGGAACCTTGAAATAAATCTCTTGTGTTTACGATTGCTTTCTCTCTTACTTTTACTCATCTCTATTGCTTACACTTGTGTTTTTTATTATCTTTATTGCTTCCACTTGTGTTTTTAGTTTCGTTGCACTTGCTATTCATCTCTTGCATCATTCACACTTGTCTTTTCCTCTTTCAATCAATAAGCCAATTGAGCACCTTAACTCTTATCTAGTGAAAAATAGAGGAGAAGTTCTAGATCCCTTAATTTGGAATCCGGCTTCACTTATTGATTTGAGTTGACTGCTTGCATTATTCATTTTTAATTGTTACATTTCTTCATTTAATTAACATTACATATATTCAACTCTCTAGGTGTATTTTCAATTGGTATAAGAGCCAGACTCTAGTTTTTAGTTTAAACACCTTAGAGAGGTCCACTAGCTAATCACTTACTCATTTGTATCATTTGCTTGTTTTCTACTCTAGTATCTATGGCCGAAGGAATCAAGACTCCACCCAAATTTGATGGCCTTAACTTTCCCATATGGAAAGTTTAAGATGACTATTTTCTTGTAGTCCCTAGGAAAGTCGGGTTACAAAAGCGGTGACCAAAGCATTTAATGTACCCGATAGTGATGAGGACACATGGTCTGAAATTGTCACCAAAAAATTTGATGCTAATGCTAAGGCACACTATGCCTTGCTTTAAGCCTTAAATGATGATGATATTGCTAGAATAATTTATTACAAATTCGCCAATGAGATTTTGTCACACTTGTTTGTCACACGTGAGGGGACAACATAAGTTAAGAGAGCTGATTGAGTTTCTACCTGCACATAGAAAATATAGAATTTTAAAATTGATAATAGATAGTGCTAGGTACTCAATACTACTGCGATAACAAGTGGCTATGCGGGTTTTGATCCACAAGATGGGACTAGTGATGGAAGCTTTTAGTAAGTTCTCTTTTAGTTTACTAAAGAGGATTAAAAGTCTTTTTTGTTATTATAAAGAAAAAGAAAAATAGTCTATGGTTAAGAAGAAAGTGATAGATTGAGAAGGTGGAGAAAATAGAAAATAATTTTGTACAAAAAAAGTAAAAATAGTGAATAGAGTTGAGGGTTGGTGATGATGGTGATATAAACTAAAAATTAAAAGAAAGGAAGAAAACTTAAAAGAACTAACTTACATCTTCCGGTTGATGACTTACCTTCAATCCTTGGCAAAGACTAACCTCGTCTTGAAGGTGAACAAAGCATGGTAAATAGGATTTTCTCCATTCTCAGACTTAAACTATGAGCTTAAATGAAAGTAGAAAATAAATGAAAATGGCTACCCATCACCATAAGCCATCAAGGGCACAACAATGGCAATGCATGTTTGATGCTATAGGTTTCATTTGAATTATCATCAAAAATTTGTAGAAGAAAAGTAAGAAAAGAAGAAGAGAAAGAAGAACATGAAAACATAACTATAATTTGATTCAAATAACTATGAAAGAAGAGCTTGCACCGGTGTCATCCTAAGTTCAAACTTCACTCTCATTCCTCCATGAAACTCTCCTCCCCTCTCATTTACATAAATAAAAACAAAAATTACATAAAAGAAATGTAATAACCTAAGTTACAAACTAAAGTATAGCCTAAACTAAACTCTTTGTTGAATCATTCCTCGTAGCTTCAGGATTTGCAGGTATTTGTAGCAAATACAGAACGGGGGAGAGCGTCTGAAGATAGGGGGAGCAAATGCTACCCCTTATCTAACCAAACGGCCACGGATCCATGGATTTGTCCGCGGATCCGCAGCCAAGATGTGGCCAAATTGCCACATCCTTGGAGTAAATATTTTTCATGATTTGTTTTGTCCTTTTATCCAACTGGGTTCATGATTTGGTTTCTAAATTTTGATGATATCACTGTTGATCTTCAGCTTTAACCAACTTGATTCGTAAAGATCTGATTTAACTAATTTTCAACTAGTTTTATCTTCTTTGATTTGTCCTGATTTGTCTTAATCCTTGATTTGAATTAATTAAGAATTAAATCAGAATTTAGATGGGTATTTGGGCTTGTTTTCTCTTCCTTCTCCCTTGGTAAAGGGCCTGTAAATAATTAGAAAAAAAGATAATTAAATAGCAGAGTTTATTAAATAATAAATATGAGAATGTGTAACGCCCCGATCTCGCGGGTACGGAGGTGTTACTGCTACGTATATACGTAGGTCGGAAATACCCTCACGTATATATGCTGAGCATCAGTTCAAGCAAGAATCAGAGTACAAAAGCACGTGGTGCATTATACATTCTAACATATGAGTAAAATTATAAAGTTATCACCAGATGTGACACAATATTACAAGAATATTACATCACTGATAAGCGCAAATGTGAGAATATAAGGAGATATACAAGTATGAACAATACAAAATGTGCTCACGAATTTACAAAAGGAAAACTCGAGAGACGCGCGGGGAGCCTGAAAGGATAGGGCTCCAAACGGTCTGCCGGTGATCCACGCTGCCGCTGCACCTCTCAGGTCAGCAGTGGGAGAATCCATAAGCTTCAAGCTCCGAGACCTAGACATGAGGATCCAGGGGAGTCAAAACTCCCCGGTGAGTAGTGATGCTAATGCCAAATGGCGTGCATGCATAAGCACCTGTGTATCGATAAATTCGAATCATAAACATGCATTGAAAACGGTGTTGTGAGCACAAGCATACATGAGCAAGTAGGTATATACAAGTGATATCAAGTAGAAAATACTTATGGTATGATAAGATAAGAGTAGGAGACTGGTGGAATAGAATAAAAGTGGTAAAGTAGGATGTGAGCAGGTATAATATAGCAATGTTCATAAACCAGAAATCTGATGTAAAATCCGATGGAAGCAAACTCGATAAAGCATACAACAATATAAAGTTGGCATCTTTTATTATTATTACTCGTCTTACCAAGATGTCTAGAAATGTGAACTAGTGTTCCAGCACACATATATCCACATTTGAGTAAAGCAAGGTTGTTATTGGAAACCAACAGGTGAATCAACAAACAATGTTTACAGTGGGTCCCGTGCATGCCTAGGACCACAGTCCGTGAAGTTCAGTTGCTAGTGTTTGGAACCGGCGCAAGGCCTAGATGAGAGTCTTATTGTATGCCCTTTTTCATGAATGTAATAGAATATAGGGAGCCAACACTCCCCTCGGAACACCTAGAGGCCCTCAGGTCGAACCGAAAATTTTAGTTGCACAACATGCCAATACCACTGTAAACATGAATATGTATTAATATCCGTAAGTTTTCCCCGACCTGATGTAAGCTGTCAAATTTTATGGTTTATTAGATAATTATCAAATTTCGGGAATGAGCAGGAACAAGTCAGGAATATCTGAAATACAGGTATATCAGGAGTACAGTTTGTACTGAAATATATCAAGTTGAAATCAAGATATCAGGTCATCATTCCCGTTATCGTGATAATTATAAGAGTCAAGTATATCATGCAAGGTGTCAAGTGATAGCATGACAGGAGGGTGATATTAGGCAGGTGACAAGTCATTCCATCACAAGGAGCAATTGTTAAGTAGTAGCATGTCTTGTGTCAGGTAATAATACATCAGTTGTCAAATGATACAGACATGTGTTAGGTATTAGCATGTAAATGATAGGTATCAAGTAATAGAATATCAAGTGTTAACTTATCAAGTATGTAAATGGCAAGTGATAGAGTAATAGCTGAGCACAATCAAGCAGAGCTGAGCTAGCTGGAGGTACGGACAGCAAACAATGCTTAACATTAGAGCGCCCGGCGAGGTTACCAGGATGACTCGGCTTAAAGTGCGAGTAGAAAATCTGGCAACATCTCGCCTAAACTAATCTAGTGGTAAAGCGCTGAGCGCTGAGCATGCCTACCAGGAGAAGCTGAAAGACCTGACGGTCTGAGCGCACTTCTCTTTCGAGGTAGTGGGCGAGAGCCCGGAGGCTAAAGTACGCTCGGGGTCTAAGCGCACTCTCAGTAGCTACCATGAAACCCATAAGGATACAGGCCTAGAACCATTGGATAGCCAGCCTGGGAGTGGGAAAATATTCAGAGTCGGTATGAAACTACATGCACAGATGTTAGCACCACCGAGCATACATACAAGCATGATAATGTCTAAACTACCGTGAAGTGGAGAAGCCCAGAGGCTGATAAAGCCTCGAGGCCAAGTAGAAAGCCTGAAAGCTGATAGGGCTCGGAGGCTAACGACCACGAGGGGTCGACCACGCATGATATAAAACAATAAAATGAGTACATCACAGGTATGGTATATATACAAGAACTAAACTATCCTAGTACAAGCACTTATCACAGGTATATACAGTACAATCATGGGCACTCGGCCACATCCAATACAAGGACATAGTCCAATACAAAATATATTAAAATATAAAATAAAATACATGTCAACCTGATGAAGTGGGGACACCCAAATCAAGGCGAGGACACTCGCCTAAATCTCTAAAAAAGCGAAAAATTCTGGAATCCCAGGAACTCGCGCATGCACCATAAAATATAATAAAATATAAATATAATTTTTTAGAGAGAGATTTAAAGAGAGGAAGTCTAGAGAGAAAGAGGGAGTTAGAGAGGATAGAGAGAACTAGAGAAAGAAAGAGACGAGAGAGAGAAACGAAAAGAGAAAGAGAGAGAATCTACAGAGAGAGGACGGTGAGAGAGAAAGGGAGAGAGAACTGAGAGAGGGAGAGAGAATTGGAGAGAGAGAGAGAGACGAGAGAAAGAGAGGAGAGATAAACAGCAAGAGAGAGAGAGCACAGGGGGGCAACAACCCCCTGATCACGCACAATGCCCCCTCTAGGGGCGCACGGCCAGGCCGCCGGCCAGGCGACGCCAGGTGGTGGCGCCAGGGCAGCGCCGGCCACCTGATGGCAGGGGTGGCGCCGACCACCCCAAAAGAGAGAGGGAGAGGAGAGGAAAAGAAAGAAAAAGAAAAGGAAGAAGAAAAGGAAAAGAAAAAGAAAGGAAGAAGAAAAGAAAAGAGGAGGAGGAGCGGAGCTCGCCGGAGTTGGGAGGAGCCACTGGTGATGGTAGTGGGACCAGATCTTGGGGAGGAAGAGAGAGAGGTAGAGTGAGAGAGAGTGAAATTAGAGAGAATTAGAGAGAGAAGGTAAAAGGGAGAAGAGAGAGGAGATGGGGAAAAGATGGCCAGAGTTGGGGGATCTCTCACCGGCGACATGGCCGGAGGCGTCGGAGGGGCGCTGCTGTGGGCGTCGACCAAAAATGGAGAAGAAGAAGAAGAAGAAGAGAAGGGAGAAGAAGAAATGGATGAAAGAAAGATAAAGAAAAAGAAAAGGAAAAGAAAAAGAAAAAGGGAGAATGATGGATGGAGGTGATAGATGGGAGAGGGCTTAAATGAAGGGGGGAGTGGCGGTTGGTGAAGTTGGTAGGAAAAGAAAAAGATAAGGAAGGAAAGAAAGAAAGAAAGAAAGAAAAAGAAAGATTCCAAAAATATAATATTAAAATAAAGTTGGCAAATATCGACTGTTATAGAAAAATCCCCAAAATTACCCAGAGGTAGAAAACATTATCCTAAGGAATAATATGAAATCATTTTTTAGAAATAAAATCCCATTTTCAAATTAAAATTCCTGAAGTCAATCGTCGATACCGGTCTACACCGGTTCGGCCAGATTTTGAAAAATTCTGAAAAATTTTAGAAAATATTAAAGAATAAAATACGATTCTAAGAAGAAATATGAAAGCAGCATTTAGAAATTCAATCCTAATTGTAAACTAAAAATCCTACAATCAACCAGCGATATTGGTCGACACCAAATCCGGTGAAATTTTGATAAATTAAGAAAATTCTCATAAAAAGTATTTAGATAGAAAATATGATTTTAAGAAATAATGAGAAAGCCATTTTTAGAAATTCAACTCCATTTGTAAATTAAAAAAAATCTGAGAATCGATCAGGGGTATTGGTCGACACCAGTTTTGAAGATTTTCAATTAAATTCAGGAAGTTTCCAAAAAATCATAAAAAATCTAGAATATTAGAAAATGATGTTTAAAACTGAAATCGGTCAAATATGAATACCAAAAAGACCAAATCGATCAATACTCTAGGATCGGGTCCCCGATTCAGACTAGGGCTGACTCTGAGTCCACGAATCTCGATCCAAGGCAAAATGATTATATAAATAATTCATAATACAAAACAAATACAGGAAGTAAATAAAAAAATACGATCAAAAAATCTGAATACACAACTAAATATGTATTCTGGGAGCGGGGTGCTACAGAATGTGATGATAAATATGCAATATCAGTGATCGAGCACACCCCCACACCTATTTTTTGCTCGTCCTCGAGCAAAACAAATAAAATGTAAAACAGAACTAGCCTAGTCTAACTCACTTTAGTAGCAATCACGGTTGCATTTAGAATGTGCAACAAGCCATTAAACCTCTAGATTACCCCCAAGAGGGCGAGTTTTGTCTCGTGAGGGTTTTCAGTGGATTTGCCCACACAGTCTATAAACAAAGAGAAACCAAATGTTAGTATTTTCAAAAAGCATTTTGAAAAAGAGAGAAAATATTTGAAGTAATATTGTAAGAATTCAAGCAATCTATAAGTTATAGGAATATCGAATTTTTCATTCCTAAACTTAGTCTCTATTCAAAAACTTGTTATCAACAAGGTAAAGAGTTAAACTATATTTCTCATCTAGTTTATTACTTTACCTAAGTCATATGCACCTTTGTGACCGTGAAATTTTGACTAGGGTTTTTTAACTCTAACTCTTATGTCTTATTTATTTTATTTTATTTTATTTTTTATATTTTTGGTGGTATTATTCCTTAGCTCTATTAGGCTTTCTTATTTGCTCATGTAATGAACTTTTAGTCGGTGACACCCAAACCGAACGTTCTTAGGGCACTAGGTGAGAAAACACCCCAAGAACTTAAAGACTTGAGCAAACAAGACCACAAAACTAAGAGTTTTTATTTATATGGACGACTTTTAGGCGTGAATACTTATACTTTATGAGGCACAAATACCCAACTTAATCAAAGAATTTTTGATATATATATATATATATATATATATATATATATTTATAACGCATAAGACTTTGTTTTTGAATCCTAAGTGTGTAAGTTTATAAAGCATGCATATTTCATCAAGGTAAAAATCAAGACCAAATTACTTTTCTAAATTTTCTTCTTAATCCTAGAAATCAAACAAATAATCATTGACCAAGTATAAGAAATCCTAATTATGATTCTCCTAGTCCTTAAAATTAACATAATTTCTTAAAAATCGGTCAAAATATTGTTTCTCTTTTCAAAAAGTTTTTAAAAGTAAAGAAAATGTTATTTTTTTAAATAAAAAGAAAATATATGTTATGTTGGAACACTCCCCCACACCTATCTCATGCATTGTCCTCAATGTATGAATGAATGCATAAACGCATGAAAAAGAAGAAAGGTAAGGATAATATTACATTAAGGTGGTGGTTCTAGTGGTAGTCGGATTGGGCCAAGCGTTGCTGCCCAATAAAGATAATGTGGTGGTTCATGAAACTCACATTTATTGACCTCTTTTCTATTTACATATTTACAATCCCCATTATGAATAGGATCATGCAAGATCCTATAATGAAAATTATTCTCTTTATATAAACAATCTTGAAAAATCATCACTGAGTCATTATGGTCTATTCCTATATCCAACAGAGGAATGTGAAATGATGAATTGGATGATTTGGGCTCAAGAGTGATAAGTTCGGGAACCATTACTAACTCGAAAAAATCAAATGAAGGTTCGAGAGTTGGTATTGGTTCAATGCTGGGTTCAAATCAAAAAATAAAATTCACATTCTTTTCCCATTAATGGAATGTGACTATCCAAAATTGGTGATTCAATATCTAGATTTATGAGTTTGGGAATAAATGTTAGCTTAGAAAATTGGTCCAAATTGGGTAAGGATACCAGAGTCAACATAGATTCGAAGATTGGAACTGATTACAAGGTTAGGGAACGGGGTCACATTCACATTCAAGTTTAATCTCATTTAATGAAAAACTTGCCAATTTGTCCAAGCGTTGGAATTGATCAAGTTGAATTTGACTCTTGGTTACAGTCTCCAAGACACCATGATTCTTCGTTTTTATCAATATGGCTTGAAAAATTAAGGATGGTCGAAAATGTTTTAGGAAGAGTTTTCTCATTCTTTTCTTTTACTATGTTGATCAAACGACTCATTTTCGCTTCTAACCTATTGACATATTAGAAAAAATCATATTCAGACTGAATCAAGTTTTTCAAACTCCTATTTAAGTCCATAGTTTCTTTTTCTTATTGTGAGACTTAGAAAATGGAGTAAGAATCTTTGATTTGGAAGTCTTGTGGGTATTATGAGTCCATCATTTTCAACTTTTATTCTTGAGACTCAATTATGGCTTCAATACTCTTAGTCACCTCAGATTTTTCTTCTATGGGTTAACACAACTAGAAAATTTTGAAGTTGAATGTTGGAATGGTGGTTGATAATATGATTCAGAGGAGTTGTATCCCCATTGACTCGATGAAGAGTGGTGATAATTATTCCAATCTTTTTCATAATACAGAGATTTGGGATAATATTGATTCGGATAAGACCAGTCTGACATACTTGGTTGGTTAAAATTGTAATATACAGGATTGGTAGTCTCCGAGTCAAAAGAGGTCGGTGTGAAATATGAATCACCATATGCATTAGAATAATTATAGTTGTAATCCATATCACAAAGATGTCAAAAATAAAAACAAAAACAAAAAGCAAGCAAGCAAACAAACAAATAAAGAAAGAAAATTCTATCCTAAGTTTGGGTAGACCTTAGACCTAGACGACTCCTAATTAGTTAAACTGTCTATGGGGGTATATTGTAGAATCTGATCACAAATTAGTCGGCCAGGTAGGGGCAAGACTAGTGGGAGGTATCCGTTCCTAGGTAAGGGGCTTAATTACGCCAAACCACTATTCTTTGAGGTTTCGCCTCTCAATCCCCAACCTTTGACACTGATTTGGTGAGAGTCAAATTCTAATCAACTTCCTCCTTAGGTCAGTCTCCTATTAAGTCTGAGATGTCTCTAGGGCCAACGTCTACTCAGTTTAAATTAGGCTTGGGTTAATGAGTGAGGAGATTGTTTATGGGTTAAGAGAGGGTAGTGACTTCCTCACCTTATCTTATTTAAGGATGTGCCCTTAATCATATTCGTGCAAGTGTACAGGTAAATAGAAAAAGCAACACTTTAAGCAATATACATCACTCAAAATATATTTCCTAAACTATATGCTATGCACACATTCCTTGGCTCTAGCACTCTTCAACAGTAAATAGAAAATATAATGAAATAGACATGTATCTAAATGCAAGTCTAAACATTTTTTTGGAATTACAAGCAACAATTTACTATTAAGATTGCACAGTATGTACAGTGAGTTAAATAAGAAAATAAATAGCTGCAGAAACTTAAACTTTGCAACCTGCAAAAAATATAGGTTTGTAGTTCACTCAGATTGTTGTGGGAATGTAACAAATCTGAGGGCTTCTGGGCTCACTTTCTTGAGCAAGGTCCAGGGTCACTTATATGTCCACTGCAGCAAAAATTTTCTTGATATCTCCTCCTGTTACAAGAACAAAGAAGAAAGTTAACAATTAAAGTTACTTACCATCTCTCTTCGACAACGGCGCCACAATTTGATTGAGTTTCTACCTACATACAAAAAATACAGAATTTCAAAATTAATAATAGATAGTTGTAGGTACTCAATATTACCGTGATAGCAAGTGGCTATGCGGGTCGTGATCCACAAGAAAAGACTAGCGATAAAAGTTTTTAGTAAGTTCTCTTGGTTAAAAGTCTTTTTTGCTCTTGTAAAGAAAAGAAAAAATAGTCTTTGGTTATGTTAAGAAGAAAATGGTAGATTGAGAATGTGGAGAAAATAGAAAATAATTTTGTATAAAGAAAGTGAAAATAATGAATAGATTTAAGAGTTGGTGATGATGGTGATCTAAACTAAAAATTAAAAGGAAGAAAACCTAAAAGAGCCTACTTTCCTCTTCCAGTTGATGATTTACCTTGAATCCTTGGTAAAGACTTATCTCATCTTGAAGGTAAGCAAAGCATAGGAAATAGGATCTTCTCTGTTCCTAAACTTAAACTATGAACTTAAATGAAAGCAGAAAATAAATGGAAATGACTATCCATCACTATAAGCCATCAAGGGCACTTGTAATGACAAGGCATGTTCGATGCTATAGATTTCATTTGGAATATCGTCAAAAACCAGTAGAAGAAGAGTAAGAGAAGAGGTGAAAGAAGAACATGAAAATATAATTATGACTGGATTCAGATAACAATGAAAGACACCCTCAGTACAAGCTTCACTCTCATTCCTCCATGAAACTCTCCTCTCCTCTCAATTACATAAATAAAAATGAATATTACATAAAAGAAAGTAAAAAACTAAGTTATAAACTAAAGAATAGCCTAAATTAAACTCTATACTGAATCGTTGCCCGTAGCCTCAAAATTTGAGGGTATTTATAGCAAATACAGAATGGGGGAGAGCGTCTGAAGATAAGGGGAGCAAAAGTGTTCCCCTTATCTAACCAAACGGCAGCAGATCTGCGGCCAGGATGTGGCCAAATGGCCACATCCTAAGAACAAATATGATGGGGACATCACACCAGCAATAGTTATCTCTTTATGCCTTAGTCTATTTTTGAGTTTAGATTTTTCTTTTATTATAAACTTAGTCCCACATCGGTTGTGATGGGAAAGTTCACTTTGTAAGAGCCTATATAAAGAGGCTCAACTCAATGAATAAGAAGACAATGATTAAATAAAACTTTTTCAGTTAAAATTTCAGAGCTCTTGGGTTCTTGAGATTGGGGTGTGAAGCCCGTGGTGCAAGGGGTGTGAAGCCCGCGTAAGGGGTGCGAAGCCCAAAGTTATCTGGTTCTTTCTCCAACCCTAATCTCTCTTTTCATTTTATTTCTTGTAAACCCTAGTTTTCCTTTTTATTTGTATTCGAAGGTGATTGCGATCCTGTATTACATCAATTTGGTATCAGACCTTTGGTCTCAATCCCCTTCGAATTTCTTCTCTTCCCCAAATCCTAAATCTAGATCTGGATCTCTAGATCTAGATCTACTTTACAAAAATAATCGATTATTGTTAGATCTAGATCTAAATCTATAGATCTATTTAGATCTACTTTGCCCAAAAAGAAAAAAGAAAAGAAAGAAAGAAAAAAACAGAAAAAAAACAGAAAAACAGAAAAAAACAGAAAAGAGGGAAGAAACAGGAGAAAAAAAAGAGAGATTTTTTTAAAAAGTTACTGTTCACCGTGAACAGTAATTACTGTTCACTGTGAACAGTAATTACTGTTCATCGGTTACTGTTCACAGTGAACAGTACCGCCATCTCCCACCCCAACCAGTCCGGAATCTGTTTCTCGCCCGTTCGGAGTCCGTTTTGAGCTCTGTTCGAAGCGTTGGGTTCGTGACTGAGCCCCGAAGCCATTACAAAGATTTCATAGCACTTGAGCAACAGATCTGACCTCCACTAGCTCGTATTTGGCACCAGTACTGTCTCAGCAGCAGAGAATCAGTGTTCTGACACATCTTCAGCCCAATTTGAGTCCAATTCAAGCTACCGATTTATTGGGTAACATCTGATCTTTATGCATTGAGTTTTATTCATGGGATTTTACTTTTGTGACAAATATATTTATACTGATGTGGATGAAAAGGAGGTTGAAAGTGACATGTATGCAGCTCTCCCGTATTTTCGGGGTTTTTATGATCAAGATGGGTATGAAAAGTGGGAAAACCATCTTGAGCATTTCTTCAGGTATTTCTCCTT
Source organism: Agave tequilana (assembly GCA_038442645.1). Taxonomy (NCBI): domain Eukaryota; kingdom Viridiplantae; phylum Streptophyta; class Magnoliopsida; order Asparagales; family Asparagaceae; genus Agave; species Agave tequilana. Next base: position 198,465 of record JAVJIF010001002.1, read on the forward strand.
GACACCTGTGCAGAAGTGTCATTATGCCCAAATGAAGTTAGCTGGAGAAGCTTATTGGTGGTGGGAACACAATCATATCAACTGTCGAGATTGGCTTATCCTACAAGAACTTCTTCATGCCCGGTATGCTCCACATCTCGAGGGGCCACAATTCAGCGATTTGGTTGCTGAATGTAAGGAGATTCTCGCTGGCATGATTAAGAAGCTAGAAAGTAAGCCGATACAGGCTGTTGAAAATCCAGAATCAGAGCCAGAAATTGATGACAATCTAGAGCCAAAGCCGGAAGTTTATGATACGCCAGAGCCAAGACCAGAAGTTATTGCTGAGTCGGTGTCACAGAAAGAAGAGGTTTCCTCACAGCCTATGAAAGTTGAAGGTCTCCCTATTGAGACCCTTGTAGATCTTCCAGCGGAGCCTACTTTGAAGTTAGTACCACCATTGGCAGCTATGAGTGTATCATTTTTTTTAAGATCGCCTGATGTGTACGACCAATTGCAGATATGTCTACAGGAGCCAGGCTCACAAATGATCAGGGCACTTATGGTGCAAAGTGCAATCTGTTCAGTTTTCATCATGGATGACGTGCCTCAGTTTGCTATTGGTGTCTTGATCAAGCTGTCATCTTTTATCGATCCGACAAGGAGACCGGTTCCACCTCCACCACCTTGGTCTCGATGTGATGCATTAGTGCCACTGTCACGACCACCACCATGGCCCGATTGAGATGCTTCATGAGAGGTGTCCTCACTCGATAGGGTCGACTCTCCCACCCCGGGGGAAATGATGGGGACATCACACCAGCAATAGTTATCTTTTTATGCCTTTGTCTATTTTTGAGTTTAGATTTTTCTTTTATTATAAACTTAGTCCCACATCGGTTGTGATGGGAAAGTTCACTTTGTAAGAGCCTATATAAAGAGGCTCAACTCAATGAATAAGAAGACAATGATTAAATAAAACTTTTCCAGTTAAAATTTTAGAGCTCTTGGGTTCTTGAGATTGGGGTGTGAAGCCCGTGGTGCAAGGGGTGTGAAGCCCGCGTAAGGGGTGCGAAGCCCAAAGTTATCTGGTTCTTTCTCCAACCCTAATCTCTCTTTTCATTTTATTTCTTGTAAACCCTAGTTTTCCTTTTTATTTGTATTCGAAGGTGATTGCGATCCTGTATTACATTATTTCCTATGATTTGTTTCATCCTTTTATCCAACTGGGTTAGTGACTTGGTTTCTGGATTTTGACGTTATCACTGTTGATCTTCAGCTTTAACTAACTTGATTTGTAAAGATCTGATTTAACTAATTTTTAACTGGTTTTATCTTCTTTGATTTGCCCTGATCCTTGATTAGAATTAATTATAAATTAAATTAGAATTTTGATAGGCTTTGGGCTTGTTTTCTCTTCCTTCTACCTCGGTAAAGGCCCTGCAAATAATTAGATAAACAGATAATTAAATAGCAGAGTTTATTAAATAATAAATATGTGAATGTGACGATAAATATACAATATCAGTGAATGATCAAGAGCTAAGATTGTTCTCTTGCATTCCAGTATGAATTTTTTCTATGAACTAGAATGAATCCATTGATTACATGATTACTAAGTTTACTAAAATCACCAATGATCTTTCTTCTTTAGGTAATGAAATTGATAATGATCAAAAAATGAAGAAGGTCATACGTGTCTTTCACTATCTTAGGAGGTCAAATCTACTATATTGAAAGAGCTCAATGATAAGAAAGAACTGAAACTTATTAGTCTCATTGGGAACTTAAAAACCCATGAGATGGAATGAAAGGCTAGAGAGAAAAAAGCACTCCAAAAAAGAAGACTCTTGCCTTTAAATCTACTCCCTCCATCTCCGATGTAGAAGATGATGATCAAGAAAATGACGAGGATTTATCTCTCCTTGTGAAGAATATAAGAAGGATGTACAACAAAGGCAAGTTCAACAGCCGAAGAAGATGGAAAGGGAAGGAGGACAAGAAGATCATTTACTACAAGTGTAGGAAACTCGGACTTGTCATTGTTGACTGACCGGAGACCAAAGGCAAACCCATAACCTTCAAGAGGCCCTACAAAAAGAAGAGCTTGAAAACAACATGGAATTTGGAGAGCGAATCTGAGGAAGAAGTGGACATAATGAATGTGTATTTCATGGTAAATGAGAACACACCTAAGATAACATACGAATCTTCTCTTGATGAATGCGAGTTTTCTATGGATTAATTTAGTGAAGCTTTTAAAGAACTTTGCAACAACTATGATTTTCTCAAAAAATTATTTTAAAATTGAAAAAAAACTTCAAAATCAACTAGTTGTCATTTCTAAAGAAAAAATTTTTATCTTCTACTTTTCAAAAGACACAGAAGGATGTTGATGGACACAAAATTTCTTGTAAAGCTAAATTTTTTATTATTGATGAGAATAAGATTTCCACTTTGAAAAATAAAATTAATATTTTAAGCAATATTTAAAAAAATGTGAATTTGATAAGGCTAGATTAGAGGCTATATTTTTAAACTCTAAGAATCCTCATATTTCACACATACACCATCATGCTCCACACATTACCACAATCACATGCACCCATGCTACACGCACCCATGCTGCACACGCTCATCATACATAACCAGATCATGTATTTTTATATGTCAAGGTGTATTCTTGCACCTATTGTGGCCACTTGGCTAAGTTTTGTTATGATAAAATTAATGCTTCTAATGAACATGTTTGGGTTTGAAAGACTAACACTTTAAAACCTAAAAAAATTTGGGTATCAAAGTCAACCCTTTTGTTAATTGATATAAGTTACTCACCAAGACTTCAAGACGTAGAGAGGGGCGATATCTTGATAGTGGCTGGTCAAGCCACATGACATGGGATATCATCAACTTTGCAACCCTATTAAGGTACAATGAAGGTGGCGCCTATACCTTTGGAGATGATTCAAAGGGCAAAATCATTGGTATAGGTAATATCATGATTAACTCATCTCCTCTAATTAAAGATGTTTTAGTAGATGGATTCAAACATAATCTATTAAGCATTAGTGAATTATGTGATAAAAGCTTATTTTTAATGACTCTACTTGTGATGTTTTAGACCAGGAAACAAATACTTGTGTTCTTTCGGATTTTCATGAAAAAATGTGTATATGATTGACATGTGTAATTTACAATGAAATGCTACCTGTTTCAATGCTTTTAATGAAAATTCTTGGTTATGGCATAGGAGATTAGGTCATGTTTCATTTGACCATCAATCCCAAATTAATTCTGAGGAATTACTAAAAGATATTTCTAATTTGAAATTTGAAAAGGACCGTATTTGTGATGCGTGCCAACTTGGGAAATAAACAAGTTCTCTTTCAAAATAATCGAGGATACATGACATCTAGTCCATTAGAGTTAATCTCCATGGATTTCTTTGGTCCAATTAAAACCAAAAGTCTTAGTGATAACCGCTTTGTTTTTGTTTTAATTGATGATTTTTCAAGGTTTACATGGGTTTTGTTTTTAGAACATAAAGATGAAGCTTTTCGCATTTCAATATTTTTAGAAAAAGAGTTGAAAAATAAAGATTTTCTGATTTGCGCATTTGGAGTGATAGAGATGGTGAGTGTATCAATCATTCTTTTACCGCTTATTGTGAAGAAAATGAAATTAAACATGAACTATTTTGTCCTAAAACTCCACAACAAAATGGAGTTCTCAAAAGGAAAAATCGCACTTTCCAAGAAATTGCTAGGGCTATGAGACATGAATATGAATTTCCTTAATATCTATGGGCCGAGGCCATAAACACCTCATGTTACATATCAAGTAGAGGTTACATTTGTAAAAATACTTTTAAAACTCCTTTTGAGATTTACTATTTGAGAAAACTAAATGTATCTATTTTAGAGTTTTTAGTTATAAATATTTTGCATTGAACACCAAGAATAATCTAGGTAAATTTGATGCCAAGTCTTATGAACCTATATTTATTGGGTATTCAAATACTAGTAAGGCTTATAAAGTCTTCAATAGGTCAAATTTGACTATTGAAGAGTCTATACATGTTAAATTTGAGGAATCTAATAATCTTGTGAAGAATGTTGTAGAGATTTAATCCTTAGGTGAAGATATAGAGAAGATCTCTTTGAAGGACTCACCATTGTAAGAGATAACAAAACAAAAGATAATGAGCACGGTGAAGTTCAAAAAGTAGAAGTAGAACAAACTCAACAACTACTAAAGAATTGGAGATATGTTACAAGTCATCCTAAAGACCTCATCATAGGTGATGTATCCAAGGGGTAACTGCTCGCTCCAAACTTCATGATATTTGTGGGCATGTTGCATTCATATCTCATACTGAGCCCAAGAAAATCCTCAAATCCAGGGCGACTCATATTGATTGCTCGCAATGTATGAAGAGCTCAATCAATTTTCAATTTGGCACCTTATTCCAAGACCCCATGATAGACCAACTATTAGTACTAAATGTATCTTTAGGAATAAGTTGGATGAGTCGAAAAATGTTATTAGAAATAAACTTAGGTTAGTGGCCAAATATTACACCCAAATAGAAGGCATCAATTTTGAGAAAATCTTTGCACCCGTAGCATGGCTTGAAGCCAGACGGATGACACTTGTCTTTGCTTCTTTTAAGGATTTTAAGCATTTTCGAATGGATGTTAAAAGTGCATTTTTGAATGGTTTCATCGAAGAAGAGGTGTTGTTGACCAACCCCATCGGGTTTATTGATTTCACACATCCGGATTTTATTTTCAAACTTGAAAAGAATTTATATGGTTTAAAACAAGCTCTAAGAGTTTAATATGAAAGACTAAGTTGTTTTCTTATTGAAAATGATTTTATTAAAAGGCAAAGTTGACACTATCTTATTTACAAAACATGTAGATGATGATTCTTGATAGTGCAAATATACGTTGATGATATCATTTTTGGATCTACTAATGGAAAACTTTGTATGTATTTTGAATCATGCATGAAGAAGTTCAAAATGAGTATGATAGGAGAGCTCAACTACTTTCTTGGACTCAAAATCAAGCAAAGAAGTGATGGGATCTTCGTCAATCAAGCCAAATACACAAGAGAGCTTATCAAGAAATTTGGGCTTGAAGATGTAAAAATTAGCAAGACTCCTATGGCTATCATAACTAAACTTGACAAGGATGAATAAAGTAAAAATATTGACATTAAACTCTATCGTAGCATGAATGATAGTTTACTTTACTTGACGGCAAGTAGGACAAACATTATTTTTAGTATTTACTTGTGTACTAGATTTCAATCTTGTCCTAAAGAGTCATATTTGATTGCGATAAAACACATTATTAGATATCTTAAGGGGACTATTGGAATAGGCTTGTAGTATCTGAAGACCAGACAATTCTCAATGACGAGTTTTTCGGATGCTGACTATGCCGGTTTTAGAGTGGACAGGAAGAGCACTAGTGAAACTTGTCAATTTCTTAAGATTTGTCTTGTTTAGTGGTCTTCCAAGAAATAAAATTTCGTAACCCTCTCAACCGCCAAGCCAGAATATATTGCGGCCAGGGCTTGGTGTGCACAAGTTTTTTAGATGAAATGTACTCTCCTTGATTATGATTTGCATTATGATCATATTAAATTATTTTGTGATAATATTAGTACTATTCATATGACCAAGAATACAAATCAACATAGTAAGACCAAATACATAGAGATTCGATATTACTTTCTTAAAGACCATTATGAGAAAAGGGATATGGAAATTGATTGTGTTTCTACCGATTTTCAATTAGCAGATATTTTTACTAAATTACTTGACTTTAATAGATTTTCTTCCATTTGTGGTGAGTTAAATATTTTTATGATTGATTAAATTTATAAGTTTTTCTTCGTTTTATGAGTTCTTGCATACTTTTTCATAAAATGTTTTCATTAAATTGAGTTTTACTTTCAAATGAGTATCATGTACATGTTCAAATGATCTATTTTCTTGTTTGAATATTTTTAATATTGTTATCCCTCTTTTTGATATATGGCAAAAAGGGGGAGAGGTATTTATTTAGTAGAATTATTTGTTTATTTGTTTTGAGTAATTTATTTGTTTATTTGTTTTTCAAGCAATTTCCTCTTATCCATTCTCTTATCTGCATGCAATATTTCTAATATTTATTTATTGATATCTTACTCTTTCTTGCATACTTATTTATTGGTGGTTAGAGGCATAAAATGAGGTTGGCGCGTTTATGCATAATATTCTATATTGTAAAATTCGTACATATATGCATATGACTTGCTAGTTATTGCTGTATCTTTTAATCATGTATGATTGAACTTGACATATAAGTATAATTTCAGGGAGAGCTTTCCAAGCCCTTCATTTTTGTTTGCTTAGATAACTTATGTATTTTGTCATCATAAAAAAAGAGAAGGATTGTTGGCCCAAGGGTACACTCCCTGTTTTGTTTTGATGATTACAAACTATGTGAAGTTATTTGGTACTAATCAAGTTCTAGTGTTTATAAGCTTACAGGGTTCAAGAGATTGAAAGTTGTTTTATTTTCCCTCAAAAGGAAGGTTTTAAAGAAATCAAGTTGATTCAAGGAAGGGATTCAAGCTCGGACGATCAAAAGCTTATATTTTTAAGAAGCCCTCTTGATGAAGACTTGAAGAAAGTGTAATCCTATGTAAGATCTAAGAATGTTTAAGTTTTAGTATTGAATTGATCCTCAAGAATCACACACACTTGAACAAGTTTTCTATTGCTTCAAAACTATTTCAAGAACACCCTATTTTTAACCTAGCTTTCTACAGTTTTATAGTGAACTGTCAACAGCTGAAGAGAGCTGTCAGCAGGGGATTGACAACAGATTCTTTTCAGATAACTATTGACGCCCTTACAGTAACTCAGGTTCTCGTTTGATTTTGGCTTTATGTCGACAGTCCAAAAGGACTATCGATAGCTGATACGTTGAGTATCTGCTGCACTATCGATAGGAATTTTGGACTGTTGATAGGCTTTCTCCTGAATGGCTAAAATTTTAGCCATTGCACACTGGTTGTCGACAATCCTATTAGATGTTGACATGCCTAGTGACCATTTAGGCCAAATTTGAATTAAAACGAGATTTTCTCTCTTCAAACTATTTTGTCTTTTTCCCAAATAGGTATTTTCACTTTATTTGGACTTTATCAGTATTTTATTTATTAGTTTAGCTCTCTAATGTTATTTTCCTACTGCTTATATATAGGTCTTTGTAGGAGAAGTTTTTCACCTAAGTTAACAAGTTTTTACAAGTCTAAATTAAAAAATTCAAGTTTATTCAAAAGAGAAAAGTATCTAGTTTTCAAGTTTCAAGTGCTCTTATTTTCAAACAAATTTCTACAAGTTTTCAGCTCTTAAATTCATTCATTTTAACTGAGGTATCTCTCTCACAAACTTCTTGAGCTTCATTTCTCCATTCAAAACTCTAAGAAGTTGTAAAGAGAGAGTTTGTGATATTTGTGGTTGACAAGAGCTAGTAAACTTCATTGTTTTTGTGTTACCTCTAGTGTAGAGGATTGAAAGTTAGAGTTGTGTACTTTGGGTTATGGTTTCTTTGTGAAAGTTTTTTTTTGTTGATAGTACAATCTTTCACGTGGTGCGAGGACGTAGAGCTTGGTGCTCGAACCTCGAAACAAATCTCTTGTGTTTACGATTACTTTCTTTCTTGCTCTTACTCTATCTTTAATGCTTGCACTTGTATTTTTGCTTATCTCTATTACTTGCTTTTGTGTTTTATTTTTATTGCACTTGCTATGTATCTCTTACATCATTCACACTTGTCAGTTTTCCTCTTTCAATCAAGAAGGCAATTGAGCACCTCATCTCTTATCTAGAGGAATATAGAAGAGAAATTTTAGAGCCTCTAATTGAGAATTCGATTTCACTTCTTGATTTGAGTTGACCATTTGTATATTTATTTTTAATTGTTGCATTTTTTCATTTGATTAGCATTACACTAATTCACCCCCCTCTAGGTATATTTTCAAGCGCGAGTCCAGAGCCTGACCCATTTCTTATAGTTATTTTAATTGTTATTATTTTATTTTTTCCCGTATTTTCTCCGAGTCCAGAACTTGGCCTTGGAGTTTTTCCTTTCGTTTTCGTTTTCTTTCTTTTTCGTTTTCCTCCTTTTTCTTTTTCTTTTTCTTTTTCCCTTTCTTTTATTTCCTTTTTCCATTTCTTTTATATTCCTTTTCCTTTCTTTTTCATTCTCCTACCTTTTACAAATTTCTTCCCTTTTCTCTCTTCTTCTTTTTTCCCTTCTTCTTCTCTTCTACCTCTCTCTCTTAGGGTTGGCTACACACCCCTACACCCCCTCTCCCTAAACCCTCTCTCCTTAAATTCTCTCTCTACTCTCTGTTATTCTCTCCCTCTCTCTACAACTCTCTTTAGCCCGGTGGCCCCACCACCCACTGGTGGCGACTCCCCGACAGGCCAACCTCCCCGGCAGCCTCTCACTCTAGCTGGCCAACCCTACCAGGCCCCACCCCCGGCTATGCCCATCTCCACCTCCTCCTTCTCTTTCTTCAAACCACCACAACACTATCACCATATTCTTCTTCTTCTTCCCCTCATCTACTCTTCTTCTTCCATAACCATTGGCCACCACTACCTACATCTCCACCCTCAACCATCATAACCACCACTGCTCTTTATCTCCATCTCTATCTCCCTTCCACAACCTCCAATTCCACCACCATCAACACCTACATCCACCACCACCTTCACCATTCCAACACCACCACCACAACCTCTCTCCCTCTCTTCCCTCTTACCAGCCGACCATCCAATGGTCGCGCCACCCTACCTGGCTGGCAGCCAGCCCCTGACTCTCTGTCCTCATTTCCCTCTTTTTCTCTATCTCTCTATTTCTTCCTTTTATCTGTATTTTCTCTCACTTTCTATTCCTTTCTCCCCCTCTCTATTCTCTCTTTTCATCTTTCCCTCCCTCACGCTCTCTCTACTTATCTCTCCCCTCTTTCCTTATCTAAATTCTCTCTTCTCTCTCTCTCATTCCCTTACTAACGCACTTTTACATTTAACACCATCGGTGTTCCTTGAAGTTCCAGCATCTTTCATCCTGTGATCGAGTAGAAACTGAGCACAGAAAATAGGTTTTGAAAATCAGAGGTGAGGATTATGCTTTAGTTTCCTCGATACTGCTGTGTTAGCAAAATGGCTAAGCAGGTCGAATCCATGAGGAAGGATGCGATAAAAGAGTTTCGATACTTTAGAAAAAAATGAGTTCTCTTTCTCTATTTCGAAAACAAAGACAAAATAAGAAAATATAAAGAGAGTTTGGTTGTGGAAAGAGAAAAAGAATAACAAAAGGAAGTTAAAAAGGATGAAAAGAAAACTAGGGTTTGGAAAACAGTTGAAAACACAAAGGGAAGGAAAATAAGTGACAAAAAGTTCAAGGCCCACTAATGTGCTAAACACCACTAGCTACTAACCTATTAAAGGATATGTGCCTTACTTTGGATCATTGGCAATAGATCAGCCTTGAGATTAAAGCACCTCAAGCAAAACACATAAGATGGCGATTTCAAAACTCCACTTGCATCAACATTATTTTAAACTTGGAAATTAATCCATCAAAAATAACAGGCATAAAATAAGAACAATTTTTAAAACACATGTGAAAAAACAAGCCAAAGAATAACACCTATTCTCATGTGCCTTCAAGAGCACTCATAAGATTGCAAGGCTTAAATTAGACACGCAAATAATTCAATTGGGTTTTCACAAAAATGATCAAAGTTAGAAGTGGTGATGTTAGAGATTAGTGAGCCGTGAATAGAAATCAGTTCCATATGATTGAATTTAATTAAACAAAGTAACAAGCAAATAAAAGATACATACCGAGAAATGAAAAGTAGATCGACAAAGTGAAAATCCTTCCTTGATTATCACCTTCAATTACCAATTACCCACTCTCCTTCACTCTCTCTTTCTGGATCTTAAGCTGGAAAAAATATAAAAAAAGAGGAAAAGAAAAAAGATTACAATAGTAGAAAACTATTTAACAAGAAAATCCAAACCAAATACTAAAAAGAAACCATAGCCTAAGCTATCTCTGTATGTTTTGCCTCTGCTCTGGTGGGGTATTTATGGGAGGAGGTCAGTGCCCATAATGCGTAAAGGTCGCAGATTAAATCTCTGATTCAATGGATAGAGGATTGCTGTGAAAACGCAGCTTTTGCGGTGTTTCCATGACATTATCTGGTCCATTTGGATCACATTTTGTGCGCCAGATAATCCCCATTCTATTATCCCTGATGGGGTTGTCTCTTGGATCTCTAGATTTAAAAATATCCACATTGATTTCTTGAGCTAGAAAAATAAATCCTTGAAAATCTGAATTATTTGTGATATTTTTGGGCTTTTCTTCTCCTTCTCCCTTAATTACAACCTACACACCATTAGACGATAAAACAGTTAAATAGCAGATTTTTATATAAATATGAAAATGTGATACAAAATCTACAACATATGTGAATAATCACACCCACACCTACTTTTTGCTCGTCCTCGAACAAAAATCAAAGACTAAGAGTTTATTAAGTCACTTTCGCCGGTTTCTTGACTGCATTGAGCATGTGCAGTAAGCGTTTAAACCTCTAGGTTTTTCCTAGAGGAGTTATAGTCTCCTGAGAGTTTTCAGTAGCTTACACCCACAAAATTCATGAAAAACAGAAAAAAAAATTAGTGTTTTGAAAATTCATTCTAAAGGAGAGAAGAATGTTTGAAAAACTTTTGAAAAAAAATTAAGTGATCTATAAGTCATAATTTCACCAAATTATTCATTTATAAACTTAGTCTCTATGTAAAAACTTTTAATCATTAAAGGTAATTCATTCAAACTATATTTCTCAGTTAGTCTATTATTTTATCCTAAATTATATGAACCTTTTTTATCGGGAAATTTTACTCGGGATTCTTCAGCTCTAACCCTCATGCCTTATTATTCTCATTATGGCGAGTTTATCCCTTAGTTTTATTAGGCTTTCTAATTTGCTCATGTGACAAGCCTTCAGTGGTGACTCCTAAACCGGATGGTCTTAGGGCACCAGGTGAGAAAACACTCCTCAGACCTAAGGACTCAAGCATATAAGGCCATAAAACTAATAGGAATTTATTTCTAATATTAACCACTTTTAGACATGAATACTCATGAGGCATAACTATCAAGCTTAATCAGAGGTTTTTTTTTTTATAACACAAGAGCCTTCGTTTTAAATCCCAAGTGTGTAAGTGCATGTATAAAGTGCATATTTCATAAGATAAAAATCAAGACCAAATTACTTTTTTAATTTTCTCCTAAACTAAAAATAAAGTAAGTAATATTATTTCCACTAAGTATTAAACATCCTAATTATTTTCCCCTAATTCCTAAGATCAACTTACTTTTTAACAAAAAATAATTCAAAATTTTGCCCCCACTTCAAAAAGTTTTTAAAAGAAAAGAAAGGGTTTTAATCTAAAAGTTTGAAAAAAGAAATATGACAAGAGAAAATCCTAAAAGAAAAAGGATTTTTTTAATTATACATTAAAAAACCTATGTTAGTAAAACCCTCCCCCACACTTATCTCATGCATCGTGAATATGTGCATGCATGAAAAATAGAGAGGGAAGGAAAATATCACCTCAGGGTGGTGGTTCTGGTGGCGGTCTGATTGGTGCAGAAAGTGTTGCCCAATGCAGTGAATTTGGAGTTCGCAGGAAATCACCAGTGACCTTAATTCCTTTATAGCCCAATAGTTTAATGTGATCATGGAATATTTTATTTAGAAAATTATCCCCGTCTAATGTCCAATCTTGAAAAAATCATCTCTGACTTATATTGTGCACACTTTTGTCCAACAATTGAATGTGATTTTGAAAGATGGTAGATTTGGACTTAAAAACTAATGGTTCATGAACCAATACTGTCTCAGAGAATTAATGCAAATCAAGTAAAGGTTCAAGAGTCAGATTTGGTTCAAGAATTGGATCCAAATAAAAAAAATTGAGGTTCACATTTAGTTCCCATCAATGAAATGTGATTTTGCATGATCGGTGATTCAAGTTCAAGATTTACAAGTGCAGGAATCAATAATGGCTCAGGAATGTGATTTAAATCACGTAAGGATACAAGAGTCAATATTGATTCAAAAATTAGAATCGAATCACAAAATTAAGGATCATGGCCTCATTCATGTTCAAGTTCAATTTCATTAAAGTGAAAACTTGCAAAATTATCAATGTGGTTCTCAACGGTTTGGTATCGGTCAAGTCAAAGATGTTGTGATGAAATTAAATTTTTGTTAAAACTTTCAAAAAACCAACATTTTTGGGCTAGATCAAAAGGTTAGAGATATTAAAAATGGTCAAAGATTGGTAAGGGAGTGTATTAACTGATTGACTCATTTGTACTTCTATCCTTTTGATGTCCTGGGTGAAATCATTATGAGACTGAATCATGCCTTCAATACTTTTTATAAGTCAATTGGTTCTTCGTTTTGTTGCGGTGGGACTTGAAAAAGTGAATATGAAACTTGGTCTTGAAATTTTTATGGAAATTATGAATCTATTATGTTTTGAATTTGTTTTTGGGACTTAAGTAAGGCTTCAACCTCTTTGTAATTCAGATTTTTCTTCATTAGGTTGATCTTGAAAAGGAAGATATGAAGCAAAATCTTGAAAAGATTGTGAAGAAAGTGTTTGAAAATTTGACTTGGGGGAGGCGTATCCCCAGTGACTCCATGAAGAGTTGGGATGGTTCCGACAATTCTGGTCATAAGCTTAGGGGTAGGGGTTATATTGAATCAAATAAAACCAATCCAACATATTTGGTTGATTCATGTTATTCTGAGTTGGGTTGGAGATATCAAAGTCAAATGAGGTAAGGATGAAAATGGATTCAACTATGAATTGGAAAAAATTAAGCATAATCTCCTTTACAAGAAAATAATAAAAACAAATAAAAAACAAGATAACAAATAATCAAAAGAAAGAAAAAAGATAAACAATTTCAACCAAGCCTAAATTTTAGACCTAGACGACTATTAACTGGTTGACTATTCAAAAGAGGGTTATTGCAGTAGTCTGACTACAAGGTAATCGGACAGATAGGAACAAAATTCAGTGGGAGATATTCATGCTGAGAAATGTACCTAAATATGTTAAACCACTGAATCTTTGAGGCCTTGCCACTTAGTCCCCAATCCTTAGACACCAATTTTGCAGGAGTCAAAATCTAACAACTTCTTCCTGAGGTCAATGTACTCGATGTCCCTAGGGCCAACATCTGTTCAAATTTTAGTTAAGCTTGGGTTGTCTAAGTGCAATGGAGATGGTTTTTGGGACAAAAAAGAGTAATGACTCCCCCACATTATTTTGTTTGTTAGGTTGTGCCTTTAAGATTAATTAGTGCATAATGGACAAGTTTTTAGCAAAAATTAGCGCTCTAAGCAATATGATTCACCCAAAAGCGTTTCCTATGCTAAATTCTATGCAAACATACCTTGCTCCAACACTCTTCAATAGTAATTTAAAGCAAACAGAATTAGACAAATGCCTTGATACAAGTCTAATCCTTTTTTTAACAATTTCAATCAATAGGTTACTGTTGAGTTTAAATAGTGGCAAAAACTGATAAAAAGAACAAAATAGTAGTAGAATGGAAAAACTTTTGCAATTCTTAAGCACCTGTAAAAAACTTTTTTCAGTAGTCCAACAACTTAAGCCGTACAAACCCAACTTTGGCCACGTTTCTGTGGCTTTTCTGAGGAATACTGTTCTCTGCTTTCTAGTGCAGAGGCACAATGCAGTAGGGTTTCTTCTGCAGCAACTAAGTTCTTGATATCTGTCCCTATAGATAGAAACAGAGAAACATCCCGTTAATCTAAAAAAATATTGTTCGCTCCTAACAATGGTGCCAAAATTTGATCAAGCGGAAACTGAGCACATAAAACATGTTTTGAAAATCATACTTGAAGATTGTGCTTTGGCTTCCTCAATACTACCGCGATAGCAAAGTAGTTATACGGGTAGAATCCACGATGAGGGATGCGATAGAAGAGTTTCAATACTTAAAAATAATGAGTTTTCTTGCTCTGTTTCGAAAACGAAAACAAAATAAGGAAATAAAAAGAGAGTTTGGCTGTGGAATGAGTAAAGGAAAAAAAAGTTAAAGAGGATGAAAAGAAAACTAAATTTCAAAAAATGGTTGAAAACACAAAAGGAATGGAAATGAGTTAGAAAAAGTTCAAGGCCCACTAATCTGCTGAGCACTACTAGTTACTAACCTCTTGAAAGATATGTGCCTCACTTTGGACCATTAGCAATAAGTCAGCCATTAGATGAAAGCATATCAAGCAAAACATATAAGATGGCGACTTCAAAGTCTACTTGTATCAACACTATTTTAACTTGAAAAATTAATCCACCAAAAATAACAAGCATAGAATAAGAACAAGTTTTAAAACACATGTAAAGAAACAAACCAAAGATTAACACCCATCCTCACGTGCCTTCAAGACACTCGCAAGATTACTTAGCTTAAATTAGGCATGTGAATAATTCAATTGGGTTTTCACAAAATCGATCAAAAGTTAGAAGTGGTGATGCTAGAGTTAGGGAGCCTTGAATACAAATCAGTTCCACATGACTGAATTTAATTAAACAAAGAAACAAACAAATAATAGATACATAACGAGAAATGAAAAGTAGATCGGTAAAGTTAAAATCCTTTCTTGATTGTCATCTTCAATTATAGATTACACACTCTCCTTCACTCTCTCTTTCTGGATCTTAAGCTAGAACAAAAATACAAAAAAAGAAAAGAAAAATTATTACAATAGTAAAAAAAACTTCAAGAAAATCCTAGCCTAAATACTAAAATGAAACTCTAGCCTAAGCTATCTCTGTATGTTCTGCCTCTGCTCTTGTGGGGTATTTATAGGAGGAGATCAGTTCCTATAACATGTAGGGACCGTGAAATAAATCTCTGATCCAATGGCCAGAGGAGCCGCGTTTCTATGAAAATATCTGGTCTGATGGATTAGCATTTTGTGCATCAGATAATCCCCATTCTATTGTCCCCGTTTCTTCTGATAGGATTGTCTTTTGGATCTCTGGTTTAAGAATATTCTTAATGATTTCTTGAGCTAGGAAAATAAATCCTTAAAAATCTGAATTATTTGGGTTATTTTTGGGCCTTTCCTCTCTTTCTCCCTTAATTACAACTTGCACACCATTAGACAGCCAAATAGCAGATTTTAATTAAACATAAATATAAAAATATGATATAAAATGTGCAACATAGGTGAATAATCACCGTGCCTGATAGGATTCTCGGTGAGTACCAGTTATTTGTATTTGCGAGTACCTGATTTGTATTTAGGCGAATACTATTTTCTATATGTGAGTACCTATTTTTTTGTGTTGTGAGTACTTTTCTCCGCCTACATCGAGTACCATTATTTATGTGTGAGTCCTTGTATTTCTTTTTGTGGGTGTTTGTGTATTAGTGGGCGTTTGTTGTAATGTGTAGCAATTGTTGTCACTGTGCAGTCGGTAATCATATTTCTGTGTGCTAATGTTGTACTTGTGTAGGTGGTATTTGTACATGTGGTGAATGCTTGTAATAGTGTAGGCTATTACTTGTGTGTGTGTTCTGCTTTGTAACACTAGATTACTGTGGATTAGCTGATCTTTTGTGGTATCTAGATTTCGGGTTCAGCCTCGCGGTTTATTCTCTAGCCTTCGGGCTTAACCCTTTGGGAGTTTATTAGCTCCGCCGAAGGGCGAGCTTAGAGTGATTTAGCGCTAAACTCACCCGAGCGTAGCTTCGCCATGTGCATAGCAAGACGATCATACACCGCTTCGCCATGTGTATTTAGCTTCGCCGTGAGCGTGGCTTCATCATAAAGTGTTAGCATAGTGTTCATATGCTCGCTTCAACGTGTGTGTAGCTTCACCGTGAGTGTGGCTTCATCGTGAGTGTTAGCAGAAGTGTTCATACACTTGCTACGCCACGAACATTAACCTCTCCAAGCAAGTCAGCATCTAGAGTTGCACCTAACTTTGCCAGGGGCCAAGCTTTCCCATAGGTCGAGTGTACTGCTGACATGGCCTAGTTTCGCTTCAGCTTAACTAGTCCCGTCTGGAGAGTATACTTAATTATTATTATTATAGTTGTGAAGAGTTTGAATTATTTACTTATATTGTTATCTTGTATCGATACTGTTTCCTTAATCATGTTACCTGACCAGTTTATTACCTGTCATGTTAATTACTTGATGCTTGACCTGCCTGACTTATGATTATCACTTTACGAGGACTTGACATTAATATCTTGTTATATATATATATATATATATATATATATATATATATATATATATATATATATATATATATCCAGAGATCATGTACTCCTGTATCTCTTGTACTTTCTATACTCTTGTTCCCCTGTTATTATATTCGCGTTAAATCCCCGTAAAATGATCTTCATGGACATAAAATAATAAAATAGACAACTTACACCAGGATAGGAAAAAATGATGGTTATCAATATGGTTCCATGTTTATAGTGGCCACATTTTACCTCTTGTCTAGTTAAACTCCACCAACTAGCGGTAGTTCTGGCCTAGTGCCAGACTCTTAGGCTGTTGTCCCAGGTGTATACAGGACCTACTATAAACATTATTCTGAGGTCTCAATCAGTTTTCAATAACAACTCGTCTTATTCATAAGTGAATGTATGTGTGCTGGGATAGTATGACACATATCTAAATAAATAAATCAGATGAAGAATAATAATAATAATAACACACATATCTAAATAAATAAATCAGATGAAGAAGAAGAATAATAATAACTTAAATAACCATAAAATAATGATATTAGAAACATGTGATATTTAATCTCTCCTTCATTCCATACTAATACTCATATATCAAATCCAAATGAGTTTCGTGAGAGTACGAGCTCTAATGTGGACTGCCAGTGGTATGAGACACTGATAGGGGGATGGCTGAAATATCAGGCGGTACTGATTATTATTGTTGTACAATTCAAAATTCAACACTGACTTCCTATTACTAAGTCTTGTTATACTTGGTCTATGCTTATGTAACTTATGTTTACAACATATTATGCATCAGATATAGCTTGATTATCAAGCAATAATAATCTCAGAAGCTGGTGATATTGAGTCACTTCATCATCTTAATAATGGTATCCTTATATTAAAGTTTGGATTGAGTTCTATTAGAGTGCAAACTCTAGTATGAACTACCAATTGTATGGGACACTGGAAGAAAATAATTAAAATAATAGGTGACAATGATTGTTATTATTGTATAATTAAGTTATTCTGCTCGCCACTTGTATATTATTTTTGTGAATAATTATTCCTGATATTCTTAATACTGGACTACACCGCTCCACTCCGTATACAATGATAATAATAGGAACTTGTGTTATTTAATCACTCTCTCATTCAGGTAATGATACCAGGATCGTGATTCAGATGAGAAACTCCGGTGTGGATAGCCAGTGGTAAAGGTCATTGGTAGGGAATGACTAAAATAATAAATGATACTAGTTATTATTGATTGCATATTATATAAACTGCCTGCCTCTTGCAAGACATTATATCTGTGCCACTGTATTTGATCACTGATGGTGTTACAAATTGGCAAGTGCACCAATCGTTTACAAGTAATAAAGTAATGAGTAGAGTATCGTTCCCACGAGAATTGATGTCTATTGAGTACCAAACTAATTTTTCCTAATTTTATTTGAATAATTTATTAAAAAGATAATTTAGAATAAACTACTAACAAGAAACTAGAGTTGCTTTTTATAAAAGAAAAGTGCTAGGGCAATTGATTCCGGTAAATATAATCAGATATAAAATTGTGTTTATGCTAATGAATTCTTACTATTCATGTTAACAATCAAAAGTCCCTAGCCTAACTAGTATTTTCTCTCGAGTAACACTAATTCTATCTTTTAATTCAAGAACCTACAATCTCTCAATGTAGTAGATTTACAAGTTAGAAGAAACATTAAGTACGGTGGATCTTGCTTACACCACTGTAATAACCCGATCCTGTAGTACAGAGATGCTAGGCAACATATGTATGCAGGGAAGAAATATCTCTACGTATATACGCTAAGCCTCAGTACAGAAAATAAATACAATATATACTATAATTTCAGCATTAAATAAGTATAAGAATACCTGCAAAAGGGGATAGTGATCATGATAAATATGAAAACAGGGATAAATAAGAAAATAAAGACAAAACAATAAAGATACATATGAATAGTATCTGTGACGAGTCTCCTATGTGTGTTCCATGAAATATCAGATACTGCGATATCTCAGATCTTTAACCTGGTACTCAAACTTAGGTCATCATAAAGTGACCTAGTGAATGATAAAATGAAGGAAGCAGTAATATATAATATCATCTTACAATCACTATAATATATAATACATGTCCAGGTAACATTGATATAATATAAATATTCTAATAATCGGTATATCAATATTACAAGTATTCTAACATTACTATAACATAATCAAAACCTAGGATGATAAAAAATGTTACCTCTATAATATTCTATAATACATGATTATATACCATAGTAATCATTTATAGTGTCATAAGTGTACATGTATGACACGCCTACATGGGATACATGGAGAACAGGATAATAACATGACATGAAGAGCAGAACATGCATATATAATAATATGACAATAAACATGATAATCATGATGAACAAGATATGAAGCAATATAATTATACAATAATAATAATCAGTAACACCTGATATTTTAATCAATCTCTTTTTGTATCCCATATCACTAGTAAGTCACACCGGAGCTCGTACTCCAGCTAACTCATCCGGACATGGCATACGGGTACCATTATCTGAATAAGAGATGACTAAATAGCAAGTGCTCTTGATTGAAAGTACACCTAGAGGGGGTGAATAGGTATATGACTAATCTAATGACAAATGATGTGAAATTAAAAACAAATTGTAACACACTTAGTGTAACCAAAAAGTGTAGCCGAATTCCCGGTGAAGGGCTCTGGACTATCTCCTCTAAATTCCTCTAAATAAGAGTTGAGGTGCTATATGAAGCTCTCTTGGTTCAACAAAAGTGTGGGCACAAACAATACCTAGCATATATATGATATGAATATGATGCAATGCAAGATATAAAAGAGAGAGAGTTTAGATATAGTTGATCAATCACAAACACAAAGATATGTTTCGACGTTCGAGCACTGCTCTATGTCCCCACCTTCACAAAGAAGGATTTCGACTATAACGTCCATATAGGACTTCCCACATAGAGAACCTCCACTGAGGATTTAGGTAATATAAACTTGGAGTAGACAACTCCTCTTTCAAATAACAACAACCTCTACACAAGAGGTAAGGCACTATGCCACACAAGATCAATCTCTCAAAAGAGGGATAGGGCACTAAGCCAAACAATAATCACCTCACACTAGAGGAATAAGGCTCAAAGCCAACACTCTAACAATCACCTCTACACTTAGAGGGATAACAACCAACTCAAACACAACCTCCACAATCACCTCTACACAAGAGGGATACCAACAAAGTAAAGAGGATTACAACACTTGGTGGTCGCAACAACCACAAACCAATTTTTCCACAAAAACAAGATCCTATAGATAGGATAGATATGATAACTCAAGTGTGAGAAAACAAAGAGTTTTAAAAATAAATCACAAAGAAAAACTATTGAGAAGAACTCTAGATTGAAATATAAATGAAGATCAAAACTAATTCTCAAAGACTCTCCTTTTCTTTGATTTTACATACCCTTTGAAACTAGTAAAGATAAAATCTTTAAGCCCAAAAACTCTTAAAAGCTTATTGCTAAAACACTTAAGAAGATGGGAAAATTTTGCTCACTAAAACCATAAAGAAACCAGCTCAAGAGATGGGTATTTATACCCTCTTAAAAATTTGCCTATTGGCAGCCAAGAAAGGGCAGAAATGCCCCTACCCGGTCGACCGGCCAACGGTCATTTTTATGACCGTTGAGCCACCGATCGACCGCCCGGTCGATGGGACCTGGATACAGAGAGCAGATGCTCTCTCCCAGTTGACCGCCCGGTCGACCGGGGCCAATTCTAGAGAGCAAAGCTCTCTGGCGGTCGAACAGGTCGGTCGACCGGCCCTCCAGCCTATAAGGCCTGTGCACGTTCGTGCACATCAATTGACTGGACCGGTCGATCGACTTTTGCCTCGGTCGACCGTCCGGTTGATCGGCAGAAGGCCAGGTCATTATATTTAAGGGATTAAAAACTTGTCTTTTTACCTTCTAAAAAATCCCATAAATGCACATAAATTTAACAAAAATAAGTTCTTTTAAGATCTTTGAAATGCAAATATGTGTGACAAAAATTCAACACATATTATAAATAATTTGAACCATTTTTGTGATATAAAAATTTGGCTTAAACACAAAATTGATATTTTCTAAAACTTGAATTTTTGAAATGGAAAATCGTTTTCTCCAAAACTCATATGGATGCAAAAACATGATATTAAAACAACTTTGAAGAATATTGTATATG
Organism: Agave tequilana; assembly: GCA_038442645.1. Taxonomy (NCBI): domain Eukaryota; kingdom Viridiplantae; phylum Streptophyta; class Magnoliopsida; order Asparagales; family Asparagaceae; genus Agave; species Agave tequilana. The sequence goes on from JAVJIF010001002.1 coordinate 219,132, forward strand.
ATAGAATCCAATATACATACAAGTGTTTTCCATTGATTTTGCAAAGGGAAAACTTACAAGAAAGGGTCGAGAAGCTAAATTACAAGTAATTCTTTACAGAAAGAAGATTACAGGTAGATCTCCTCTGAGATTTCTGGGAAAGTATGTTGGTAGGAATCTGTTTAGCGCGCGATCACTTTATCCCTTTGATGATGTGAGCGATCAGACAATCGGACTTTCGCCTGATGGGATTCCTTTCTCGCCTGGTTCGGGTAATCAGAGAACAAAAGGTCGGTAAAGCCCTCTTGTTACTTCTCAAGCTGCCTCCACTTGGGAATTTCTTCTTGCCTGGTTCAAGAGATTCCTTGAGAGGGAGAAAGATCTTAGGGTATTTGCACCATGATTAGAGAAGTAACTCTCTGAATTCTTGGAAGTAAGAGAGTAGATCTCTGTACTTAGCCATCTCTCCTCTTTTTTCCCTGCCTCCTCTCTGTATGCCTCTGGTAGGCTACTTATAAGGAGGAATAGGGGTATAATTGCCCTGAAAAATCTAGAAACAGATTAAGTCAATCTGCTTTACATCCGGAAAGTAGTCTTGTTGCGAGGCTAGAGACAGCTTTTGTGAAGCTAGGAATAGCAAGTAGTACTGATCTCTTGATCCGCTTTGCTAAATAAGGGATACTCCCTTGATTCTTTTCAAATAACTGAAAGATCTCTCCTGATCTTCTTATCTGATTTGGAGAGTCAAAAGATTATGACAAGCAAATGCCAAATTTGATCTCGATTAGATTTGATCTCAATTAGATTTGATCTCAACTAGAGATTTGATTGGTCAAAGGTGACCATAAGAGACTCGTAGCAGAGTCATTGCGCTGAGCTCATGGCGGAGCTGGGAGTGACATCTGGTGAAGTTAAAAGAAAGCTCTTCAGCAGAGCTGAATAAGACTTGTGGCGAAGCTACCAATCAGCCTTTTGCGTAGCTGCGTGGGGCTTCGAGTGAAGTTAACTTTCTGCGGAGTTAACTGAGCATCTTCGGGCGAAGCTGTAAGTTAGCTCACAGCGAGGCTGTGAAGGAGCTTCCTGCGATGCTAAGCAACTTTGGTTTCTCTTGCAAGACTTATCTCGTAGGCTCGTGCGAGACTAAGTGTTGAGCTAACTTAGTATCCCTGGACCTGCTTGGGCCTTCTCATGGGCTTTTAAGGATGACCTCGGCTTACTGTTTGCTTCACTGGATCAGTAGAGTCCAAGTTCCTGATTCGTCCCCTTTGAGATGGGTGAAGAACTGGCCGTCGACATGTCTGCCACTTGTCTTTTGTAGATGTCAACAAGTTAGATCTCGTTCAGGCCAGCTAGGAATCTTGTCTTTTTTAGAGTATCAACATGACCCCCTTCAAAGTTTTTGTAAGTCTGCAATGGAATGGTTCAGATTCTGAAATATTTTGAACTGCTTCAATTGATGGTATGTAAAATACGAACGTCGCCATAGTGGTTGAGTTCAGCTTCGCTGTCAATCCTGCTTTCAGATTTGGAATAAGTTCGCCGAGGGATCGTGTAGATTCGCGATTCTGGGTAGCTTCGCGTTTGGATAGCTTCGCGTTTGTGTAGCTTCGCGTTCGAGCCTCCCGGAGTAGCTTCGCTTCAAATCGGTCTGGAATGACATTCCTTTCCCGAGGCTAACTGATTTCTACGAGTTACAAGAAGGATTGCTCCTTTTTCAAGGTTAGAATAACCTCTCTTGCATTAACGAGGGAGATCATTCCCTTTTCAGAAGTTCAAAGAACTTCGCGCGTATTCCTGAGGGAGACTATTCCCTTTCTCAAGGCTAAGCACTTGAATGCCTTAAATTCGCCCGCGCTTCCAATATTGAAGTAGCGGTTGTGTGGTGAGGCCATGAGGCCTATAAATAGGACACTTGAAATCCTTTTCAGGGAAACATACTTTTCTCTTTCTGAAAAGTCTATTCATGATCTCTCCTCATTGCCTAGGAAAGGCGACTCAGATCTCTGAAATAGTGGGGGCGCCCACTCTGGTCATTAACCGGCCAAAGCAAGTGACTCTCTGTCATCCAGAGACTTTACCAGTAGACTAGTGACTTTATGGAGTTTATCTCCCTTAATTTTTCTAGCTTTATCAGCTATTACAGGGATTGAATTCCCTTAGTTTCTGCATTTGGTTGACTTTCAGAGATAGGGTTTCGCACTATTTTTCAGCTTCTCGGTGAAGCTAGCATTCTCGCTCTTTTCATGCAGGGTTACTGCCTTGATCTGTCAAGTCTGCTATGTTAAATTTGCCATGCAGGCAAGGCTTAGGGCTTAGCCTCTTCAAGGTTGAGCCAGTCTTGCCATATAGGTAGGGTCAAGAATGTGTCCCTCTGGGCCAGTCTAGCCCAGCCATATAGGCGAGGCTAGGACTTGGCTTATGCTAAGCTAGTCCACCATCACTGTACAAACGAGGTTATCCTCTGCTTAACTGAAATCCATCTTTAAGGCACAACTGGATCGGATATGGATTGCTTCGCCCAAAGAATTTGACTTAGCATTCCATCTTTGCATTTTCCTTTTGCTTTAACGTTAACTTGTTTTCAGTTTGCATTGTAGCGAACTGTACCCGTCAGTCTTTCGTCTTGATGAAAGAGACTAGAAACCTGCTTCTTTTTTTTCAAGTTGAAGCTTTGACCATAAGCAGTAGGAACATACTGGAGCAGCCGATGCGTGTTCCCAGAAGAGGTTGGCAGTTGCTTATCCGAGATGATCCACTTCGGGAAGGCGGACATCACCAGTAAGGTCTCGGATCCTCCCTTTACCAATTTTGTTTAAGGAAGATTCAGCTTTCTGGCGGCAACCAATCCTTTGCCAATTTTGATCAAAGAAGATCTGGCTCCCAATCTCTTGCCAATTTTCATCATAGAAGATCCAGTTTCTTGATGGCAAAATTTGTCATTAAGCGAAGGATTACGGCCTTGTGTAGGAGGAAGACTTTCCATGTCCAATTGCGATGGTTCATTACCTTGAAAGTAGATAGGATAATTTGTACGCCTTGGAGCAATGACCCGGTTATATGAAAGACAATCTTGATGTAGTAGTATCAATGTATATTCCCTTTTAAATCAATAAACATTTTATTTTCACTGATCTACTTTGCTTCCCTCCTCTTCCTTATGAATAATGAAGGCAATTGGAATCGACCGACGGAAGAAAGAAAAGTTTAAACTTCCTGCAAAGTTAAAGATAGATTTCTAGTTAAGTTAGGAATGAGCTTCCAGCGAAGCTAGCATGAATTTCTGCAAAGTTAGAGCCGAGCTTTTAGCGGAGCTAAGGTTCATCTTTTAGCGAAGTTACTCAAACGTCGCATGAGGTCAACGCTGAAGTCCAACAAAGTTGGCCGTTAGCGGAGCTAGCAGTCTGGCTTCTCGGGAAAGCTCTTAGACACCGTTTCAAATTAATTTGAAATGACCGCCTGCGCTCCTCTCGAGGAGGCAAAATTTTGGCAATCATCAGCCTTTAAAAGCCCGATTGGACTGAAAGAGAAATAACTACTTCTCTTTGAATTTTCAGAGAACACAAATCTCTTCTTCTTCTTTCTTCTTTGTTTGATACTTTAAGAACTTTTCAGTTCTTCCATGGTCCCCAAAAGACAAGTAGGCAAAGAGGCAGCAACCTCTGCGATGGAGGGGCCTCCTCCTCCTCCAGTCATTGAGCGCCCCATTATGGGTAGGGATTTTTCCCTTTTACTCAGAGATTTTCATCTCTTTTCGAAGCCAATTTTTTTTGGTTATTTCATGATGAATCTAGAACGATTCATTCTAATCCAGTGATCTCAGGGAGTTCAACTCCCTTAATTTTCTTTGCCGAATTTTTAGAAAATTTAATTACCTTTAATTTCTCAACTGGAAATTTAGGAACCGAATGGTTTCTTCTCCAAGCTTCTATGCGAAGCTAACTCTTAAGCGGTTCACATCCTGTCGAGTAACAGGATGCGAAGCTAGCCTTCGAAGCGTAGCTGGAAAAGGAATTTAAAGCACTTAAAATGATTTTAGGCAGCAGTGCCCTTCTGGCGAAGTTGATCCTTGAGGCTTCTTCGCGTTCTGTTATACGAGGCCAAGCTTTCAGAGTGAAGCTAACACTTAGATGTTTTCTTCATTCTGCCTTGATGCGGAGTGCGGAGCTAAGCTGCAGTTGCGAAGCTGAGCGAAGCTAATGCTAGGCTCGCTTAACTCGGAGAGCGAAGCTATGCCTTAGCAAAAATTATATTCTTGCTTTAGCTTTCTTTCAACAACTGAACTAATCATAGTTTCTTCTTGTTTCTGCAGTGCATTATACTCCGGGTCCTTTGAACAGTCTCTGTAGAACAGCCAGGGGACTGGATGGCAATATTAGCCTGCAGTTTCAAGGACAGGCTTCATTATTCAGTGAGCGGAGCGCTCCCGGTCGGGATGCACTTATCTATGCCGAAGATCAACGTACTATGAGGAGCATATTAATTACTGCTTCCCTTGAAGATTTTGACCGAAAAATCTATCAGAAGCCCGGCTTCTTGATTAGGGATGTAGCGCCAGATACCGATCACCAACTGCTAGCCAAAGAGGGACAGTGGATTTTTAATCTGGATGGCGAGAAGTATTATCTCCTGTTTAGCAAGCGTAATTTTCCACTGTCTTTCTTCCAATGCGTGACGAGGGCTCAGAAGATCAATGGCAAGTGACTCAGACTACCGACTTCGTTCACGTGGGGAAATTGATAGTTTCGCCTCTTGATTATATAAGGGCGGGTCCTCCTCGCTTCATATTGGGTCTCCACCCTGGGAATGTACTTCCAGACATCCCAGTAGGAGAAAATCCCGTGGTGGCTTAGACTTTTGAAAATTAGTTCCTCAAAGCTCATGGTAATTATCCAGCTACTGATTTCAGGACCCCTGGGTGGATTCACCCCCCAAGGCCTGGTGGAGAGACCTGACCTTATATGTCTTGGCCCATTTTGAGGAGAATCTGGAGAGATTGGGACTCTACGAGGCCGTCAGGGTGACCTGTTATGATATCCAGATGAGTGTAGCAAACTTCTATGCCATCTTTGAGTTATACTGTCCAGCTATAGGGACTTTCTTCACCCCTGTAGGCAAATTGGGCATGGCTTTGTATGAGATGTGGGAAGTCTCTGCTCTGCCCATGGGATCTCTCCCATATGAAGAATATTTCCCGTGCGAGACGGAATCGGCACTTCTAGAGAAGCAGGAGCCCACCTTGTTCAAGACTTACTGGGAGTTGATGTGCCACCTATACATTTGCTCGAGTTTGCATGGAAGCTATAAGGGAGCTTCATGCAGTTCGAAGAGCTGGGGGAATTATTTGTTCCCTAACCTGAAAGATGCTCCTGAAGCAGCTTACTGCGGGGTTGCAGATGAGGACATTTTCTGAAGGATGCAAGAACACTCCCAAGGAGATATGATTCTAGAAGAAGACGATGGACCCTATGAGAAAGGTGATATTCTCTGGAGTTTTCACCACTAGGCTCGTCGATCGATGTCCCCGAAGGCACTTTTGGCCAGGTTTTTATCGGTTTGGCTTAAGAGATGTGTGGTGCCATCTCCCTCTAGTGACGTTATCCTTCTGACTGTCTTATTGCTAGCCGTTCGTCTAGTGCATGGTCGTTCCATTGGACTTCTCCCGGCAATGATGTGTTGTATTCAGCGGGGCCTTCGTGCATTGACGGAGGCTTTCTATAGGCCACCAACGATGAAGAGGGGCAAAGGAACTATCCTGCCCCGCGATAGACCAAACCCTAGGATTGGTTTGCCATATACCTAATTGATGGGATGGTTCGCTCTTCACTGTCCTTCCATTATCCAAGCCGGAGAGGAGCCTCCAGAAGGTGTCCGAATGGCGCTTCTCTGTTGATTTAAGGGATGTTCGTGGTTGTTGACTTATGTGGCCGCGGTTCGCAAGTTGCTACGCCAGTATGATGTTTACAGCCTTTTTTGCTGCTTTCCCTACATTCACGATGTGAGCTACAGTGAAGAATTCAAGGACGTAGGAGATGGGCAGACGTCGTTGAGCCGGGGAGTCTTCGAATGGCTGGTTAGCATCTAGCCATCCCATCTGGCGTACAGGAGCGGGGATACCTGCTACTTGGAACACTACGTCCCGAGTCGGTTTGCTCGTTAGTTTGGGTATGACTAATTGTACTAGGTAACCCGAACACCAGTCTGGCCTTTATGGGGAGCCTCATTGATGGTGCTTGTGCCTGGCGGTTCTACATCGCTGGCTGTACTGAGGCGCGACTGTGCATGCCGCTGAGGACTCCAAATCTTCAGACAACTTTGGGGTTGTATCAGTGGTACAGAACTTCGAACTACACACCAACCGGGTTTTTTATTAACTCATTTTGCGTGAAAATGATCTCTCAACGGCTAAAGCGGAAGGTCACTGAGAGAGGTGAGGGCAGGAGGGTATGTGTGCCAGGCCTCGGGGAATTCATCGCCACTGCTGATAGTGAGGCTTCGGACACAGAGAGCCCCCGCTTTGAGGGAGACGCAGGTGCTGAGGTTCCACCTGATGCTCCTGGTAGGGTGGGCACGGCCCCCATGGAACATGTAGAGGTAGAAGAAGTGGAGGAAGAAGATCGTGACATCCACTTCAAGCGAAAGCGACAAGGTGGATCTCACAGGAAGAGGGTAGTGAAGAAGCCTCGTCGCTACTCTCCTACCATTATTGGAGAGGGTGAGTCAACCGCGGCGCCTCTTCCTCCTGCTCCATTAGTCATTAAGCTGTCGGCTCCGAGGCACACCAATGGTAAAGCTATTCATGACTTGAGTAAGATTAGCTCTTTTCTTGCAACATATACTTTTATATTTCATACAGCTCATTGTTTATTCTATGATTCAGGAACTGAGACGGCAAGAGACCCGAGAGCCGAGGCTGTAGGAGAACAGGGAGATTACTATGATCCCCTGTTCACTTATAAGGAAGGTGACGAGGCTAGCTACTTCGTTGTCTCAGAAGACTCTGGAGGTGATGCGGCCGACGTGGGTCCTTTGGATGCTGGGACCTCAAAAGGAAGTCCCATGGCCTCCAGCTCTTTAGGGTGGACCACAGAGGGTTCAGCGAATGAAGGTGGGTCGGCCGTCCATGTTGACTCTATCAAAGATTTTCCTATGGAGCCGAAGGGGACTGATGCCGCCGTCGAGGAATTTCAAATAGAGACTGTGGCTAAGGCAGTTGAGGCGATACTACCTCTTGGTAACATTTTGATCTTTCATGAGTAATTTTCCCCTGATATTCATTATACCTTGCTCAAACAAAGTCTTACCGCATGTGTTCCACCTTTGGGTGCATCGACTTCAAGGGAGCCAACTAATCTTCCTGAGGGAATCAGGGGTGAACCAAGTACTTCGACTGCGGTGGACGTTGGATGTCTTGTATCACGGCCTGCCCTCTTATTAACCTGAACTGGCAAGTGGCCTTAAAGAGACCGAGTGGACAGTGGTTACGGAATCAATCTCACTTCCAACTATGGTAAGTGAACTGCAAGTTATTTCGATAATGCTGCCTGTCCTACCAACTGCGGAGCTGAAGGTGATTGCTAGTCCTACTTCTCCAATACTGGCTGTTGAGCCAGCTCTCCCGGAAGTAGTCACCAGCCCTACGTCGATTATGCCTAGTGTACTGATCTCAATGATGACTCCTTCGAGATCACTAACGACCCCTCATACTTCTCTAGCCAGCGCTCCTGCCATTCCCTCTACAGTTACGTCAGTGAAACCGGTGAAAGTTTTGCCTTCAGGGGCCACTCGTTCACCAGGAGTAGTTGAAGCCGAGAAGAGCTAGCCGATAGCTTTTATAAGGGCTTGAAGTGATCCATTGCTTTGGTCTTGAAGGGTTCGACTACCTCGTTTTCTTCTTTGAAGGTGGTCCTCTCTCGAAGTATTGACAGCATTCGAGACTTTGGAGGGGATGACTAGGCCGCCACACTGGAGCTTGTGGTGGATAGGCTTGAGAGGGACGTGAACGAATGGCGCCGTCTCAGCCATTCAGATTTGGAGTCTTTAGTTAATGAACAGCTTGCATACCTCGCTGCTCAAATGCTTGAAGCTCATCTTGCCGCTCAAGAAGCAGCTAAGGCAATTTCTTCCGACTTGAAATCCTTGGAGACAAGGAAAGTGGAACTTCGGGATGCCATAAATGCTTCTAACAGTGCTCTTCTCAACGCTGAGGATAAGATTGAAAAGGCCAAGGAAATGATCAAGAAAGCTAATCTTCTTCTGTTCAAGGGCGAACCGGTGCATCTTGAGGAGATTGCTCGGCTAGAGCAGCTTAAGGCTCAGAATGACGAAGTCCTGCAACAAGAGCTAGCACAGAGGGCAACCTTGGTTGAAATTGAGGCTCGCCTGTCACAGACAACGAGTTTTAATGAGGCCGAGTTGAGGTCGCAGGCACTTATCAGAGCTGCTAAGGACAGGAAGAATAGGTTGGCCACTCTTGAAGAACGGATCAAGTCCTACGAAGCTACCCTCGTAGCTTGTAGTCCGTGTATCCATGTATCCCTCTTTTGGAATCAATAAAAAGTAATTTTATTTGACTCCCCTGTTGCATTTCCAACTTGTTTTATCTTCTGAATTTTCAATTCTTACTTTTAAGTTGTATTACAATCCTCAAAAGGAAATAGAATAACGGTATAACTAATCTAACTAGTGGTGATAAACTGATAAGGTTAGTTACACGTTTGAGAAATGATTTTGACAAAGAAATAGTCCCTACTGAAGTGAAAGATAAGATTGAATATCCTTCGGTTCAGAGGTGACACGAACATAACTGATTGAGAAGCCACCAAGCCCCAAATTTTGTCATTTAGAGGTGACGAACTGGACATGATGACAAAGAAATAGTCCCTAGTGGACTGAAAAATGAGACTTGGCTATCTGTCGGTTCAGAAGTAACAAGGACATAACGATTGAGAAGTCATCAAGCTCGAAATTTTGTCATTCAGAGGTGACGAACTGGACATGATGACAAAGAAATAGTCCCTACTGGACTGAAAGATGAGGCTTGGCTATCTGTCGATTCAGATGCAACAAGGACATAACCGATTGAGAAGCCACCAAGCTTGAAATTTTGTCATGACGAACTGGACATGATGACAAAGAAATAGTCCCTACTGACTGAAAGATGAGACTTGGCTATCTGTCGGTTCAGAGGTAAAACCGATTGAGAAGCCACCAAACTCGAAATTTTGTCATTCAGAGGCGACGAACTGAACATGATGACAAAGAAATAGTCCCTACTGGACTGAAAGATGAGACTTGGCTATCTATCGGTTCAGAGGTAACAAAAACATAACCGATTGAGAAGTCACCAAGCTCGAAATTTTGTCATTCAGAGGTGCCGAACTGGACATGATGACAAAGAAATAGTCCCTACTGGACTGAAAGATGAGACTTGGCTATCTGTTGGTTCAGAAGTAATAAGGACATAACAGATTAAGAAGTCACCAAGCTCAAAATTTTGTCATTCGGAGGTGACGAGCTGGGTATGATGACAAAAAAATAGTCCCTACTGGACTGAAAGATGAGACTTGGCTATATGTCGGTTCAGAGGTAACAAGGACATAACCGATTGAGAAGCCACCAAGCTCGAAATTTTGTCATTCAGAGGTGACGAACTGGACATGATGGCAAAGAAATAGTCCCTACTGGACTGAAAGATGAGACTTGGCTATCTGTGGGTTCAGAGGTAATAAGGACATAACCGATTGAGAAGCCACCAAGCTCGAAATTTTGTCATTCAGAGTTGACGAACTGGACATGATGATAAAGAAATTATTCCACTCGGGGAAATGAGACTTGATTATTAACTCCATGGGGATTTTGATATCTTCTTCAGATGTTATTTTGAAGAAATTGTCAGAGGTATATTGTTAACGTGACAATCAAAAAAGTCTACTGAGGACTGATAGACTTTGGGGGGAGTCTATCAGAAACTCGCTAGGGAGTTAGGAAATGAATCCAATGAAAGATCATATGTCAGAGAACTCTGTGGGGATTTGTAAAGCAACTTTTCAGAGGTATGATGTTAACTTGACAAGGATTCATTTACTATTGGAGGTGCTTTAACATAAAAGTAATTTGAGTGGACCTGTCATTCTGTTGAAGAGAATGACAAGCGGGGTTTATTTACTGGGAATGTTAGTTTTATCTGTTGGGGAGTAGATTAGAGTCTTGCTATCAGAGGTTTAATGTTAACTTGATAGGTTAGACTCATCATTTCACAAGGGATATGAATACCTTTATATGTCGTCTTACCATTCCATGAATGGGAATTGGTAAGTGATTTTGGAGAGGGAATCAAAAGAGAACAGGTCCCTTAGGATTTTTAGCAAATCCTCAGCTATAAACGGATTTGATATGCCTTTGCCAACTACAGTTTGAGTCAGGCTAGCCATGCTATTCCCCTCAGCATGATGAGTTGTCAAGGACTTATGTTGGGCTTAAAGGCCAACATTTTCCTCTATCCTTAGCCGCTAGCGGCATTGGATTATTTTGTTACTTTGAGTAACACGATGCTTTCCCTAGGTTCTCACTCTGTAAGTGAGTTAGGGATTAAAGGAGTAGACATGTCTTCCGCGAGATCTTGGTCTGAAGGTCTTGATCAGAGGTGTAATGATAACTTGATCGTGACAAGGACCGTTATCAAGGATAATACTTCTTTAAGAACTTATCGTTAATTGGTATCATGAGTAAGTCTCCGTCTGAAGTCATAAGGCGATATGCTCCATTTGAGTAGACTATTTCTATCACAAATGGTCCTTCCCATTTGGGTTGGTATTTGCCTTTAGTTTTGTGCGTCATGATCATTGATCGTCTGACGGCTAAAACCAAATCTTCTTTCTGAAAGACTCTTTGCTTAACCTTCTTATTGAAGGCTTTTGAGATCTGGGCTTGATACAACTCAATGTGTTGCTGAGCTTGTAGCCACTTCTCATCTAGATCTTCGAGCTCTTGGAGTTACAACTGATCGTTGTCCTCCGTTGTCATCTTAGTCATCAAAGCGACTCGTAATGACGACATCTGGATTTCTAACGGTATGACTGCTTCGCACCCGTATAACAGGAAAAAAGTGTATTACCTGTCGGGGTCCAAACCATGGTTCGGCAGGCCCAAAGACATTCACTAAGGTTCTCATTCCAGTCTCGCTTATTTGATGAAATGAATTTTTTGAGTAGCTTAATGATTATCTTGTTGAATGCTTCCGCCAAGCCATTAGCGGCAGGGTTATAAGCAGTTGATGCCACATTCTGAATTCGGTACTTATCACAGAACTGATAGAATATCTGGCTTGCAAATTGGGGACCGTTATCATGGTTGATCCGCCTAGGGACACCAAATCGATGGATGACATGGTGTTTGATGAAATTAACCACGTTAGAAGTTTTAACTTCCACCAGTGGTATAGCTTCTGCCCACTTTGAAAAGTAATCGATTATTGCTAAGATAAACCGGTGACCTTTTGTTGAAGAGGGGTTGATTGGCCCTATAACATCGATTCCCCATGCTTCAAATGGCTACGAGGCAACAGTTGGATGGAGCAACTCTGGAGGCTGATGTATGAAGTTCACATGGATTTGGCAGGCCTTACACGTTCGTGCATATTTGATGGCATCAGCTATCATGGTTGGCCAATAATACTCAAGCCTGTGCAATCGATCCTTAAGTTTTGGACCTGGATGGTGAGCTCTGCATATGCCGTCGCGTGCTTCTTTGAGCACTTCTTGTGCCTCTAAATTAGAAAGATAACGAAGGAGGATACTGTCGTATGAACGATGGTACAGTGTCTTCAGCGTTGGATCATAGTAAAAACGGAAAGACCTTCGTCTAATAGATGCGGCTTCTTTAAGATCGTCTGGCAACAAACCATGCAAAGCATAGTCAATGAGGGGAATCGCTAATCTCTTAGTTCAAGATTCGTCGAGGTGTTATACGCCTTTTTGGTTCTTAACATATGTTTAGAGCAAACAAGGTATCGAGTTGCCATTGTAAGGTGATACTTGGTGTCGTCTAGTAAGGCTAGCGTTGTTGCTAATGCAGCCCGAGCATCGACCCTAGTATTCTGGGATCGAGACACGTGACCGATGTAAAAGCCATCAAATAAATTAACCATTTCGATGACTGCATGATAATAAGGTACCAAATCTTCGTGACGGACCTCATATTCGCCTTTAACCTTATTGACAATCAGTCCTGAATCGTCATAAGCTTCAAGATAGCGTACCCTCATTTCGTGAGCGAGCTGAAGACCAATGAGTAGAGCATTGTATTCTGTCACATTATTGGAGCATGATTCAGAGAAAATGCCCTAGGAAGGACATGACTTTGTGGTGAGATAAACACAACCCCCACACCTGCAATGATTTTGCCTTTTGGGCCTATTCGTGATGCTCCATCGAAGAACATCTGCCAAACTTCATCCTCTAAAGTTATATTAGATTTGAAGATTTCATCTGGAATGTCTTCATAAAGTTTTGAGCTTTCTGAAACTAGATGAGCAGCCAAGAACTCTGCAAGTGCCTGGCCTTTAATCACCTTCTGAGGGACAAAGAGCATGTCGTACTCAGACAGAAGGAGGGCCCACTTAGCTAACCTAGAATTCAATGATCCTGATTTTTTCATGAGGAGACGCAAAGGATTCACCCTAGAAATGACATGTATAGTTTGGCCGATCAAATAATGTCGTGTCTTCTGAATAGCAAAGACAAGAGCTAAGCATTCCTTCTCAATAGGATTATAACGAGATTTCGCCCCTCTCAGAGTCCTGCTCAGATAATAAATAGCTTGTTCGCGATCATTATCATCTTTTTAAACACGCAGAGCACCAAGAGAATGGTCTATAGCTTTCACATAAAGCAAGAATGGTTTTCCTGATGTGAGAGCTACTAAGACTGGAGGTTTTGTGAGATATCTTGACAGGCTTGATCCCATACAAAAACACCCTTTTTCATGAGTTGGTGAATGGTTGATAGCGGCCTGAGAGATTTAAGATGAATCTCCTGATATAAGCCAGTCTACCTTGCAGGCCTCTAAGTTCTTTGAGATTCTTAGGTGGATGCATGCTCTGAATGACTTTGACTTTGTCCGGGTCAAGATGAATTCCTTTTGATGTAACAATAAATCCAAGAAACTTGCCACTCAAAACTCCCAAGAAGGATTTTGTCAGATTCATTTTCAGTTGATGAGCCCGCATTATATCGAACATCATTCTAAAGTCACGAAAATGGTCATTCTTACTGGGGCTTTTGACAGCAATGTCGTCAACATAACATTCTACCGTTTTTCAGAGATGATCACGGAAAATTGTACTCATTGCCTGCTGATAAGTCACTCCCGTGTTCTTTAACCCGAAGGGCATCACGGCATAACAGTATACCCCCAACGGTGTCCGGAATGAAGTATGCTTCTCGTCCTCTGGATACATCTTAATTTGATTATACCCTGAGAAGCCATCCATGAAAGACATTCTTTCGAATCCGTAGGTATTGTCAATCATGACATCGGTGATGGGCAGTGGAAATTCGTCTTTAGAACATGCTGTATTAAAATCGCGGTAGTCAATACAGATCCGAATTTTTTCATTCTTCTTGAGAACGGGGACGAGAGCAACCCAATCTGTATGCTGTTCCTCTCGTATGAAGCCACATGTAATGAGTTTATGGACTTTGGCTTCAATAGCTTCCATAATGTTTGGACGAAATCGGCGTTGTTGTTGCTTAACTGGCTTGGCGTCAGGCTTGATGTTCAGACGATGCATGGCTACTTGTGGATCCCGGGCATATCTTCGTAGTTCCATGCAAAGACATCTATATAGTTTCTTACAAGTACCATCAATTCTTCTCTTTCTGTAAGTGATAAGCTCTAACTTATAAAGATGGGTTTAGGATGATCTTGATACCGAAGTTAACCAGGACCACCTTGTCTTCAGTAGGTGGTTCGCGTTGTTCGAATCGCTTTTCCTACTGGAGATCCAATTCCTGAGCCCATTGTTCTTCATCAGTAGCTTCCGCTGGCTCCAATTGACTGCTTGAAGTTATATTAACAGTGAGTTCTTTGAACAATGTTCCCACACTGACATCTGAATCCCGTTCGGAGGAAGAGGCAGAATGTGATAGGATTGGTTTGTTATCTTTGGGTCGAACCGTTGTTGGTGGTGTAGGTGTAACGTATCCCTACTCCCTGCGTGTGTTATCATAGTAATTTGCCGGTTTCCCTCTTGGCATAGAGTTTCACAGAAAACCACGTCTTCCTTTTCTAAAATTCAGGCCCTTCCCATGCTGCAGGTTGTATCCCATTTTCCTCATCATATGCTGCCTGATCGTGCATAATGGAAAATTTGTGGGGTGTCTGAGCCGGAACTTGAATCCGCAGCTACAGACCTTCACCGTTGGGCTTTACTGAATATTATTGGTAATTGACCCTCTTTGGAATGGGGAACCGGTAAAATGGATCCTTCTATAGATTCCACGGATGTACTTGATGCACTTGGTTTGTGTAAGGGCATGTGCAAAGAGCTATCCGTAATGGGTTTAAATAATTCGACACTCACAGGATAATGAAAGAAAATATTGTCATTAATTACCCATTTCCCTCATCTTCAAAGGACTATTACATTAGAGTTTATTAAAACATGCTATAACCGGTTCACCGACCAAAATGGCTGGCGTGTCTGCTTCAGACTCTGAATCTGCCTCATTGCCACTATCATCATCGTCAAGCAATGATTCTTTTGACGTTTCACCAACCTCTTGATATAGGAGAGCGTCAGTAAAGTAGTTTTTCACCCCTTTGAATGGTTGCTTCTCAGCGAAGACAGTTCGTACTGTTGCATCATCTTCAACATATTTGAAGCACTAGTGCAGAGTGGAGGGGACAATCCAATTAGCGTGGATCTAGGGTCTCCCTAGTAACAAGTTATATGACGTGTCAGCGTCAATGACATAGCACGTCACCTCTGACTTCAGGCTCCCTATTTGACAACGGAGTCAAATCTTTCCAAGTGGATGACTACTCCCTGCATTAAAATCGTATATTGTTGTAGTGGTTGCAGACAACCGATACAGTGGTATGCCAAGGAAGTAGAGGAGTCTTTTGGGGATGATGCTGAGTGCAGATCCCAGGTCAACCTGTACTCTTTTAATGCATGTCGAACCGATATATCCGGTGTAGTACAAAGGATGATCGTGTTTGTTATCTTTGAGAAGCATATCCTCCGCTGTGAAAGTAATAGCAGGTACCTTTGATTGTACATGATGGCATTCAGGGCAAGAAGACTGAGTGTCATCTTTAGGGATTTCTGGCATATATGTCAGGAATGATTCTGAGTTAGCCAGTGCATCTCTAAGTGCTTCTCTAGTCTCTTTCGAGAGACGAAGAAGCTCGATATGGCGATACGAGCTGGGATATTAGCCAGCTAGGCCAATATGTTAAAATGAAAAGGCATGTTAAGCCTTTGGCCTGAAGGCTTCTTCTGGACATGGTCAAACCGGATTTATTTCTGCTTCTCTTTTCCCGTCATTGGGAGCGGAGCTGGTGTGGATATTTGTACTGACGTCATCTGCTATTGTGTCTTGTCAGTAGCTTTATCATACTGTTTTAAGTATGATTTTTTGGATCGAGTACCTGTTGGCTATGGTACATCAGCCTGCGTTGTGCAAGCATGCTTTTCTCCTTCAAAATTGCTAAGAGAAGCTGACGTGAGACTGCCATCATCCGGCAAGATGGAGATAACATTGCAAGATTTGCCCTTTGACTTGGATTTCCTCGAAATCAATTGTTCGTCTCGGACAAGATCTGGGTGCATCCATATGATTTCAAAGTCAGAACTCCAGCGTCGATTAAAGCTTGAAATTTATCCTTGAGGACAAAACACTTATCAGTAGGATGATGAACCATCCTATGAAAGAGGCAATAGTTGGGATCGTTCGTGCGTCCCATTTTATTAGGCCGTCGAACATCTGGCAGCTTTAATTTATTCTCTTTGTGGAGTAAATGGAATATTACGACCACCTGCTCGTCTTTGAAGGAATACTGTTTCGGAGGAAACTTAAACTCCTGATTATTAAAAGCGCTCTTCTTGGCCTTCAAATGAACATCTCTTGACAATTCAACGGACATAGTCTCTTTACCTTTGGCTTAGGAAGATTGCGCCATGTCGCGCGCCCCTTATTATTCATACCCCATTTGCCTTTAGGGGTAGATGGTTCGAACTTCTTAGCTGACTTTTCGGCTATCTCAGCTTGTTCGACCAGTTCCTTCCAGGTATGGGCTTTGACAGCTCCCATATGAATCTCTACTTGGTCTTGAAAGTTATGCCGTATGTTTGCAAGAGCATGGGCAATGGCATCCCCGCTGGGCACATCAGAGACAAGTTTTTGAACCGTTCAATGTAGTCTCAACAGATTCGCCCTTCCTTTGTACGGTAGAGAGGAGTTTGTCCATGGTTACCTCAGTATCATTCTCATAGAAATGAGAAAGAAATCGAGTTTCTAGGTCGATCCAAGAATTGATAGAGCCCGGAGGAAGGCTTCGGAACCAGTCGAATGTGATTGGTCGCTAATGTTGCATATTTAATATCATATTTCCATACTTATTTTAGAATAAAAGCCTGTATTGTCCTAATTAATTGCTTAATTTATTTGCAGGCCCATTCTTTAAGGAGATGAAGAGAAATGAGCCCAAAGCCCACCAAAATTCTGAATTAAATCAGAATTAATTCACACTCAGTAAATCAGGGCAAAATCAAGAAGTTGAAAACTGGTTGAGAAGAATCCTCTCAGAATCGATCGGTTGAAGCAAAGATCAAGCAAGTTTGATTCAGATTCTGACTGGATACATTTTTCGAATCATAACTTTTGCTACAGAATCTCAATTCTGATGATTCAAGATGATCCAGAAAACAGACTGACAGAGCTACAACTCTTATGTTGATCATTATTTCTAATTCTGTCAGTTGTTAAGTGATATTCAGCAATCAACACGCTAACAAACTGCAGATCAGAACTGAATATCCACCTCTGCCCTCTCCATTTCTCCTATAAATACCTGCACTTAAAGGCAAAAGGGAGGGCAATGCAGAGATAGGACTTAGCCAAGCTTTTCATTTCTAGGTTTAGGTTTTTAGCCTTTCTTTTTATGTAATTTTAGTTTTCATTTATGTAATTCAGAGGAGATCGACTTTCATCGAAGAACAAGACTGAAGCTTGAGCTGGAGTGACACCGGTGTAAGACTTATTTCTTTTCTTTGATTGTAATGAAATCGAATCGATATTCTTTTTGTGTTTGTACTTCTTTTTAGTCTTCTCCTTCTTCTTCTTTTCTATTTTACTTTTCTTTTTCGTACAATCGTCTTCCAAGTGAGTCTAAAAGCATCGAAAGAGCCTTGCCATTGCGAGTGCCACCGATAGCTCATGACGATGGAATAGAGTCTCTCTCTGTATCATTTCATTCTTGAAGTAGTCTTGATGATGTAATGTGGACGAAGACCAATACTCAAATCTTATGGGCTATGCGCTGAATGCCTCCACTTCAAGGTAAAATCGTCGCTGAAGACTCAAGGTAAGCTTTTGACGAAAAGAAGGTAAGCAATTGTTTTTATTTCTTTTCTTTCATTTCTGTAAATTAAAACACAATACCTCTTCTAAATCATCCTTTTCACCTCCTTGTCGCTTTCTTTCGCCGTTTTCTGATTTTTTCACCCTCTTCATCTTTCATATTCTTCTAACTTTAACTATAACTTTCTTTTTCTTTTTCTTAACTTTAAAAACAGAGAAGAACTTTCGCTTATATTCATAACGATTTCAATAAAAACTGTAAAGCTTCCATCGCAAACCCTCCTTGTGGATCACGACCCGCATAGCCACTTACTATAGCGGAAGAATTGAGCACTTGCACATTCTCTTTTTAAGTTCTATAATCTCGTATTTTTTGTGCAGGTTTAGCCTCAATCAAAATTTGGCGCCGTTGCCGGGGAGGGTAAAACGGTTTTTATTGAAATCTGAATTTTTTTTGAATCTTTTCTAGAACTAAACGAATTTTCTTCTCTGTTGCAGGTTACAGGGCAAGCAAAGTAGGAAAATAAGTTTGCAGTGACATACAAGTGGTATTGGGCCTCTGCTCTAGAAAGCAGAGACCCATTGCCCTCTGCATTGCCGTGTTTCCACGGCAAAAGCCGCGGATCCGCGGCAATAAAGAGTTGACTACTAACAGGTTTTTGCAGGGCTTCTAACTTTGCAAATTCTAGTTTGCTGCAATTATTTATTTCTTATATGCCATCACAAAAACTTGCTAATAATCAACAGTAAAAAGTTTGTTGCAAAAGTTAAAAATTGACTAGACGTTTGCATTTTAGGCACGCATATTTTCAATTCATTTACTTTTACTGTTGAAGAGTGCTGGAGCAAGGTATGTATGCATAGCATATAGTTTAGGAAACATTCTTGGGTGATTTTGCTTTTGAATGCTACTTTCCTATATCTTGCACACTTACACGAATCAATTCTAAGGGCACTAACCCATAACAAGATAAGGTGGGATTTAATCACCCTTCCTTAGCCCAAAAATCAGATTCCAAGCACTCACTAACCCAAGCCTAACTAAAATTGAGTAGACGTTGGCCCTAGGGACATCTCGGACTCAATTAGGAGATTATCCTAAGGGGAAAAAAATGTTGGAATCTAACTCCTGCAAAATCAGTGTCTAGGAAAGGGATTGAGGGCCGAAAGCCCGAAGGTTGGTGGTTATTTAATTAAGGAACGTCTTTGACGGAAAACCTCCCACCAACCTTGCCCTGACCTGGCTGATTAGCTTGTGGTTAAAGTCTACATTAGACCTCCCGTGGACAGTCTAACCAGTTAGGAGTCGTCTAGGTCCTAAGTCTACCCTAACCTAGGCTAGAATTTTTTTCTTTTTGTTTGTTTATTTGTTTGTTTTTCTTTGTTTGTATTCTATTGTGTGATATGGACTATAATAATAATTTTTTCAACTATAATAATAATCCATATTACACATCAAACTCTTTTTTGGATATTACCAACCCGGCATATCATGACTTTAACCAACCTAGTGTGCCAGATTGGTCTTATCCGAATCAATATGACCTATACCCCCCATCTAATAACTATAATTTCCATAATGATTTCAACTCTTCACCGAGTCAGTGGGGATTCACCTCCCCCGAGCATAATTATCAACCAACTTGTCCTCCTTCTCCACCTAGTCCACAATATTTTCAAGAGTCATACTCAGTTCCACCAGTCCAAAATAGAAAACCATCAATTTTGGAACGGAGTATGCGTGAGTCCAAACAACAATCACAAAATCTGATGGACTCACAATTTCATTATCACTTCCAAAACAACTCTTCATCTTTTCAACAAGACAATGAACCCATCAATTATAAAAAGATGCTAGAAGCCATGACTCATGCTCAAAATGCTAGAAATCGTGACATAGATATGATGGTCGAATCTCTACGTTCCCACCGTCCTGATGTCACTTACCATTCTGTTAGAGCAGAAGAGTCATGTAATTTTGGAAATCAAGATTCCATTTCAGCACAACCATGTGAACTTACCCAAACTCCAAATGATATTGATAGTTTGGCTAGTTTTCCTTTTCCTGAAATAGAACTTGAAAATGATTATGATCCTGAACCCTAACTTAGTAATTCAATTCTATTTCCTGATTCGATTATGACTCCGGTATCTTCACCTGACTTTAATCTTTTCCCGGAGTCAACATTGGATCCTGTACCAATTCATAAAGAAATTGAATCACCCATCTTTGAGGATCATGTTGAACTTGACCAACTTTACAATTTTAAAAATCCCATGGATAAATTGGCAAGTTCTCCAATTTTTGATATTGAACTCAATGAGATATGTGACCTAGATTCTCACATATGTGATCCAGTTCAACTTTTTGAATCAATATTGACTCCTGTTTTATTACCAAACTTGAATAATATTCTAGAGTCAGTTTTGATTCCCCCACCTATCATTCCTGAACTGGAATCACCCATATTAGGTCACATCCCATTGTTGGAAAATACATGTGGACTGGAGTTTCAATTTCTTGACTTGGACCCAATTTTTGAACCTATTTCGACTCCTGAACCTTTACTTGACTTAAGTCACCTTCCTGAGACGGTATTAGTTCCTGTCCTTCCTGAGTCCAAGTCAACTGTTCTATCATTTCATACTCCATTCTGGGACGAGGTGGTTGACAAATTTGACTCCGAAATCAATTATGGAATTTGAAAATTAGATGGGGTTAAATTTTTAATAAAAATTCTTAATGGATTTATCTTTTTAGTGGGTCATATTAAAGATAGTGCTGGTGGGTTCCTTCGAGACCCAACAAAAGTTGATTGGGCCATGTTTCGTGGACCAATCAGACCACCACCGGAACCACCACCTTAAGGTAACCTTTTCCTTCCCTGCCGTCTTTTTCATGCATCTATGCATTAATTCATACATTGAGGACAATGCATGAGATAGGTGTGGGGGAGGGTCTAACATAACTTTTCTTTTTCTTTAAAAAAATAAAATAAAAAAATTGACATTTTTCTTTACTTTTAAAAAACTTTTTGAAAAATAGAAACAATATTTTGACTTATTTTTGTAAGAAATTAAGTTAATTTTAAGGAATAGGAAAATCCAAATTAGGATTTCTTATACTTGGTCAAAATAAGATTATTTGTTTGATTTTTAGGGTTAGGAAGATAATTTGTCAAAGTAATTTAGTCTTGATCTTTACCTTGATGAAATATGCATACTTCATACACTTACACACTTAGGGTTCAAAAACAAAGATTCTTATGCCTTATAAAATATATATATATATAAATAAATAAGTCTAATTATTGATTAGCTAGGTGCTTTGGCGTAAGCAAGCCTTAGTATTTATGCGAAAGATAATTAGATAAGTTTGAAAAAAAAATGAATAAGTCTAATTATTGATTAGCTAGGTGCTTTGGCCTAAGCAAGCCTTAGTATTTATGCGAAAGATGATTAGATCCTCTGATTAAGCTGGGTATTTGTGCCTAATAAAGCATAAGTATTCACGCCTAAAAGGGATTCATATAATAAAATCCTTAGTTTTGTGGCCTTGTTTGCTCGAGTCCTTAAGTCCTTGGGGGTGTTTTCTCACCTGGTGCCCTAAGACCGTTTGGTTTGGAAGTCATCGATTAGAGGCTCGTTACATGGGCAGATTAGAAAGCCTAATAGAACTAAGGAATAATACCACAAAAAAAAAGTATATCTATAAATAAATAAGGCATAAGAGTTAGAGTTAATGAACCCTTAGTCAAAATTTTCACAGTCACAAGGTGCATATGACTTAGGGTAAAGTAATAGACTAGATGAGAAGTACAATTTGACTCTTTACTTTGATTGATAACAAATTTTTGAATAGAGACTAAGTTTAGGAATGAAAGATTCGGTTTTCCTATAACTTATAGATTGCTTAGATCTTACAATCATATTTCAAATATTTTTCTCTTTCAAAATGCTTTTCGAAAATACTAACTCTTTATTTCCCTTTCTTTATGGATTTTGTGGGTGCAATCCGCTGAAAACCCTCACGAGACAAAACTCGTCCTCTAGGGGGAACCTAGAGGTTTAACGGCTTGTTGCACATGCTCAGTGCAATCGCGCGACCTGCGAAAGTGGTCTAATAATCCTTAGTATAGTTTAGTTGTTTTGCTCGAGGACGAGCAAAAGATAGGTATGGGGGTGTGATTGGTCGCTAATGTTGCATATTTAATATCATATTTCCTTACTTATTTTAGAATAAAAGCCTGTATTGTCCTAATTAATTGCTTAATTTATTTGCAGGTCCATTCTTTAAGGAGATGAAGAGAAATGAGCCCAAAGCCCACCAAAATTCTAAATTAAATCAGAATTAATTCACACTCAGTAAATCAGGGCAAAATCAAGAAGTTGAAAACTGGTTGAGAAGAATCCTCTCAGAATCGATCGGTTGAAGAAAAGATCAAGCAAGTTTGATTCAGATTCTGACTGGATACATTTTTCGAATCATAACTTTTGCTACAGAATCTCAATTCTGATGATTCAAGATGATCCAGAAAACAGACTGACAGAGCTACAACTCTTATGTTGATCATTATTTCTAATTCTATCAGTTGTTAAGTGATATTCAGCAATCAACACGCTAACAAACTGCAGATCAGAACTGAATATCCACCTCTGCCCTCTCCATTTCTCCTATAAATACCTGCACTCAAAGGCAAAAGGGAGGGCAATGCAGAGATAGGACTTAGCCAAGCTTTTCATTTCTAGGTTTAGGTTTTTAGCCTTTTTTTTTATGTAATTTTAGTTTTCATTTATGTAATTCAGAGGAGATCGACTTTCATCGAAGAACAAGACTGAAGCTTGAGCTGGAGTGACACCGTGTAAGACTTATTTCTTTTCTTTGATTGTAATGAAATCGAATCGATATTCTTTTTGTGTTTGTACTTCTTTTTAGTCTTCTCCTTCTTCTTCTTTTCTATTTTACTTTTCTTTTTCGTACAATCGTCTTCCAAGTGAGTCTAAAAGCATCGAAAGAGCCTTGCCATTGCGAGTGCCACCGATAGCTCATGACGATGGAATAGAGTCTCTCTCTGTATCATTTCATTCTTGAAGTAGTCTTGATGATGTAATGTGGACGAAGACCAATACTCAAATCTTATGGGCTATGCGCTGAATGCCTCCACTTCAAGGTAAAATCGTCGCTGAAGACTCAAGGTAAGCTTTTGACGAAAAGAAGGTAAGCAATTGTTTTTATTTCTTTTCTTTCATTTCTGTAAATTAAAACACAATACCTCTTCTAAATCATCCTTTTCACCTCCTTGTCGCTTTCTTTCGCCGTTTTCTGATTTTTCCACCCTCTTCATCTTTCATATTCTTCTAACTTTAACTATAACTTTCTTTTTCTTTTTCTTAACTTTAAAAACAGAGAAGAACTTTCGCTTATATTCATAACGATTTCAATAAAAACTGTAAAGCTTCCATCGCAAACCCTCCTTGTGGATCACGACCCGCATAGCCACTTACTATAGCAGAAGAATTGAGCACTTGCACATTCTCTTTTTAAGTTCTATAATCTCGTATTTTTTGTGCAGGTTTAGCCTCAATCAGAATGCT
The DNA here is from genome assembly GCA_038442645.1 of Agave tequilana. Lineage (NCBI taxonomy): Eukaryota > Viridiplantae > Streptophyta > Magnoliopsida > Asparagales > Asparagaceae > Agave > Agave tequilana. The sequence goes on from JAVJIF010001002.1 coordinate 242,291, forward strand.
ACCCCCTTCAGAGTGCCAATGAACAGTCTGGCCATAATAGCATCATTGTTTATAACATTACCGGTCTGAGACAGAAAGTAGTAGATGTGCTGGTTCGGTGAGCTCTCACCATCATACGTATGTTACGTTGGTGGCTTGAACTTTGGTGGGTATGGTACTGAATCCCATTTCAAAAGGTAAGGACGGGCTGCCCCTACTTTCTTTAGTTCATCCCTTTGGGCTAGGGATGCGATCTGAGCTTGGATGCCTTTAAGAACATCAACGTCCATAGAAGAACTTTCCTTTGACTTCTCAGTCTTTGGTTGTTCATCGCTATGATGTTCTTCCTCATTTTGATTACTCCTAGTATCATTATTATTCCGATTAATGAAGAGTTGGGTGAGCATCTGTTGAATGTTGTCTAAGGCTTCTGCTTAGCCTTAGGGGTTTGCTCTTGAGCTTCCAACCATCGACGAAGTTCATCATTTCTGTTATCAGCCATATTCACCGACACCCTATTTGTTCGTACTGAGCTGACTGTTACCGAAGAGGCATACCCACTGTCTTCGTCCTCCTCATTAGACCATTAGAATAATCTTTTCATGGGTTCTGGTGAGGTTACTGCAGTCGAGAAGGATGGCTGCTCATAACTGTAGGGTATTGCGACCCTAGATCTGGTGTCTCAGAAGACACCTTCTTCGTGCACCAAGACTTGGCGTAAGCCCGGACTAAAATCCGGATCAGGAGAACTGGAGGAAGGAGGGCTAGCAGCATGCAGCGCTCGTCTGCCCCTACGTGGCTCTCACCCCCTACCGATCATATTGACGGATGCAGAGGGCAGATCTGGTAGATTTCGTGATACACCCCTTTTGTGGTGCTTCACCAGAGCTTGTACTAATAGTCGATCAAAAACTGACAGTCGGTCTGGAGGAGTGGCGGGGATTGGTCCTAGCCGGCAATGGACTGAGTGAACTGTCAGCAACTGACATCCCACTTGTTGACAACAGGATGGAGAAGTCAGGAAAGATTCCGACTTCCTTTTTCTTGCTAAAAACTCTCGCAAGTCAGACCTAACCGAGTTTAAGCGACTCAGCGCAGAGACTCTGGTGGATCGCACATTGATGCGTTCAGGTAATTTCGACACCACCTTCTTGCTTGCAAGCTTTGGAAACGAAACATAGGTTGATGCATTGTTCCTCTCATCACCACAAAGGTGATTGGCATTAGCTAGTGCTTTAGCTCTTGCTTCACGGCTAAGAACTTTAGGAGCACCCTTAGGCGCTGAAGCTGCATAAACACCGCTATCAGCACTCAGGGATAATCCCTTAGCTCCGCCGCGAAGGGCGAACTTAACGCTTGAGAAACTGGGGAGCGAAGCACGCTGTGGTGCTTTGTTCGCTACCTTGCTGCAAAGGTAGTTAGCACTGCTAGGTGTTTTAGCACCAGTCTGGCGGCTGGGAACTCCGCGCGTACACTGAGGTACTGGCGCTGTGCCTGCTGTGCTATCAGTAACTTCGCTCGGAAGAACGAGGTTGGCGTGAGTCACTATTCCTATATTAGGCGAAGGTATAGTCGCCGTTCTAGCCTCGCGGCTGATAGTCTCAATGAAGCAGACAGGCATCTCGCCTTTGTCTTCGCGGGATAGGCAAACCTGTGGCGTAGCTACGCCTGAAGCTTCATATCGAGCTTTATGTTTTGGCCTCCACATCTGCTTTAGGAGGGGAGATTTAGGTTCGCAGAGAACCTGGGTAGCCACGCGCGAGACTGAGAGGAGTTGGGAGGAGTCTCCTTCTGCTTTCTGCTCTGAAACCTTAGCCATTGAGACCTTTCTATGCTTCCATGCGTGGAGCACTGGACTACCTTCAGAGAGAAGCTCTTCGAATTTTCCTTGGTCGAAATGAACGACCAGGTTTTTCAAGGTAACTGGCTTAAGATTCTAACTCTCGCCTTACGACACCGTCTCCTTGTTGTGCCAGAAGACTATAATAGGCTTGCGGAGAGCCCTATCTGTCTCAACAGAGACTTGCTTCAAAGAATTAGACAAAGGGGTTCCGGCTATGCCGACTTCCTTGTACTTGCGCGTACATAGGGGACATTTGCTACCCCCAGGAAGAAGTTATTTGAACTTCTCTTGGCCAATGTGAAGGACCGGTGTCTTAGCAATAAACTCAAAGGTCTGCTCGTCGCATTGCGACACTTGATTCTCAACAGTGGAGAACTCGGTCTCCAACGGAGTCGCCATCTTGTTTTCCATTGATTTTACAAAGGGGAAAACTAACAAAAAAGGGTCGAGGAGCTAAATTACAAGTAATTCTTTGCAGGAACAAGATTACAGGTAGATCTCCTCTGAGATTTCTAGGGAAGTATGGTGGTAGGAATCTGATCATCGCGCGATCACTTTATCCCTTTGATAATGCGAGCGATTAGACAATCAGACTGTCGCCTGATGGGATTCCCTTCTCGCTGGTTCGGGGAATCAGAGAACAGAAGGTTGGTAGAGCCCTCTTGTTACTTCTCGAGCTGCCTCTGCTTGGGAATTCCTTCTCGCCTAGTTTCGAAGATTCCTTGAGAGGGAGGAAGATCTTAAGGTATTAGGACCCTGATTAGAGAAGTAACTCTCTAAATTCTTGAAAGCAAGAGTATAGATCTCCATCCTTAGCCATCTCTCCTCTCTTTTCCCCAGCCTCCTCTCTGTGTACCTCTGGTAGGCTATTTATAAGAAGGAATAGCGGTATAATTGTCCTGAAAAATTTGGATATAGATTGAGTCAATCTATTTTACATCTGGAAAGTTGCCTCGCCGTGAGGCTGGAGACAGCTTTTGTGAAGTTAAAAGAGGAATACTCCCTTGATTCTTTCTAAATAACTAAAAGATCTCCCTTGATCTTCTCACCTGATTGGGAGAGTCAAAAGATTATGGCAAGCAGCTGTCAAATTTGATTTCGATTAGATTTGATCTCAATTAAATTTGATCTCATCTAGAGATTTGATTGGTCAAAGGTCATAAGAGACCCGCAGCGGAGTCGTTGCGTTGAGCTCATGGCGGAGCTGGGAGAAGCATCTGGCGAAGTTAAAAGAAAGCTCTTCAGTAGAGCTGGGTAAGACTTATGGCGAAGCTACCAGTTAGCCTTTTACGCAGCTGTTTGGGGCTTCGAGCGAAGTTAACTTTCTGCGGAGTTAACTAAGCATCTCCGGGTGAAGCTGTAAGTTAGCTTGCAGCGAGGCTGTGAAGGAGCTTCCTGCGATGCTAAGGAACTTTGGTTTCTCGTGCGAGACTAAGTGTTGAGCTAACTTAGTGTCCCTGGACCTGCTTGGGCCTTCTCACTGGTTTTAAGGATGACCTCGGCTTACTATCTGCTTTACTGGATCAGTAAAGTCCAAGTTGCTGATTCGTCCCCTTGAGATGGGTGAAGAACTGGCCGTCGGCTTGTCTGCCACTCGTTTTTTATAGATGTCAACAAGTTAGACCTCATTCAGGCCAGATAGGAATCTTGTTTTTTTTTAGAGTGTCAACAACAAGATATATATATATATATCTATGTTTTTGACATGAAATCCAAAATCGGTTAAACCAAAAATCAAAATCAATAAACTTTAAAACTTTTGTGTGTATATGAACTTGAGCGTATCAATACTATCTTATCAGTATAATGATCTAAACATACTAAATACAAACTGAGGTCTTCTTGTAGAAGTCCTTCTCCAAGTCGACTCGATCCAAACGCGATCCAACGAGCTTGACTCCAACCGAGTACTAGATGCGATTTTGATGCTTGAGCTCTTGAATCAATATGTGAAAGCTTCAAAACTCTTTTGTTGAAGCTAAACACCTGCTAAAATCTTGATCAAATATCTGAAACTAAATATCACAAGATTATTAGTAAACTATAACTACATGAGTTAATCATCATCAAAACTAGAGTGATGGGCCTCTGAGCCAACAATCTCCCCCTTTTTGATGATGACAAAACTTATGGAGTTATATATGCATGGATTAAAGTTACACTTCATAGATGCTCCCCCTTAACTCATACATAGCAATAAATATAAAGATATGCAATGAATGCTTATAAACAAAACAACACATATATGCATAAATGAAGAATACTTCTCCCCTTTTTGCATAAACAAAACATATATGCTCTGATACCAATTGAAAAATAAACATGCACATATAAATTCTCAAAATTCTTCTTTCCCGAAAAATAAACATGCATATATAAATTCTCAAAATTCTTCTTCCCCTTTTTGTATAAAATAAGGAAAATGAAATAAACATGTATATATAAATCTCCAAATTTCTCTCTCCCTTTTTTTCAAATCATCAACAAAGGGGCATAAATAAACTCAAAAAAAATTTCTCCCCTTTTTTTGTCAAAACAAACAAGAAGGATGTATATGCGATATACATTTATGAAGAGGAGAGACGTAAAGTTAACTCCCCCTGCATACATGCATTACATGAAAAAGAGATGACTGAACCCTAACACATAAAGCATAATATACAATGTATAAAAGGAGATGTGAAGCTCCCTCTACACACATGTAAGACATAGAGAAAAAGGTCAATGTCCTCAATATGAGATACACTCAACATGAATGTATATATGGAGAAGATATTAAGCTTCTTTTGCATATAATAAATACATACCAAAATAATATGATACTAATTGAAAAATATATCAATTTATGATAAAGGTATGCATCGAAACATTATGATACCAATTGAAAATAAACAAAACATTTTTAAGATACCAATTGAAAGTAAACAAAACTTTTAAGATACTAAAATATACCAATTGAAAATATCTTGATACCAATTTAAAATGTCTTGTAAATTTTTTATATCAATGGAAAAAGAAACATTGTATGTTTTTTCTTATACCAATTGAAATGTATATTGAAAATCTTGATACCAATTGAAAGTAAAAACTATATTGTTTTAGGTAAACATAACTCATATCAATATAGATGATAATTTAAAATGAAATATGATACCAATATTGAAAATGTTAGCATATGCCAAAATGAAGTATTATTCATCATAAAGAATGAGAGTAAGATACCAATTGAAAATATAATCGATTGAAAGGCAAAATACGAATTTTCTCCCCCTTTATGAAATACCAATAAAAACGATGCATAAGCTTGTACAAGATACCAATTGAAAAATAATTGATATTAAGGAGTAAATCAAGCTTAGTATAACCATAATTTATGCTTTAAGATGTAAAGATATTGTAAGCACAATCAAATCACATATATATGTATGAAAATGTAAATACCAATTGAAATTGATAATATTTAAAGTTTGAAGCATACATATATAGAAAACAAAATATGAGTATATAAAAAAATATCAATTGTGATACCAATTGAAAATATAATGAGAATCAAGTGTATAACTCATACTACCTCCCTTTCATGCACATGTTTAAATGGATTTTCAATTTGTGCATGTAAGGCATGGTCGCCCATCTATCCGCCCTTAGGAAGGAAGGGGTTTTCAAAAATAAGTTTTGAAAATAGTTTAACAAGTTTGAAAATCACTACCAATTGAAGAATAAAGACTAGTTTAAGGATAATTTTTGAAACTAGTATGGAATCCTTTAAGAAAGGAATAAAATAAGAATATATCCATGAAAACATGAAAATCATTCAACAATTGACACTCAAAGTCTATAAAGCACATATAAGACTCATGAAAACAAAGTCATGAGAAAATATCAAGTAATGTAAGTGTACAAGAATTATGTGAAAAGCATAATCATGTAAATAGGCAATAAAGCTCATATGAAATTCCTTATCAAAAACATGAAAATCATCAAAACTAAATGAGCTTCAAGGTATATATATGTTTTGTCTAAACTAGAAGTATACATACATATCCTAAACATAAATGAGTCTATAATAAAAATTTGCATGAAAAGCAAGTGACTCTAAGATAGACATGTATATCTTAAAGTTTTAGCAAAATTGACATATATATGAAGCTAAACAAATTATTAAAAAAACATGTTCGAAAAATAGGGAATACAAGTCAAAATGTAAGAATCATCAAAACTAGGTTATACTAGTACATCTAATGGGTACAAATGAGCAATTAAGTACAAACATATGATAATCAATTTGTGGCTCACTAGTTGTACAAGTATATACACAAGTTTTAATGAAAACTACATCTAAACATGTAATCAAAACATGAAGTATAAAATTATAAACCAAAACCAATATGATCATTGTGTAAATGCACATGTTTTAGAGTAATGATATACATAATAGTCAAACTATAGGAGAACATAAAATATGGATCCATATGAACATGGAAGTATCTCAATTACAATACATGTATGTCATAAGTCTAAATAACATGGCATTTAATAACAATCATGAAAAACTAAAACATGTTAAAAATCAACAATATGAAAGCATGAGAACTAAATGGGGTTAGAGATATTTACCAAAACCATTAGGGCTAATCTTTAGGTCTCCAAACCATGGCGGTCCTCCCACCAAACTGCCCTTAAAAGTGATGCATCTAAAAGTGTCACCATATAGCTCGGAACGTATTCATCTCAAGGCACAAATACATATCATGTCATGTGAGAGCCCACACCTACATCAAATTAAATAGGAGTGAATTTTGGTATCCATACTCTATTGGGTTTATGGGGGTTAGCACCTTTCCTAACCCAAACAAATTTATTTTCAAAATTTACATTATGTATTCTATCATAACAAAACTTTGCAAGGTGGCCCTTACGTCCCAATGTGTACATGTTTACACATGAGCATACATCTGTCATGTGTGTGAACATGAGAGACATGTGTATGTCGTGATTTGTTAGGGGGGGCAATTCAGACCCGACCCGCCAGACCCGACCCGACCCGACCCAGAGTAAGTGGGTATGGGTTTGAGCTATACGGGTTTGGGTCGTAATCGGGTCGACCCACCAGACCCGATTAATAAATGGGTCGGGTCGACCCAAACCCACCAAACCCGCTAAGACCCGCTAAGACCCATTTACCTTTTTATATTTTTGATCCAGAGATTTTTTTTTGGGAATCATTTATCATTTCCGCTCAGGGACTTCATAATTTAGCTCTCCATCCTTTCTTCATCAAAATCCAATACACCATACACATTGCGCAATCTTCTATGAAAAACCTAAAGCCCCTTAATTTTAACTACATTCTCATAAATAAACAAAATTATATTGCATAAACAATCCCTGAGTTTGTCTCAATCCCACTAATACTTTCACCTTTATTTCAGAGAATAAGAAGCATTGCATTTGATATACATGATTTTATGATTTTTAACTTATTGAAACCAACATTATGCCACTGTCATCTACTTATAGAATGCAAGAACAAGGTTCCTACAAAACATTTACCGCTAACGGGTCGACCCGACCCGGCCGACCCATTTAGTTAAATGGGTCAAATGGGTCGGGTCGGGTCGACCCACATAATACTGGGTCGGGTTTGGGTTTGGATTTTTGACCCATATAAATAAATGGGTTGGGTCGACCCGACCCGATTATGGGTCGACCCATTTGAGACCCGACCCAATTAGACCCGACCCGACCCGACCCAATTGCCACCCCTATGATTTGTGTGCATGCATAAGAGGAGCATGTCTCTTGTGAAACATTGATTCTAACCAAGTGTGATTCATGGCACATTGGCTTAAAGTGGAGCCCAAACAATCAACACTCTTCTTTAAAGCACATATATTATTTTCAGTCATAGAAGAAGAGGTGAAGCATACAATAGGTATACTAGATGATGAAGCATGGCAAACATGAATATCTAAATTAATTTTCAAGGAAATATTTTCTTCAGAAACCAAATCCAATTTCTTTGAAATTAAAACAATTTTATTTCTCAAAGATTCATTTTCTTTTAAAACAAAATCGAGTTTTGAAGACAAAATTTTATTTTTTTCACAACAACATCACAATCATTTTTATTCTTTAAAAATTCATTTTCCTTTAAGGCAAGGTCAAGTTGGGATTTCAATGAGTCCCTTTCATTTGAAATCTCATCCCTCTCTTGCAAAATGAAGTAAAGTTTGGATGACAAATTTTTATTTTCTTCTTTTAATCTAAAGTTTTTTTTTTCAAAATTTTATATTTTTCAAGCCATTTTTCACATACAATAGAAAGTTCTTCATTTAAAGCATCGACATCCATATGGTCATCCCCGGAAGAACTAGCACTATAATCTAGTTGAGTATCCGAATTTATCTCAAGGGAGTCATTCCCTTGGACCATATAGCAAGATTGTTCGGATTCATCCTCACTAGATTCCTTCTCCATAATGTTTGGCATTTGAAGCTTTGGAGAGGTCAAAGTGTTCCGCACTGCAAAGGCAGAATCACAATGAGAAACTATATATAAATATTCTTTGCTTAAAGTGCATCTAAGTGCCTCTAGGGCTTGTGCATTGGCCTCAATATTCTTGCTATTATCAAGATAAGATTTCTTGGTAGCGGCAAGGTGAACATGCATACCTAAGATTTTAAGGTTCATGGACATCTTAACTTTCCAAACATCAATGTTGGAAGTATCATACATGGGAAGGGTCATGAAATCCATGAGCGTGTGTAAACAAATAAGTGTGCAAATGCAAATATAGATTAGCAAACCAAGATCTCACTCCTAGATGGTTAAATCTAATATCAGAAGTGTAGGCTCTGATACCAATTTAAAACAAACATATATGCTCTGATACCAATTGAAAGTACACCTAAGGGGGATGAATAGGTGTATGGCTAATCTAATGACAAATGATGCGGAATTAAAAATAAATTGCAACACACTTAGTGTAAAACAAAGAGTCTAGCCGAATTCCCAGTGAAGGGCTCTGGACTATCTCCTCTAAATTCCTCTAAATAAGAGTTGAGGTGCTATATGAAGCTCTCTTTGTTCAACACAAGTGTGAGTACACACAAACAATACCAAGCAAATATATGATATAAATATGATGCAATATAAGATATAAAAGAGAGAGAGAGAGAGTTTAGAGATATTGGATCAATCGTAAACATAAAGGTATGTTTCGAGGTTCGAGCCACTGCTATAGTCCCCGCCTTCACAGAGAAGGATTTTCACTGTAACGTCCACACAGCACTCCCATATAGAGAACTTCCACTGAGGATTTGGGTAATACAAACTTAGAGTACACAACTCCTCTCTCAAATAATAACAACCTCTACATAAGAGGCAAGGCACTATGCCACATAAGATCAACCTCTCAATAGAGGGATAGGGCACTAAGCCAAACAATAATCACCTCACACAAGAGGGATAAGGCTCAAAACCAATACTCCAACAATCATCTCTACACTTAGAGGGATAACAACTAACTCAAACACAACCTCCACAATCACCTCTACACAAGAGGGATACTAACAAAGCAAAGAGGATTACAATACTTGGTGGTCTCAACAACCACAAACCAATTTTTTCAAAAAAAAAGATCCTATAGAGAGGATAGATATGATAGCTCAAGTGTGAGAAAACAAAGAGTTTGGAAAACAAATCACAAAGAAAAACTCTTGAGAAAAACTCTAGATTGAAATATAAATTAAGATCAAAACCAATTCCCAAAGACTCTCCTTTTCTTTGATTTTACCAACCCTTTAAAACAAGTAAAGATAAAATCTTTAAGCCCAAAAACTCTTGAAAACTTGTTGCTAAAACACTTAAGAAGATGGGAAAATTTTGCTAACGAAAACTATAAAGAAACCAGCTCAAGAGATGGGTATTCATACCCTCTCAAAAATTTGCCCGTTGGCAGCCAGGAAAGGGCTGAAATGTCCTTTCGGTCGACCGTCCGGTCGACCAGCCAATGGTCATTTTTATGACCGTTGAACCACCGGTCGACCGCCCGGTCAACCGGACCTGGATATAAAAAGCAGACGCTCTCTCTTGGTCGACCGCCCGATTGACCGGGGCCAATTCAAGAGAGCAAAGCTCTCTGGTGGTCGACTGGGTCAGTCGACCGACCCTCAAGCCTATGAGGCCTGTGCACGTTCCTGCCTCAGTCGACCGTCCGGCCGACCGGCAGAAGGCTAGGTCATTATATTTAAGGGATTAAAAACTTGTCTTTTTACCTTCTAAAAAATCCAATAAATGTACATAAATTCCACTAAAATAAGTTCTTTTAAGATCTTTGAAATGCAAATATGTGTGACAAAAATTCAACACATATTATAAATAATTTGAACCATTTTTGTGGTATAGAAATTTGGCTTAAACACAAAATCGGTATTTTTCAAAACTTGATTTTTTGAAATGGAAAACTGTTTTCTCCAAAACTCATATGGATATAAAAACATGATATTGAAACAACTTTGAAGCATATTATATATGATAGAATCCAATATACATACAAGTTATATTTATATCTATATTTTTAACATGAAATCCAAATTGGTTAAACCAAAAATCAAAATCAATAAAACTTTAAAACTTGTGTGTGTATGTGAATTTGAGCTTATCAATACTATCTTATCATTACAATGATCTAAACATACTAAACACAAAATGAGGTCTTCTTGTAGAACTTCCTCTCCAAGTCGACTCGATCCAAACGCGATCCAACGAGTTTGACTCCAACCGAGCACTAGATGCGATCTTGACGCTTGAGCTCTTGAATCAACATGTGAAAGCTCTAAAACTCCTTTGTTGAAGCTAAATACCTACTAAAATCTTGATCAAATATCTGAAACTAAATATCACAAGATTATTAGTAAACTATAACTATATGAGTTAATCATCATCAAAACTAGAGTGATAGGCCTCTGGGCCAACAGTCTCCCCCTTTTTGATGATGATAAAACTCATGGAGTTATATATGCATGGATTAAAGTTAAGCTTCATAGAAGCTCCCCCTTAACTCATGCATAGCAATAAATATAAAGATAGGCAATGAATGCTTATGAACAAAACAACACATATATGCATAAATGAAGAATACTTCTCCCCTTTTTGCATAAACAAAACATATATGCTCTGATACCAATTGAAAAATAAACATGCATATACAAATTCTCAAAATTCTTCTTCCCCGAAAAATAAACATGCATATATAAATTCTCAAAATTCTTCTTCCCTTTTTTATATAAAATAAGGAAAATAAAATAAACATGTATATATAAATCTCCAAATTTCTCTCTCCCTTTTTGTCAAATCATCAACAAAGGGGCATAAATAAACTCAAAAAAAATTTCTCCCCTTTTTTTTGTCAAAACAAACAAGAAGGATGTATATGCGATATACATTTATGAAGAGGAGAGACGTAAAGTTAACTCCCCCTGGATACATGCATTACATGAAAAAGAGATGACTGAACCCTAATCACATAAAGCATAATATACAATGTATAAAAGGAGATGTGAAGCTCCCTCTACACACATGTAAGACATAGAGAAAAAGGTCAAGGTCCTCAATATGAGATACACTCAACATGAATGTATATATGGAGAAGATATTAAGCTTCTTTTGCATATAATAAATACATATCAAAACAATATGATACTAATTGAAAAATATATCAATTTATGATAAAGGTATGCATCGAAACATTATGATACCAATTGAAAATAAACAAAACATTTTTAAGTTACCAATTGAAAGTAAACAAAACTTTTAAGATACTAAAATATACCAATTGAAAATATCTTGATACCAATTTAAAATGTCTTGTAAATTTTTTATATCAATGGAAAAAGAAACATTGTATGTTTTTTTTATACCAATTGAAATGTATATTGAAAATCTTGATACCAATTGAAAGTAAAAACTATATTGTTTTAGGTAAACATAACTCATATCAATATAGATGATAATTTAAAATGAAATATGATACCAATATTGAAAATGTTAGCATATGCCAAAATGAAGTATTATTCATCATAAAGAATGAGAGTAAGATACCAATTGAAAATATAATCGATTGAAAGGCAAAATACGAATTTTCTCCCCCTTTATGACATACCAATAAAAACGATGCATAAGCTTGTACAAGATACCAATTGAAAAATAATTGATATTAAGGAGTAAATCAAGTTTAGCATAACCATAATTTATGCTTTAAGATGTAAAGATATTGTAAGCACAATCAAATCACATATATATGTATGAAAATGTAAATACCAATTGAAATTGATACTATTTGAAGTTTGAAGCATACATATATAGAAAACAAAATATGAGTATACAAAAAAAAATATCAATTGTGATACCAATTGAAAATATAATGAGAATCAAGTGTATAACTCATACTACCTCCCTTTCATGCACATGTTTAAATGGATTTTCAATTTGAGCATGCAAGGCATGGTCGCCCATCTATCCGCCCTTAGGAAGGAAGGGGTTTTCAAAAATAAGTTTTGAAAATAGTTTAACAAGTTTGAAAATCACTACCAATTGAAGAATAAAGACTAGTTTAAGGATAATTTTTGAAACTAGTATGAAATCCTTTAAGAAAGGAATAAAATAAGAATATATCCATGAAAACATGAAAATCATTCAACAATTGACACTCAAAGTCTATAAAGCACATATAAGACTCATGAAAACAAAGTCATGAGAAAACATCAAGTAATGTAAGTGTACAAGAATTATGTGAAAAGCATAATCATGTAAATAGGCAATAAAGCTCATATGAAATTCCTTATCAAAAACATGAAAATCATCAAAACTAAATGAGCTTCAAGGTATATATATGTTTTGTCTAAACTAGAAGTATACATACATATCCTAAACATAAATGAGTCTATAATAAAAATTTGCATGAAAAGCAAGTGACTCTAGGATAGACATGTATATCTTAAAGTTTTAGCAAAATTGTCATATATATGAAGCAAAACAAATTATTAAAAAAACATGTTCGAAAAATAGGGAATACAAGTCAAAATGTAAGAATCATCAAAACTAGGTTATACTAGTACATCTAATGGGTACTGATCGGCAAAAAGCAAGCACTAAATAAAAGAAGGAAGTGTGGGTTGATGTTACTGCTTTTGCGATTCTTTCGTAGTAGCGAAGTGGCTATACGGGTCGTATCCACAAGGAGGGAGAGCGATGGAAGCTTGATGCGGCTTTTATGTTCAAGACGAAAGAAAGTTCTTGTTTCCAAATAAAGAATTGAAAAGTGAAAGCAGTTGTTTTAAAGAATTGTTAGAAAATGTTTTGGTGGTTTGTAAAAGTGATTTTTTTCTTAGTTATAAAAATGCATGGCTAACTTTCTACTAAGTGCTCCCACTAATTTCTAACTTTTTGAAGATAGCCTCACGATGGATCATAGGCAAACACAACCCTTGTGCATTGGAACTATTCACGTGGAAATCGAGTGAAAATTCATCCTAAAACTTAGCCTTACACGGCAAAAACTCGGACATTCCCTTATCAAGATCCGATAGAAGGCGAGAATAAGGGAAGACTCGAGTGCACTATTGGTATCGGCAAAGCTAAAAGGAAAAGTCTCTAACTTACAATAACAAGTAAAGCATACAACTCATAGATCATCAAAACTCATTAAGCATGAAGTATAAGAAAGTAGATACTTGTAGGTAAATTAGAGTTAGAACCCTCGTCTTAAGATGCCATAGCTCTCATTTGCACAAGGCTTGTTTGGCACTATTGACTCATGCGGGTTATCAAACAAGTGTTAGAAATTAGTGGGTTAGTAGTTAGTTAGCTATGCTAAATGAAAAAGTTAGTTAGCCATAAAAGTAAAAGAAACAACAAAGTAGAAGAAGTGAAAAGAGGGAGTTACACTACAAGAAAACAAAAGAAAAGAAAAGTTAAAGAGAGGAAGTTACACTACAACAAAGTAAAAGAGAAGAAGTGGAGAAGAAAGAAGTTACACTACAACAAGTAAAAGTAAATGCAAAGACAAGTAAATGGAAAGAAGGAAGAGAAGTAGTACTTGTATTATCTTGTCACCCTTCAAATACAACACTTTACACACTCTCTCTCTTTCACTTTAATGGCTAAAAGATAAAACTAGAAGAAGAACAACAACAACAACTACAAACTAAAAACAAGATTACAAAATTTGCTTAAACTCTGATCTGCTTCACTGAAGACCCCTGGGGGGTTTTTATAGGCACCAGGGCAAAGGGCGCCACGTGCACAGCACGTGGCCCAAAACGGAAGCGCGCGTGCGCCAAGATGGCGGCGGAAACGCGGCTTTGGCCGCGTTTCCGCGCTTTGCCGCGGCCAAGCCAGGCCGGCACGCGCCCAGTTTTGGGTAGCGCGTCGTCCAGACTGTCTTCTGACCACCTGTACTCCTGGATTTGCGATTTAACTCCCTAGGCTGACAAAATCTTCACTCTAAGGTCAATGGCTACTTGGTAGGATCTTAATCACCAACTAAATGGTGATTTAGGTCTTCTTCTTCATTTGAACACCATGGACCTAGAATCAAGAAGCAAGATATTATTAGCAGAATTTATTATCAAATAAATGTGATAATGTGATGAAAATTATGCAAAATTAGAGACTAATCACACCCCCACACTTATCTTTTTGCTCGTCCCGAGGAAAACAAAAATAAGAGAGTTATTATACCACTTTCGCAGGTGACGCGATTGCACTGAGTATGTGCAACAAGCCTGTAAACCTCTAGGTTTTCCCTAGAGAAGGAGTGTTGTCTCCTGAGGGTTTTCAACGGATTGCACCCACAAAATCCAATAAGTAAAGACAAGAAGTTAGTTGTTAGAAGATGATTTTTTTTTTTTTTGAAAAGGAAGTTTCAATCATCTAAGTAAAAATGACCGAATGATGTAAGAATTAGGTTTAACCCTCATAAGTCCTCTTATACTTTAGCCTTCATAAAAGAAGAAACTTTGGTTTTTCTTTAAATTTAGAAAGGATCTTGTACTTCTAACTCATTCTTTTATTTTGCTTTAGATAGATATGCATAATGTGTAAGTGTGATGTGCTTGGGATTTTTCAACTCAACCTTGAATATCATTTAATTTTATTAATATTTACTTATTATTCTTGGTTCCATTAGGCTTTCTACTTCACTTATGTAACACATATCAAACCGATGACTCCCAAACCAGATGGTCTTAGGGCACCAGGTGGAAAAACACCCTTCAGATCAAATATGCAAGTGGAGTAGGCCACGAAATCAAGATTTATTTATATATAGGATTTTTATTTTTATTTTTATTTATTTATTATTTTTTTTAGAGTGAGTAATCATGCTTCTTGAGGCACAATTATCCAGCTTCTCTTTTTTTTTCAGCGTGAGTAATCATGCTTCTTGAGGCACAATTATCCAGCTTTTTCTTTTTTTTTTCTTTTTTTTTCAGAGTTGTGTCTCTAAATCCCAATCATGTGTGTGTAAATTATGCATATTCTACTAAGGCTAAATAAAAGGTATGAATTATTTTCCTTATCCCTCCTATCTTTTTAGTCAAACCATTCTTTCTTATTTACTTAGGCAAAAATAAAGATTTATTACTAAGGTTCCCATAATTCCTACAATCTTTTGGTATTTTTATAAAGAGTATGAAATTTCTTTTCAATCTGAGATTTTTTTTTTTGAAAAAAGGAAGAAAGAAGAGAAAAAGAAAAAGAAAAAGTGTTAGCACCCCCCCACACCTATCTAATGCATTGTCCTCAATGAATGCAGATGCAAATGCATTAAATAGGGGGAAGGAATGATGTTACCGTCTTCGTGGACTCGGGCCGGCCAAGTGCAAATAGGCGAAAGAATGTACACGGAGTAAGCATATAAACAATTTTTTTTTTTGGTTGTTTGGTGGGGTTAGGTGTATGATGGGGCAAAAAGAGTCAGCACACTATCATCTGGAATCATCGACTCAGTGGTCAAGAAGGGCTTCAGTCTTTACCCATTCACTTTAAATTCCGTGTTATTTTTAGGGTCGGCAATAAGCACAGCACCGTGTGGGAAAATAGTGCGCACAATTAATGGTCCCGACCAACGAGTTTTTAGCTTCCCCGCGAAAATATAAAGCCTAGAGTTATACAGCAGAACCCTATCTCCCGGTGCAAAGGTTTTTCGGGTTATGATTTGGTCATGAAAAAATTTGGTCCTGCTTTTGGTGATTCGTGCATTCTCGTAAGCTTCATTCCGTATCTCCTCTAATTCTGAAATCTGCAGTTTCCTAAGTTCACCGGCCTTGCTCAAATCAAAGTTGAGTTGCTTAATTGCCCAGAGGGCCCGGTATTCTAACTCTACTGGCAGATCACAGGCTTTGCCAAACACGATTCTATAAGGAGACATCCCCAGAACTGCCTTAAATGCGGTGCGGTAAGCCCACAATGCATCATTGAGCTTAACCGACCAATCCTTTCGGTTTTGTCCGACAGTCTTTTCCAGAATGAGCTTGATCTGTCAGTTGGTGACTTCGACCTGCCCATTTGTCTGGGGATGATACGGGGTTGATAACTTGTGATTGATGGAATATTTTCGCATTAGAGCTTCAAAAACTCTGTTGCAGAAATGTGATCCATTATCACTAATTATCGCTCTCGGGGTGCCAAACCGGGAGAAGATGTTCTCTTTGAGAAATTTGACAACAACTTTGTTGTCATTCGTCTTGGTTGGCACAGCTTCTACCCACTTAGAGACATAATCTACAGCAACCAAAATGAATTGGTTGCCGAAGGAGTTGGGGAATGGCCCCATGAAATCGATACCCCAAACATCAAAAATTTCAACTTCAAGGATCGGGCTCAGGGGCACATGTCTCTTCTAGAAATTTTCCCGATCTTCTGACAGTTTGCACATGACTTGCAAAAATGATATGAGTCTTTAAACAAAGTGAGCCAATAGAACCCACTTTGTAGAACCTTCTCGGCAATCTTGCGGGGACCAAAGTGTCCTCCGCATGCAAGGTCATGGCAAAAGCTGAGCACACTCCTTTGTTCCTCCTCGGGTATGCATCGTCTAATTATTTGGTCGGGACAATACTTAAAAAGATACGGTTCTTCTCAGAAGAAGTACCGTACTTGGGCAAAGAAGCGGTATTAGTCTTGCTTTGTCCAGTCAGCAGGTAATTGTCCTATGGCCAGGTAATTAACGATGTCAGCATACCATGGTTCCTTAAGAATGGCTAGGATGTGCTCGTCTAGGAAATCCTCGTTGATCGGAGCTTGGATGGTTGGTGCATTCGGAATTCGTGAAAGATGATCAGCAACCACATTTTCTATACCTCTTTTATCCCGAATTTCTAAGTCAAATTCTTGCAGCAAAAGGATCCACCGAATCAGTCGGGCTTTTGCATCCTTCTTGGTCATGAGGTATTTCAGAGCCGAGTGATCCGTGAAAATCACCATTTTCGAACCTAACAAGTAAGGCCGGAACTTCTCTAACGCAAAGACAACGGCCAAGAATTCCTTCTCAGTCGTTGTATAGTTCTGTTGGGCGTCATTCAAGGTCCTACTCGAATAGTAAATCACGTGCTGCCTATTATCGATGCGCTGTCCTAGAACAGCGCCAATAGCAGAATCAGATGCATCACACATGATTTCAAATGGCTGGGCCCAATTAGGAGCAGAAATGATAGGTGCAGAAATCAGTTCTTGCTTAAGCTTCCCCCATGACTTGAAACATTCATCGTTGAAATCAAAGGGCACGTCCTTAGCGAGCAGGTTAGTTAAGGGCCTCGCGATTTTGCTAAAGTCCTTAATGAACCGTCGGTAGAACCCAGCATGCCCTAAAAAGGATCTAATATCCTTGATGCTTTTGGGGGGTGGAAGCTTAGCAATCACTTCTACCTTAGCCTTATCTACTTCTATGCCTCTCCTCGAAATCTCATGGCCCAAGACAATCCCTTGTCTTACCATAAAGTGACATTTTCCCAGTTTAGAGTTAGGCTCTTCTCAATGCATCTTTGTAGCGCTAACTCTAAGTGATGAAGACATTGATCAAATGAATCTCCGTAGATGGAGAAGTCATCCATGAAAATCTCAAGAAAACGTTCCACCATATCAGAGAACAAACTAAGCATGCACCGTTGGAACGTTGCAGGAGCATTGCACAATCCAAAAGGCATGCGCCTATAAGCAAAGGTTCCGAACGGGCAGGTGAACGTCGTCTTTTCTTGGTCCTCGGCAGCAATGGGGATTTGATTGTATCCTGAGTACCCATCCAGAAAGCAGTAGTACTCATGTCCAGCCAAACGCTCAAGCATTTGGTCGATGAAGGGTAGCGGGAAATGGTCTTTACGGGTAGCAGCATTCAACTTCCTGTAGTCGATACAAACACGAACCTTGGTAGGCAATCTTGTTTGTACCAACTCTTTTTCCTCATTTTCTACTACCGTAAAGCCAGCCTTCTTTGGGACCGCATGAACAAGGCTAACCCATTGGCTATCAGAAATGGGATAAATGATCCCATTATCTAATAGTTTCATAATTTCAGCCTTCACTGCCTCTTGCATGAGAGGGTTAAGCCTACGTTGCGGGTCCCTCCTAGGGATTGCTTCATCAACTAAATGGATTCTATGTTCCACTATGGCTGGACTTATTCCCTTGATGTCCTTCATTGTCCATCCAATGGCTTCCCTATATCTTTCCAGAATAGACATTAAGCTGTTCTCTTGTTGCTCAGTCAGGTGGGATGCTATGATGACTGGCAAGGTGTCCTTTCCGCCCAGGTAGGCGTACTTGAGATGTTCAGGCAGGACTTTCAACTCTAGGGAAGGTATTGCTTCATTGGAGGGAATCTCTGGGCTTTCGATCCTAAGATAGGGTATACTGGGGCTTGATGCCCAATCCACTGCTGAATCCACGATCTGGTCTAGATTAAAATCCTCAGCCTCCAGATCAAACTCTGCCTCAGCTTCTATCTCCATGTATTCCTCATGTTCACTTGTCAGGTTTTCAATAGAATTGACCTCAAATGTCTGATCATTGACATCCCTAGGTTGTCTTCCAAGATTGAAGACATTGACTTCCTTCGTCATGTCTCCGAAAGTTAATCGCATGGACCCGTTCCTACAGTTGATTATAGCATTGGCTGTAGCAAGGAATGGGCGCCCTAAGATGACGGGAGTTTGAGACCTAAGATTGGACACAGGTTGGGTCTCAAGCACAATGAAGTCAACGGGGTAAATGAAATCCCCGACCCAGATGAGAACATCTGTGATTTCCCCCTTTGGGATCTTCACAGATCGGTCAACTAGCTGAATGGTGACTCGAGTTGGGCTTAGCTCACCCAACCCAAGTTGCTGGTATACTGAGAGAGGTAGCAAGTTGATACTTGCTCCCAGGTCAAGAAGCGCTCTAGTGATTTCGGTCTGTCCTATGGTGCAGGAAATGGTGGGACATCCGGGATCCTTGTATTTCACCAGAATGGGACCAGACAGAATTTCGCTTATGTTAGTGGCCAAGAACACTTTCTTGGGCACATTGGTCTTTCTCTTCTTAGTACACATATCCTTAGAAATTTGGCATAAGCCGGGACTTGTTGGATAGCGTCTAGAAGTGGCACATTTAACTTAACCTGGTTGAACATCTCTAGCATTTTCTCCATGTGCATATTTTTATTATTGTTCCTAAGCCTATTGGGAAAGGGTGCTACAGGCTTGTGAACTTGTTCAGCAGCTTTGTCCTCGTCAGATGTCTGTGGAGCGGATTGGGAGGAACTAGCACAGGTGGAGGCTTGAGTGGGATCAGGATGGACTGGACTCTTCTGCTGGCAGACCTGGTTGTCTACCTTCTTTCCAGATCTTAGTGTGTGAACAGCATTACACTGGTTAATTGATGGATCCTGAACTTCATATGCTTGGTTGGAGGTTTTTGGGTTAACTAATGGCTGACTAGGCAAAGTACCCTTAGGTCTTTCACTTAGGGAGCTAGCTAACTGGCTCATCTGCAATTCCAACCTTGATATGGCCTGTGAATGACTATTCAGAGTTTGTCCCTATTTCTGCATGAAAGCAGCCTGGGACTTAATGAAAGCCTCTATGCTCTCCTCCAATTTACTGATTTTCTTTTCCATTAGAGAGCCTTGGGAGGAGGAAGATGGGGCTTGACTGGGAAAAGGTGGTGGAGGAGCAGGATGGTGAAAGTTGTTGGAAAAATTAGGTCGGGAGGATTGTTTGGGGCCCAGGAGAAATTTGGGTGATTCCTCCAGCCGGGATTGTAGGTCTGCGAGTAGGGTTGTGAGGCGGCCGTGAGTAAGCCGCGTTCATGTGTTCCGGTGGCACTTGCTAGGCATGGAAAATAGGACACTCTTCAAAGACATGGTTCGGTGCCTGACAATATGAACAACCCGGATTGTGAATTGGTGGTGGGTTGATCTGGTTGACACTAGCAGGCTCTTTTGTTTCTAGAGCCTCTATCCTTCTCATCAGGGTAGCAATCTTAGCCTCGGCAGTTATGGATGATTCTAGAGATAGGAGCCCTCCTCTTGAAGCTATAGATTGTGAATTCCTAGGTTTTTCCGAGGCTGGCTCCCATTGCAGGGTTTTCTCCGCTAAGTCCTCAAATAAATCCCAACCCTGATTCTCATCCTTCTGCAAGAACCCTCCCTGACACATCGTTTCTAACAGGGTCTTAGTCTGATAATCTAGACCATCGTAGAGAATCTGGCATTGACGCCATTTCTCCACGCCATGATGAGGGCACTGAGCGAGGAGATCTTTGAATCGCTCAAAGTATCTCCAAAATGGTTCGCTCGGGTCTTGCTTAAACTGCATGATGTTCTTCCTAATGAGGGCAGTCTTGTGAATGTGGTAGAATTTCTTCAAGAAGGCCTTGACAAAATCATCCCAGGTCGTGACTGAATCTGCTGCCAAGCTGTACAACCACTTCTTAGCTAGATCCTTTAGGGAAAAAGGGATGAAACGTAACCTAACGGCATCATCTTCTAGCTGGGGTATATGCATCATGAGGCATACTTCTTCAAATTCCCTAACAAAGAAGTATGCGTCCTCTGATTCTAAACTATGAAATTTGGGAAGAGTGTTAATGAATTGGGGCTTTAACTCAAAATTATTACCGTTTGCTTCAGGAAGTTTTATGCAAGATGGAAGTGAAGTTCTGATCGGGTAAAATCTATCCTGAAGTGACGCCATCACCGGTTCTGGATGCAAGGGTAGAGAAGTGTTTCTTGTTAATCTGGAAGTTGACGGATCTCTCACCCACTCTTGCATGCAGCACACCACAACCAACGTGAAGACAACAAACAATCGAAAAAGAACTAAAAACAAACAAAAGAAAGAAAAACAACCACAATCCTTAGTCTAAGGTACCTGGACCTAGACGACTCCTAACTGGTCGATTCTCCGGGGAAGGTTGTTGCAGGAACTCGACTACAAGCTAATCAGCCAGGAAAGGGCAAAGCTCGGGGGGAGGTATCCAGGCAGAGCCACGGGCCTAATTATGCCAAACCACGGAGCTTTCGAGGCTTTACCTCTTAATCCACTTTCCTTAGACACCGATTTTGCAGGAGTATAGTTCTTATAATTTCTAACCTCGGTTAATCTCTTAGTGTGTCCGAGATGTCCCTAGGGCCAACGTCTATTGATTTTTAGTTAAGGCTTGGGAAAATGTGAGTGCACTTGGAGATGGTTTTTGGGCTAAGGAAGGGTGATGAAATCCCCACCTTATCTTGTTTATTTGAGTTTTGCCCTTAAAGTAATTGTGCAAGTGTACAGTTTATTCACAACAAGGTAACACTCAAAGCGGTAAATCACTTCAGAATGTTGGTCCTATTCTATATGAATGCACACGTACCTTGTCTCCAGCACTCTTCAACAGAAATTGAAATGAATTGAAATAGACACGTGTCCTATATGCAAAGGTCTAATCCAAATTTCAATTAAGCAATAAGTGAATTTCTGTTGAATTTATTACACATGCATATAGGTGAAGCATCCAAGGAAACTAAAAAAATTAGAAAGCAAAATTTTTTTTTTTTTAGCGGCACTCGGCAACCCTGCAAACGAGTTTGTTAGTACTTCAATCGGAAAAACTCGCTTTTACACGAATTTTTCCGAGGGCAAATGAATCCTCGCGCAATGTCCTTGGCCACCTCTTTTTCTTCCCGTGATAGTAAGCTCCTTGGTTCTTCTCCTACACACAAAAACAAAGAACAATCTTTAGTAGTGAACAATAAAGCTGTTCCCTCCCCGGCAACGGCGCCAAAATTTGATCGGCAAAAAGCAAGCACTAAATAAAAGAAGGAAGTGTGGGTTGATGTTACTGCTTTTGCGATTCTTTCGTAGTAGCGAAGTGGCTATACGGGTCGTATCCACAAGGAGGGAGAGCGATGGAAGCTTGATGCGGCTTTTATGTTCAAGACGAAAGAAAGTTCTTGTTTCCAAATAAAGAATTGAAAAGTGAAAGAAGTTGTTTTAAAGAATTGGTGAAAAATGTTTTGGTGGTTTGTAAAAGTGATTTTTTCTTAGTTGTGAAAATGCATGGCTAACTTTCTACTAAGTGCTCCCACTAATTTTTAACTTTTTGAAGATAGCCTCACGATGGATCATAGGCAAACACAACCTTTGTGCATTGGAACTATTCACGTGGAAATCGAGTGAAAGTTCATCCTAAAACTTAGCCTTACACGGCAAAAACTCGGACAATCCCTTATCAAGATCCGATAGAAGGCGAGAATAAGGGAAGACTCGAGTGCACTATTGGTATCGGCAAAGTTAAAAGGAAAAGTTTCTAACTTACAACAACAAGTAAAATATACAACTCATAGATCATCAAAACTCATTAAGCATGAAGTATAAGAAAGTAGATACTTGTAGGTAAATTAGAGTTAGAACCCTCGTCTTAAGATGCCATAGCTCTCATTTGCACAAGGCTTGTTTGGCACTATTGACTCATGCGGGTTATCAAACAAGTGTTAGAAATTAGTGGGTTAGTAGTTAGTTAGCCATGCTAAATTGAAAAGTTAGTTAGCCATAAAAGTAAAAGAAACAACAAAGTAGAAGAAGTGGAAAGAGGGAGTTACACTACAAGAAAACAAAAGAAAAGAAAAGTTAAAGAGAGGAAGTTACACTACAACAAAGTAAAAGAGAAGAAGTGGAGAAGAAAAAAGTTACACTACAACAAGTAAAAGTAAATGCAAAGACAAGTAAATGGAAAGAAGGAAGAGAAGTAGTACTTGTATTATCTTGTCACCCTTCAAATACAACACTTTACACACTCTCTCTCTTTCACTTTAATGGCTAAAATCTAAAACTAGAAGAACAACAACAATAACAACTACAAACTAAAAACAAGATTATAAAATTTGCTTAAACTCTGATCTGCTTCACTGAAGACCCGTGGGGGGCTTTTATAGGCACCAGGGCAAAGGGGGCCACGTGGACAGCACGTGGCCCAAAACGGAAGCGCGCGTGCGCCAAGATGGCCGCGGAAACGCGGCTTTGGCCGCGTTTCCGCGGCCAAGCCAGGGCGGCGCGTGCCCAGTTTTGGATAGCGCGTCGCCCAGACTGTCTTCTGACCACTTGTACTCCTGGATTTGCGATTTGACTCCCTAGGCTGACAAAATCTTCACTCTAAGGTCAATGGCTACTTGGTAGGATCTTAATCACCAATTAAATGGTGATTTAGGTCTTCTTCTTCATTTGAACACCATGGACCTAGAATCAAGGAAGCAAGGTATTATTAGCAGAATTTATTATCAAATAAATGTGAGAATGTGATGAAAATTATGCAAAATTAGAGACTAATCAGGTACAAATGAGCAATTAAGTACAAATATATGATAATCAATTTGTGGCTCACTAGTTGTACAAGTATATACACAAGTTTTAATGAAAACTACATCTAAACATGTAATCAAAATATGAAGCATAAAATTATAAACCAAAACCAATATGATCATTGTGTAAATGCACATGTTTTAGAGTAATGATATACATAATAGTCAAACTATAGTGAGAACATAAAATATGGATCCATATGAACATGGAAGTATCTCAATTACAATACATGTATGTCATAAGTCTAAATAACATGGCATTTAATAACAATCATGAAAAACTAAAACATGCTAAAAATCAACAATATGAAAAGCATGTGAACTAAATGGGAGTTAGAGATATTTACCAAAACCATTAGGGCTAATCTTTAGGTCTCCAAACCATGGCGGTCCTCCTACCAAACTGCCCTTGAAAGTGATGCATCCAAAAGTGTCACTATATAGCTCGGAACGTATTCATCTCAAGGCACAAATACATCTCACGTCATGTGAGAGCCCACACCTACATCAAATTAAATCGGAGTGAATTTTGGTATCCATACTCTATTGGGTTCATGGGGGTTAGCACCTTTCCTAACCCAAACAAATTTATTTCAAAATTTACATTATGTATTCTATCATAACAAAACTTTGCAAGGTGGCCCTTACGTCCCAATGTGTACATGTTTACACATGAGCATACATCTGTCATGTGTGTGAACATGAGAGACATGTGTATGTCTTGGTTTGTGTGCATGCATAGGAGGAGCATGTCTCTTGTGAAACATTGATTCTAACCAAGTGTGATTCATGGCACATTGGCTTAAAGTGGAGCCCAAACAATCAACACTCTTCTTTAAAGTACATATATTATTTTCAGTCATAGAAGAAGAGGTGAAGCATACAATAGGTATACTAGATGATGAAGCATGGCAAACATGAATATCTAAATTAATTTTCAAGGAAATATTTTCCTCAGAAACCAAATCAAATTTCTTTGAAATTAAAACAATTTTATTTCTCAAAGATTCATTTTCTTTTAAAACAAAATCGAGTTTTGAAGACAAAATTTTATTTTTTCACAACATCATCACAATCATTTTTATTCTTTAAAAATTCATTTTCCTTTAAGGCAAGGTCAAGTTAGGATTTCAATGAGTCCCTTTCATTTGAAATCTCATCCCTCTCTTGCAAAATGAAGTAAAGTTTGGATGACAAATTTTTATTTTCTTCTTTAATCTAAAGTTTTTTCTCAAAATTTTATATTTTTCAAGCCATTTTTCACATACAATAGAAAGTTCTTCATTTAAAGCATCGACATCCATATGGTCATCCCCGGAAGAACTAGCACTATAATCTAATTGAGTATCCGAATTTATCTCAAGGAAGTCATTCCCTTGGACCATATAGCAAGATTGTTCGGATTCATCCTCAATAGATTCCTTCTCCATAATGTTTGGCATTTGAAGCTTTGGAGAGGTCAAAGTGTTCCGCACTGCAAAGGCAGAATCACAATGAGAAACTATATATAAATATTCTTTGCTTAAAGTGCATCTAAGTGCCTCTAGGGCTTGTGGATGGCCTCAATATGCTTGCTATTATCAAGATAAGATTTCTTGGTAGTGGCAAGGTGAACATGCATATCTAGGATTTTAAGGTACATGGACATCTTAACTTTCCAAACATCAATGTTGGAAGTATCATACATGGGAAGGGTCATGAAATCCATGAGCGTGTGTAAACAAATAAGTGTGAAAATGCAAATATAGATTAGCAAACCAAGATCTCACTCCTAGATGGTTAAACCTAATATCAGAAGTGTAGGCTCTGATACCAATTTAAAAACAAAACATATATGCTCTGATACCAACTGAAAGTACACCTAAGGGGGATGAATAGGTGTATGGTTAATCTAATGACAAATGATGAGGAATTAAAAATAAATTGCAACACACTTAGTGTAAAACAAAGAGTTTAGCCGAATTCCCAGTGAAGGGCTCTGGACTATCTCCTCTAAATTCCGCTAAATAAGAGTTGAGGTGCTATATGAAGCTCTCTTTGTTCAACACAAGTGTGAGTACACACAAACAATACCAAGCAAATATATGATATGAATATGATGCAATATAAGATATAAAAGAGAGAGAAAGAGTTTAGAGATATTGGATCAATCGTAAACACAAAGATATGTTTCGAGATTCGAGCCACTGCTCTAGTCCCCGCCTTCACAGAGAAGGATTTTCACTGTAACATCCACACAGCACTCCCATATAGAGAACTTCCACTGAGGATTTGGGAATACAAACTTGGAGTACACAACTCCTCTCTCAAATAATAACAGCCTCTACATAAGAGGCAAGGCACTATGCCACACAAGATCAACCTCTCAATAGAGGGATAGGGCACTAAGCCAAACAATAATCACCTCACACAAGAGGGATAAGGCTCAAAACCAATACTCTAACAATCATCTCTACACTTAGAGGGATAACAACCAACTCAAATACAACCTCCACAATCACCTCTACACAAGAGGGATACCAACAAAGCAAAGAGGATTACAACACTTGGTGGTCTCAACAACCACAAACCAATTTTTCCAAAAATATAAGATCCTATAGATAGGATAGATATGATAGCTCAAGTGTGAGAAAACAAAGAGTTTGGAAAACAAATCACAAAGAAAAACTCTTGAGAAAAACTCTAGATTAAAATATAAATTAAGATCAAAACCAATTCCCAAAGACTCTCCTTTTCTTTGAATTTACCAACCCTTTAAAACAAGTAAAGATAAAATCTTTAAGCCCAAAAACTCTTGAAAACTTGTTGCTAAAACACTTAAGAAGATAGGAAAATTTTGCTAACTAAAACTATAAAGAAACCAGCTCAAGAGATGGGTATTCATACCCTCTCAAAAATTTGCCCGTTGGCAGCCAGGAAAGGGAAGAAATGTCCTTTCGATCGACCGCCCGGTCGACCAGCCAATGGTCATTTTTATGACCGTTGAACCACCGGTCGATCGCGCGGTCAACCGGACCTAGATATAGAGAGAAGACGCTCTCTCTTGGTCAACCGCCCGGTTGACCGGGGCCAATTCAAGAGAGCAAAGCTCTCTGGTGGTCGACTGGGTCAGTCGATCGGCCCTCAAGCCTATGAGGCCTGTGCACGTTCCTGCCTCGGTCGACCGTCCGGCCGACCGGCAGAAGGCTAGGTCATTATATTTAAGGGATTAAAAACTTGTCTTTTTACCTTCTAAAAAATCCAATAAATATACATAAATTCCACAAAAATAAGTTCTTTTAAGATCTTTGAAATGCAAATATGTGTGACAAAAATTCAACACATATTATAAATAATTTGAACCATTTTTGTGATATAGAAATTTGGCTTAAACACAAAATCGGTATTTTTCAAAACTTGAATTTTTGAAATGGAAAACTGTTTTCTCCAAAACTCATATGGATACAAAAATATGATATTGAAATAACTTTGAAGAATATTATATATGATAGAATCCAATATACATACAAGTTATATTTATATCTATATTTTTAACATGAAATCCAAATTGGTTAAACCAAAAACCAAAATCAATAAACTTTAAAACTTGTGTGTGTATGTGAATTTGAGCTTATCAATACTATCTTATCATTACAATGATCTAAACATACTAAACACAAAATGAGGTCTTCTTGTAGAACTTCCTCTGCAAGTCGACTCGATCCAGTAACAATATATGAAAGCATGTGAACTAAATGGGAATTAGAGATATTTATTAAAACCATTAGGGGTAATCTCTAGGTCTCCAAACCATGGCGGTCCTCCCACCAAACTTCCCTTGAAAGTGATGCATTCAAAAGTGTCACCATATAGCTCGGAACGTATTCACCTCAAGGCACCAATACATCTCACATCATGTGAGAGCCCACACCTACATCAAATAAAATAGGAGTGAATTTTTGTACCCATACTCTATTGGGTCCATAGGGGTTAGCACCTTTCCTAACCCGAACAAATTTATTTACAAAATTTACATTATGTATTCTATTATAATAAAACTTTACAAGGTGGCCCTTACGTCCCAATGTGTACATGTGTACATATGAGCATGCATCATGTCATGTGTGCGAACATGAGAAACATTTGTATTTCGTGGTTTGTGTGCATGCATAAGAGGAACATGTCTCTTGTGAAACATGGATTCTAACCATGTGCGGTTCATGGCACATTGGCTCAAAATGGAGCCCAAACAATCAACACTCTTCTTTAAATCACATATATCATTTTCAATCATAGAAGAAGAGGTGGACCATGCAATAGGTATACTAGATGATGAAGCATGGCAAACATGAGTATCTAAATTAATTTTCAAGGAAATATTTTCCTTAGAAACAAAATCCAATTTCTTTAAAATTAAAACAATTTTATTTTTCAAAGATTCATTTTCTTTTAAAACAAAATCGAGTTTTGAAGACAAAATTTTATTTTTCTTCACAACATCATCACAATCATTTTTATTCTTTAAAAATTCATTTTCCTTGAAGGCAAGGTCAAATTGGAATTTCAATGAGTCCTTTCATTTGAAATCTCATCCCTCTCTTGCAAAATGAAATCAAGTTTGGAAGACAAATTTTTTTTTCTTCTTTTAATCCAAAGATTTTTTTCAAAACTTTATTTTTTTCAAGCAATTTTTCACATACAATAGAAAGTTCTTCATTTAAAACATCGACATCCATATGGTCATCACTGGAAGAACTAACACTATCATCTAGTTGAGTAACCGAATTTACCTCAAGGGAGTCATTCCCTTGGACCATATAGCAAGCTTGTTCGAATTCATCCTCCCTAGATTCTTTCTCCACAATGTTTGGCTTTTGAAGCTTTGGAGAAGTCAAAATGTTCCACAGTGCAAAGGCAGAATCACAATGAGAAACCATATATAAATATTCTTTACTTAGAGTGCATCTAAGTGCCTCTAGGCTTGTGCATTGACCTCTATACACTACTTATTATCAAGATAAGATTTCTTGGTAGCGGCAAGGTGAACATGCATACCTAGGTTTTTAAGGTACATTGACATCTTAACTTTCCAAACATCAATGTTGGAAGCATCATACATGGGAGGGGTCATGAAGCCCATGAGTGTGTTGATCGGGGCGGAACTAGCACTAAAAACGCGTTTTATGTAAAGTCGATGAAAACCTCGAATGTGCTAATGTACCCTCGATACTTCCGTTATAGCATTGGCTCAACGGGTCGTATCCACAGGGAAGGGAGGCGATAGAAGCATTAACAGTCTCTATTCACGTCAGTTGTTAACACTTCTTAACACTTCTTCTTTGTTGAAAGAATTAAAAAGAAAGTGAAAAGAAAAAGAAAAGGAAATCCAGAATGTGGTAGGTGAGGAGAGCTATGAAAACGTCGATATAAAAACCAAGAAGATGGAACAAGGGTAAACTAAGAGGATGGTGAAAACATCGATAGACAAATAGTAAAAGAAGCTTGGAAAACGGTTTCTAAAACAAAAGAAAGAAAACTCATGGCTACTAACTACTAAGTGCTCCACTGACCATGCTAACCTCTTCGAGATAGTTGCCTCACATTTTGATCCGCGGCCATCACAATCCTTGGCTCCAAGAGACGGTACAAAGCATGGCTCATGGATGGTTCATCACATTCAAAAAACATTGCAACAAGAACAAGCTAATACAAGAATCACTCATTACACTACTAGCATGAAATAAAAGAGAGTTAGCTTGGTTAGCAAGTTAGCAAGTTAGCAAGTTACATGTTAGAACCCATCATCTTTGGCCATCAATGGCTCTTGCAAGAACAAGGCCTTGTAGAGGCAACCCGATTCATGTGGATTATCAAGTAAGTGGTTAGATGGTTAGTGGTTAGTAGTTAGATTACCATGAGAAGAAAAACTAGCAAGAAATCATGTTAGAAGGTGAAGGAGATTACAATGGAGGAGAAAGGAGGCACCTTTACATAGAGTGTCACTCTCTATTACATCAATCCCTTGCTTTCTCTCTCTAGAAATCACTCAGCCCTACTACAATGATCTAAAAACAAATGAAAATACAAGAGAAGAGAAATGAAAAGCACCTACACTACACTAAATCTCTCCTAAAATCTACACCTACTCCTAAAAACGAAGACTGCTCTCGGTTTGGCCTCTGCAGGTGCTATTTATAGGCAAAAGACCCTTCCAGAAGACGAGACGGGGCACGCGTCGAAAATCGACGCGTGGCTCCACAGCTTTGCCGCGGAAACGCGGCTATTGCCGCGGAAACGCGGCAATAGAGTGGAGATGGGTCCATGGATTTCTTCCCAGGCTCCGTCTGTCTTCGAGACACTTCTTGGTATATTCTGTTTCGGGTAAATCCGTCCGCAGATCCGTCTGATGTACGCAAGAGGCTAGGTTCAATGAATCTTCTAGATAATCCCTTGCTTGGCCTCCAAATAATGCGAGATTAATTACCCTTAATTGGGTCTAATTAACCTCTTATTACACCTTTGCCCTTGGACTTTGGATCTACCTGCAATTAAGACCAAAACACGATTTAGACGATAATTTATTCATAAATCGGTGAGAGAATGCGACATAAAAATGCAGAATTGTAGACTAATCACACCTCCACACTTATTCTTTTGCTCGTCCCGAGCAAAACAAGAAAAGAAAACTATACTACAGATGTTATTACACCACTTTCGCAGGTAACGCGATTGCACTGAGCGTGTGCAACAAGCCGTTAAACCTCTAGGTTACCCTAGAGGAGGAGTGTTGTCTCCTGAGGGTTTTCAGCGGATTGCACCCACAAAATCCATAAAGAAAGAAGACAAATGTTAGTATTTTGAAAACACATTTTGAAAGAGAGACAAGTTTATAAAATATTTTTGCAAAAATATAAGTGATCTAAGGTCATAAGTCCACCACCAATCAATCTTCCTTAAACTTAGTTTCTATGCAAGATCTTGTCTTCAATTAAGGTAAGAATTCAAAATTGGATTGAATATTTTATCTTTTATAATACCTAGATAATATGCACTTTGTGATAGTGAAGATTTCTGGGACTTCAACTCCAACCATCAAGCCATTTATATATATATATATATATATTTTATTTTCTTTTTCTTTTTTTCTTCCCTTAGTTTAGGCTTTCTAGTTCACCCATGTAGCGAGCCTATAACCGATGACTCCCAAACCAGATGGTCCTAGGGCACCAGATGAGAAAACATCCCTCGGGTTTAAGGACTCGAGTAAAAAGGCCACAAAACTAAAGGGGATTATTTATTTTCTTTATCACCGTTAGGCGTGAATAATCATGCTTCTTGAGGCATAATTATCCAGCTTAATAAGTGATGTTTTATTTATTTAAATTTTTTTTTACTTTATGGCATTTTAGGTCTTTGTTTCCATCCCAAAAATTGTGTAAGTGTGAAGTGCATACTATCTAAGGCAAAAAATTCAAGATAAAGTTATCTCCCCAATCTTTTATACTTAACCTATAATTTTAAATAAGATCCATTATTTCAACTAGGTTTAAGATGTCACAATTAAGGCTTTCTTAATTTCTAAGATCATCTTAATTTTCTTAAAAATAGATCAAAACTTTGTCTCTTATTTCAAAAAGTTTTTAAAGAAAGAGAAAATTCCTATACAAAAGAGAAGATTTCTAAAAGTATCCTAAAAGAAGTATAAAAGAAAGAAAATCTAAAAACTCTAAGTTAGTAAACCCTCCCCCACACTTATCTCATGCATTGTCCTCAATGCATCGTGATGTATGTATGCATGAAACAAATAGAGAGGAAGGAAAAAAAATTACCTCAAGGTGGTGGTTCCGGTGGCGGCCTGATTGGTCCACGAAAGGCGGTCCAATCATTCTTATGTGGAGTCCGGAGGAACGCACCAGAGACCTCCATGATACAACCCACTAGAAAGATGTATGCATGTGTGATTTTTATTAAAAATGTTACCCCATCTAATTTCCAAATTTTCAAAATAATTTCGGAGTCAAATTTTTCAAAGCCCTTGTCCCAGAATGGAATGATTGATTTGGACTCAGGAAGCACAGGAACTAATATCGACTCAGAAAAAAGACTTAAATCAAGTAGAGGTTCGGGAGTCGAGATTGGTTCAGGAAGTGGGTCCAAATCAAGAAGATGAAGCTTAAGTCCATATTCATTTCCCCATGATGGAATGTGACTTTCTAAAAGTGGTGATTCAAGTTCAGGAATGACAGGTATGGGAATCAAAACTGACTCTAAAATGTTGCTCAAATTGGGTAACATAACAGGAGTCAATAGTGATTCGGGAATTTGAACAAGATCACAAATTGGAGAATCAAAGTCACATTCCTCATTCAATTCAATTCCACAAAAATGAGAACTTGCCAATTTATCAATGGGACTTTCAAAAGTAAGAAATTGGTCAAGTTCAATATGATCATCATAAATGATTGGTGATTCAATTTCACAATGGATTGGCACTGGATCTAATACTGACTCGGGAAAAGGATTGAAATCAGGTGAAGATACTGGAGTCATAATTGAATCAGGAAGTAGAATTGAATCACTAATTTGAGGTTCATGATCATATTAATGTTCAAGTTCAATTTCAGAAAATGGATAACTTGCCAAAATGTCAATGGGATCTTTAACATTTGAAGTTTGGACAAGTTCAGATGGGTGTGCTGAAATTGAATCTTGATTTCCAAAACAACATGACTCTTTGGCTCTGTCAGAATGGGTAGTGACATTAGAAATAGGATGAGAATGAAGAGTTTGGATCATCATATCTATGTCACGGTTACGAGCATTTTGAGCCTGAGTCATGAATTCAAGCATCTTTTTATAAGTCATTGGTTCATCGTTTTGTTGAAGAGATGCAGTGTTGTTTTGGAATTGGTGGTGAAATTGTGAGTCCATCAGATTTTGTGATTGTTGTTTGGACTCACAAAAAAGTTCCTTACTCATTTCCAAGGCAGATGGTTGTTCATTGTGAAGAGGTGGAACTGAGTAAGACTCTTGAAAATACTGTGGAATTGGAGAGGCCAATGTTTCTTGAAGTTGTTGCTCAGCCCTTTGTAGATTGGCTTCTAAACTCTTTTGTAACTCAGATTTTTCTTCAATGGGAGGTGTAGAAAAAGGAGTATAAGAAGCGAAATCGGGGAATGAATATTGTGGACAAGGTGAATATGGTGGACAAGGAGTTTGAAAATTTGACTCGGGGGACTTGAATCCCCATTGACTCTGTGACGAGTTGAAATTATTTTGGAAATTATAGTCATAAGAATGTGGGTATGGGTTGTATTGATTCGGATAAGGCCAACCCGGTGTATGTGGTTGGTGCATATTATAAAACGCCGGGTTGGAATTATCCGAATAGAATGGAGTCGGTGTGAAATATGGATTCATGTTCGGATTGAAAGAATTATTTTTGTTGAATGCCATTTCACACAAAAAATCACAAAAAAGAAAGAATCAAACAACAAACAAAAAGAAAACAAAAAATCAAACCAAGCCAAGAGGAGGGTTGACCTAGACCTAGATGAAATGTCCCTAGGGGCCAACGTCTATTCAAATTTTATTAGGGCTTGGGTTGTGTGAGTGGGGAGATGATTTTTGGGCTAAGGAAGGGTGATTAAATCCCACCTTATCTTGTTTGGGTTTTGCCCTTAAGTTCAATTTGTGCAAGTGTGCAATATAGACAAGAATATAACACAAAGCGATAAATCACCCACGTGTTTGTCCTATGCTATATGCAATGCCATATGTACATCTCCATCCATATCACAACAACAGAACAAAATATAGTATATTGGAATTGAATTGACACGTGCCTAAATGCAAATGTCTAGACCGTTTTAAAAACGTCCAAATACCGTATTTTAGTTCTTATTTTATTATGGTGTGTAGGAAATCAAAGCAAGAAAGATAGCAGCACAAATATACTAGCTATTACAACCAACACATCCCAGCACAACAAGATTTACAATCATCACAAAATGGCCGCGTTTTTGCGGCAAATGTCGCGTTTGCGCGGCAGTTCTTCAAAATCTTGGGCCCTACTTTCAAGAGCAGGGAGATGCAAAGCTAGTTTATGTACTGCAATATTAAGCACCTGTAAAGATTGTCCTGCACACCAAAACAGAGAAGACAATGTTAACAAAAACGTGAAAACGAAACCATTCCCTTCCCCAGCAACGGCGCCAAAAATTTGTTAAGGGAAAAAGGAGTGTGACGTATATGCACAGAAATGAAAGAGATAAGGTTTAGAGTCAACCTTTGGTGTTTAATCACTCCACAATATGTATTCAATATGGTTAATGTACTCCTTTCCTTAATCACCGTAGTTTGCTCTCCCCGGCAACGGCGCCAAAAATTTGTTAAGGGAAAAAGGAGTGTGACGTATATGCACAGAAATGAAAGAGATAAGGTTTAGAGTCAACTTTTGGTGCTTGATTACTCCACAATATGTATTCAATATGGTTAATGTACTCCTTTCCTTAATCACCGTAGTAGCATAAGCTATACGGGTCGAATCCTCAGGGAGAGCTTGCGATGGAAGCATTACGGTTCGGTGTTGAAGAAAGTAAACGAAGGTTCTTCTTTGTCTTAAAAGAATGAAAAAATCATGGAAAAAGAAATGAAAGAATTGGTGGATTTGTGCATGATGGAAAATGAAAGGAAAAGAAATCGAAAATAAGATTTCTTTGGAAATGAAACTAAAAGAAAGAGAACTTTGTAGAAGACTTTAAGATGGAAGAAAACCATGACTAGCTAACCTTACTAATTTGCTAAACTTACTAAACTCCATGATGGTGATGCGTGCCTCATGTTGATTCATCGGCATATGTTTGTCTTGCGTGTTGGTCTAGTTGCTTTCCCACTTGGATGACGGGTGATCATTCTTGGACTTGTCTTGTAGCCTCATAGATGTCATCGGCCTACAAATAGACTTTCAATAATGGAATCAAAAGAGCGACACTCAAGGGATGCTAAGGAAGAAGATACAACATTCATTAATGGAATTAAAGAAGTTGTACAACAAATAGCATATGTTTGGTGATCCATCTCCATGTTCAATCAAGGCACTTGTTCTAAGACAAGGCTCTAAATGAGGCACACATGAATCATATGGAGAATTACAACAAGAACTTGCCAAGCATGAAAGTAACCCATCGGGGATGAAAAAGACTCAACAACTTGCAAGATGAAAAACTAGCAATCACCCAAGAGTTAGTAGTTAGCAAGATTAGTGGTTAGCTAGTCATGTTAGAAGAAGTTAGCTAGCCATAATAAAAGAAAAGCAAAGCATGAATAAAAGTGCAATGAAAGTAAAGCTAGAATTAAAGAAAGCAAGTAAAGTACTAGAAAATGCAATAGAAGAGAAAAGAGAATGGATTAATCCTTGCTTCACAAGTTGTCACCCCTTGGTTTACACTAGCTTTCTCTCTCTTACAATCTCTTTCTTTGCAGAATTTCTAGGGAGGAAGAAGACTAAGAGAAACAAAACCTAGAGAAAAATCAAAATACAATCTCTTTCTCTATTCTCTCTCTCTCCTCTCTCCTCTATGCGAAGGCCCTGGTGGTGTATTTATAACCTCAGAGAGAAGTATCTGGAACCCAGGTTGTTGGAGAGAATCTCGGGCCTCAACGGCCTTGTAACTACCGCAGATCTGCGGCAAAAGCCGTGGATCTACGGCAGAATCTTGGCCGTTGAGGCCAAGATTTCTATTGCGCGTTTGTTATGAGTTTGTTAGCCACGTGGACCTTCTTGAAGTCTGAGCTGGCGCATAGAATTCTCCAGATCCTGGGCTCAACCTTGGGCTCTCTTTTGGGCTTTGAATTAATCTCCTTTAATTCTTGATAATTAAAGGGATTTTGGGCCTTTTCTCAATTAGAATATGGACCTGCAAAAATAGAGAGAAAAGGATTAAAAATCACATTTTTATTTGCAATATACATGGTATGGATGTGATAAAATATGCAAAAATGAATAACAATCACACCCCCATACCTAGTTTTTGCTCGTCCTCGAGCAAAAAAGAAAGAAAAAGAAAATCCTAACTAGATTATTACACCACTTTCGTAGGTGACACGATTGCACTGAGCACGTGCAACAAGCCGTTAAACCTCTAGGTTACCCTAGAGGAGGAGTGTTGTCTCCTGAGGGTTTTCAGCGGATTGCACCCACAAAATCCATAAAGAAAAATAAAAGGGTTAGTGAAAATTTTGATCCATGTTTTAAAGATTCTCACTTAAGTTATAGGTTTCAGGTTACCCTAAACTTGTCATTCCTCTTATAAGCGTCTATTTGGAGTTTTGTTTTCATCTTAGGTTAAGTTTTTAGGAAAAAGATCAAAAACCGGATTTTGCATCACTCCTAGGATATATACATCTATAAATATGAAGGATCTTTCTTAGACTAAGTTCATTTATTTACTAATATATATAACATTTTTTTATTTATATATACAATATTTTTATTTATTTATTTTTCCTTAGCATCCTTAGGCTTTCTAGTTTACCCTTGTAATGAGTCTCTTACCGATGACTCCCAAACCAGACGGTCTTAGGGCACCAGATGAGAAAACATCCCTCGGGTTCGATGACTCGAGTAAAAAGGCCACGAAGGAATTTAAGGACTTAACCACCTTTAGGCGTGATTGGCAATGCTTCTTGAGGCACGACTAACCAGCTTAATCAGTGGCTAAGTAATTATTATTTATTTATATACATATTTTTTTTCTATTTTTTTTATTATATATATATGTAAATAAAGTCACAAAGTCTTTGATTAATCCTTCAATATGTTTAATGTATATATCCTAAAGAAAGAATTAAAATCTAGTAATTTTTCTAATCCTTTATTACTTAACCTAAAAATCTAACAAAACTCCTCTTTTCGACTTATAATTAGAAATCTTAGTTTAGAGCTTCCTTAATCCCTAAAGTTAAGTTTGATTCTTTAAACATGGATCAAGAATTTCTTTTTTTTATTATTTTTTTCTAAAAAATAAAATCTAACAAGAAAATAGAAAATCTATAAAGAAAGGTAAAATCTAAAAGAAAATAAAAACCTAAAAAGAAAGTGAAAATCCTAAAAATAAAAATAAAAAGCCTAAAAAGAAAATGAAAAATCCTAGGTTAGCGTCTACCCCCCCCCATACCTATCTCATGCATTGTCCCCAATGTATGCAAGATGAAATGATGCATGAAATAGGTAAAGGTATGAAGCTACTCCCTCCGTCGCTTTGGACCAGCAGTAGTGCTAGGTCCAGCCGACTGTGATCGTCTTAGCGCACCCTCGATACTATCCAACTTAGAGGATTGCTCCTCTACCTTCTTCCTAAGACGAATCTGCCCCCGAAAGATCTTCTTCATGCCCCGCCAGATGGTGGACATGAAGGCACGTGAATCAGATGGGGGATCCTGCCTCCAAAATTGCGGCTCATCTTCTTCCTCTAAGCTTTCCTCCGAAGAGGACTCCACTGGAATATCTTCGGGTTGGACACTAGGTGTCCAAACCGCGTGCAAACAACTGTTATACGAACTAGTAGGTCTCTCTGCAGTAATAAACACTCGGTCAAAAGAATCAAAGACATCGTCTGGTAGGAAGGTCCTACACAGACGAGTAATCAGGATGGGATAGGAATATTTGGCACCCCGAGTGCGGGAGGAATTGGCAAGGATTGCGTGGAAGATGGCTTTATTTAAACAGACCGTTTGTTATCGAGTCATCAAATCATGAATTATTTGCAACACTGGTCTGTTAAAGGATGTGACATGTTCAAGCCCTAAAATGTTGCGTTGGATCTAGCGTCCAACGCAGTACACATTTCGAAAGGTGGTGTTGGCTTTGAGCCCACGGTCCTGCTCTATGCAGCGAGCCCCCATGATTGTAATGTAGTCTATCAGTGGTAGGGGGTCGCTATGATGGGGGTGACTTGGGACATGAGTAATTTCCTCAAGGAGAGGAATTGTGATAAAGATGTCCCCTAACGGCATATGGACTTCAAATTGGTATGTCTCATAACTAACAGATGCATGATCTAGTGCATTATAGAATGTAGTGACTAGGTCAGGGCAGTAATATGCATCATTTTCACTGTTATCATATACCAAAGAATACCAATTCCAAGCATGTAATCGATCAACAAATATGTGTCCATACCCCCCATGATCATTCAGAATTTTTGAAAAATCTTTTTCCACAAACAGTTTTGGGGCCATGTGTAATAGTGTAAATTAAAGCAATGGATCTAGAGAGGAAAGATCAAACCGCCCCCGGAGTTCATGGGGGGGAATCCAAAGTCGGGTGTGCAGAGGGCACAGGAAGAAGAATTCGGTTGATCGTGCACTAGATCGGCCACCAATGGAAAATTTCGATCGGCCAGAAATTTTTTGGCGCTCCAACTGCTGCAGGATAGCCGCAAATTTGCGGCAAAAGTAGCAGAATTGCGGCAGGAATGAGAAATCTGGGGAAGAGAAAAATTTGTAGGGGTTGGCGCTTGCAGCAGGGTTTCAGATCTGGGAGTGAGTTGCTTTTGAGGGAGGA
The DNA here is from genome assembly GCA_038442645.1 of Agave tequilana. Classification (NCBI taxonomy): domain Eukaryota; kingdom Viridiplantae; phylum Streptophyta; class Magnoliopsida; order Asparagales; family Asparagaceae; genus Agave; species Agave tequilana. The sequence goes on from JAVJIF010001002.1 coordinate 280,538, forward strand.
GGGATAGATGAAGAGAATATTTATAGGAGAGGGAAGTAGAATGAGTTTTCCAACTTTAACCCTAGGTTAAAAGTGAATTTACAAGCCTAGGGATATGGAATCTTGAAAAATGAGTTTGACCCTAGGGAAGAGATGTAAAGACCTAGGAATTTTGAATTTGAAAAGTTGTGAAACTCCTTTAAGCACATAAGTCCCTCATTTTTTTTACTATTATTATTATTTTTAATTTTATTTACAAAAGTGTACAAAAGAATTATTTACAAAAAATATTTACAAGTGTGACCCTCACCTAGGCTTTTCTTTGGTCTTTTCCCCCTGGCCCGTTTCCCATCATTCCAGTGTATTTGTTTGCGCGGGCTCAGTTGGGAAACGTATTGAATTATTTTCTTAGCCCTAGGTGTTTCCAGATTCAATTGTTTGTTGTCATTCATGCTCATTCCACCACATTGTTCACTAAAAAATTCCTTGTCACCACTTTCACTCTGAATCTCATTACTTCCAATGTTAAGGAATTTCAGCTCCTCTCCATATAATTCTTCAAAATTCAGGTCAACATTTTCCTTAGGAAGTGTACAATCAGTTAACCTACCCCGAGTTGGCTCATCCAGACACATGAGCTCATCAGCGAAAAGGTCTTCAAAGGATATGTCAATTGGAGGTTCTTGAACTATATCCTCGTGGGATACAGTCACAGTTGGCTCAGTGAAAGTGAAAATATCCAAATCAACTTTCCCCTTTTGAAAGGGTACTCGGATAACAGGATTTTTCACTTCAAAAGAATCACAAACTTGTGACTCATCTTTCCCTATTTCCTCACAATTGTCTCTAATAAAGCTGACCTCAAATGTTTGATCTTTTGTTTTATGAGGCTGTGTGTGGAAGACATTCATTTCACGAGTCATGTCACCAAAGGTTAACCTCATTGATCCATTCCGGCAATTGATGATGGCATTTGCTGTAGCCAGGAATGGTCGTCCCAAAATGACAGGAGTTTGAGCCCTTTGATTGGAATTAGACACAGGTTGTGTCTCAAGGACTACAAAATCTACAGGGTATATGAACTCTCCAACTTTGATAAGGACATTGTGAATTTCCCCCTTGGGTTTCTTGACAGAACGATCAGCCAATTGTATAGTCATTTGGGTAGGGAGAAGATCGCCTAACCCTAATTGTTGGTACACAGAAAATGGTAGGAGATTGATGCTGGCCCCTAAATCAAGCAGTGCCCTATTGATGGTAGTCTGTCCTATGATGCATGGAATGGTGGGACTCCCTGGGTCTTTGTATTTAACAGGAGTTGGACCAGTGAGCAACTCGCTAATGGTTGATGCTAGGAAGACTTTCTTAGGGACTTGTGTTTTCCTCTTCTTGGTGCACATTTCCTTTAAGAATTTGGCATATGATGGCACTTGTTGTATGGCATCAAGAAGAGGGACATTGATTTGGACCTTATTAAACATTTATCTTATCTTCTCCATATGAGCATGATTGGTAGTCAAAAGTGCATTTTTATCATCATATTTACCATCACATTTTCATATTTATTCATTTAATTCTGCACATTTATTAATAATTAGTAATTTATTGTGTGCAGGCCTCGAATTATTATTTTTAATAATAAATAAAGCTTAAAGAGCCCAAAAGCCAAGATCCAAGCCCATATTTGAAGCCCAAGATTCAAAGTGCAAATATCAGATTGTCAAAGTGCAATTATACAAGGGCTAAAAGTTGCAAATATCAGAGATTAGGGAAGGATAGACTTCTATCCAACCCTAAACACATGCAGGATGAGGATAAAAGGCCAAGATAAAGAGGAATTTCGTGGAGAGAAGATTTGAAGAAATCTGGATTAAGGGTAACTTGATTACCAAGTTATCTTGAAAATCCAGATTAAAAGGCCAGGATCACACTTCTAGAAGCAGGAGCCCAGATGGACGGACCAGACGAAGCCACGCGCCAAAGCGCGTGGCCAGAAGCCACTAAAACGCCGCGGATCCGCGGCAAAAGCCGCGGAAACGCGGCACTTTGATCTCATCCAGATCCCAATTTTCGTGGGCAGTTTCGTCCGGGACTCTGTAGCCTTCTGCACCTATAAATATCACCTGCAGTGCAACGCAAAGGGTGTCCAGCGTCCAGCAAAGGGCCAAAGTTCAGATTTTTAGGGTTTCTTCTAGGTTTTCTTTTCTTTTTGTAATTTTTATGTAAGTGAGGGAGATGGCTTTGTTGAGGGTGACACCGACAGATGATTCTCTTCTCTTCCATTGTAATCAATAAAAAGGTAATTTTTATTTTGTTCTTATGTCGTTGCTTTTCTTTGTTTTCTCTTTCTTTTCTACTGTGTTTCTTTTTGTTGATCTTTGACGAGCACGCGAGCGTTTACCGAACCACAAGTATACCGAAGATTAGTAGGTTCCAACGATATTCCATGGCGATGTTCTCCTCCTCGAGGCGTATCAACTCATGCTTGCCCAAGGCTTGATGACCTAATGCGACAACGGACTGAGTTCGATCCCAAGGTTTATACGTTCAACGCCTCCGAAATAAGGTAGAAAGTGTTAGGTTTCGCATATTTTCTCCAACCAAGGTTAGTTTTCTATTCTTTTCTTTTCTTTTCTTTTTTGTAGATCAAATCCACACCTCTCCAATATTCTTTCCCACAACTCATTGTAAATACCACTTTTCTTTGTAAATACCATCGTGACTAACAAATTAACTAAAAAAGATAAATTTTTAGAGAAACTTGCTTAACGCTTCTATCGCAGTCCCTCCTTGAGGATCACGACCCGCATAGCCCTGCTACCGCGGATTAGAACTGATTCCTCGCACGATCTATTCTTAATCTAATATTCTAATTTTTGTGTGCAGGAAAAATCAGTCAACAAATTGGCGCCGTTGCCGGGGAGGGACGGTAAGTTATCTCTAAAACAAAAAAAATTTAATTTTAACTAATTCTTTATTCTTTTCTGTTTGCAGGTTTGGAGAACAGGAAACAGAAAACAGCAGCTGCAGTGGACATATAGCTGCCCTGTGCCTCTGCCCTCGAAGGCAGAGCACAGGTGCCCACTGTTTTGCCGCGGATCCGCGGCCAGAGCCGCGGAAACGCGGCAACAGTAAGGACTACTGATTCAATTTTTTTGCAGATTGCTGAAATTTGAGATTACTGCTTACTGCTCTATTCTGTTTTGTTCTGTGATATACCTGTAAATTGCTAATAATTCAACAGTAAATTATTGGTTATTAAAAATAAAATTTGATTAGACGTTTGCATATTAGGCACGTGTCTTTTCAATTATTTTTATTTACTGTTGAAGAGTGCTGGAGACGCAAGGTACGTACGCATTGCATGTAGAATAGGACTCATCTCTTGGTTGATTTTCTGCTTTGAGTGAATTCTATCTATTTATCTTGTACACTTGCACTAATTCATCTTAAGGGCATAACCCATTAACAAGATAAGGTGGGGATTTCATCACCCTTCCTTAGCCCAAAAATCATATCCCAAGCACTCACTAACCCAAGCCTAACTTAAAAATTAGTAGACGTTGGCCCTAGGGACACTCGGACTCAATTAGGAGATTATCCTAAGGGGGAACGGTGTTGGATGTTGACTCCTGCCAAATCAGTGTCTAGGAAGGGGATTGAGGGCCGAAAGCCCGAAGTGTGGTGGTTATTTAATTAAGGAACGTCTTTGACGGAAAACCTCCCACCACTCTTGCCCCGACCTGGCTGATTAACTTGTGGTCAAAGTCTACACCCTACCTCCCGTGGACAGTCTAACCAGTTAGGAGTCGTCTAGGTCTAGGTCTACCCTAACTTAGGTTAGAAATTTTTCTTTTTTGTTTGTTTTTTTTCTTTTGTTTGCTTTGTGTGATATGGCCTATAACAATAATTTTTTCAATTTTAATGAGGATCCATATTACACACCAACCTCTTACTCGGATATTACCAACCCGGCATATCATAACTTTGACCAACCTAGTGTGCCAGATTGGTCTTATCCGAATCATTACATGCCCCAGTACCAATACTATGAACAAGATTGGAATAATCATCACTACTCTTCACAGAGTCAATGGGGATTCAATACCCCTGAGCCATATGGTCAACCACCTGTTCAACCATTATCGTCATATACATCTTTTCCCACATCACCAAGGTTTCAGTCCACCATTGATCTATTCGATGGGTTAGAAGAAAAAGTGGATCGGTTGCAAGATACAATGAATGATCAAATTTCTAGACTTTCCAACATTCTTGAACTTACCAACCAAGTTGATAGGAACCAAGAATCATTCTATCTAGAAGACCTTGATCAAAATTCAATTTCATCACATCAATATGAACTGGACCAATCCCAACCCTTGGACAAATTGGCTAGTTTTAATTTCAATGAGATTGAATTAGATAGTGAATGTGAACCCGATCCATAACCTTGCGATTCAGTTTCCATCTTCGAATCTATGTTGACTCCGGTATCATCACCCAATTTGGACCAATTTTCTGAGCCAACATTTATTCCCATACCTATAGATCATGAAATTGAATCACCCATTTTTGATGATCATATTGAACTTGACCAATTGTGCAATTTTGAAAGTCCCATGAAAAAATTGGCAAGTTCCCATTTTTATGAGATTGAAACTAATGAGATATGTGACCTAGATTCTCAAATCTATGATCAAGTTCAAATTCCTGAATCATTATTGACTCCTGTTTTGTTACCCGACTTAGGTAATATTTTAGAGTCAGTTTTGATTCCCACACCTATCATTCCTGAACTTGAATCACCAACATTGAGTCACATTCCATTGTGGGAAAATGATTGTAGACTTGAGTTTCAATTTCTTGACTTGGACCCACTTCTTGATCCTAGCCCGATTCCTGAACCTTTACTTGATTTGAGTTTCTTTCCTGAGTCGGTATTAGATCCTGAACCTATCATTCTTGAGTCCAAGTCAACCATCTTACCAAGTCACATTCTTTTGTTGGACATAGGTATAGACCATGACTCTGTGATGATTTTCCAGGACTGGTCATGTAAAGGGAGTAAGTTTCACGAGAGGATCTTCCATGATCCTATTCATTCTGGGGACTGTAAATATGTAAATAAAAAAGAGGTAAATAAAGGTAGGTCCCGTGAACTACCACGTTATCTTGTTTGGGCCGCATTTCGTGGACCAATTAGACCACCTCCGGAACCACCACCCTAAGGTAACTTCTGCCTTCCCTTGTTCTGTTTCATGCATATATGCATTCATTCATACATTGAGGACAATGCATGAGATAAGTGTGGGGGTGGGTTTTACTAACATACTAACATAGGTAAAAACTTATTTAAAAAAAAAAAAAAATCTGAAAAAAAAAATTTTAAAAAAAAATGTTATAAAAAGGAAATATTTTGACTTATTTTTGAAAGAAATCTAAGTTAGTTTTAAGAATTAGGAAAATCATGATTAGGATTTCTAAAAACTTGGTCAAAATAAATAAATTGTTTAAATTTTAGGTATAGGAGGAGAAATTGAATAAATAATTAGTCTTGATTTTTACCTTAATGAAATGTGCATACCAAATGCATATCTAGGATTCTAAGACAAAGACCTTGTGCCTCATAAAAAAAAAAAAAAAAAAAAAGAGAAGAAGAAAAAAAATCACCAATTAAGCTGATATATGTGCCTCAAGAAGCATAAGTATTCATGCCTAAAGGTGAGTAAATAAAATAAAGTCCTTAGTTTTAGGGCCTAGTTCACTCGAATTTGAGTCCGCGGGGTGTTTTCTCACCTGGTGCCCTAAAGCCAACCGGTTTGGGAGTCATCGACTTTAAGTTCGCTACATGGGTGGATTAGAAAGCCTAAGAAAACTAAGAAATATAATATATGTATTAACACATCTAATAATCAATTAGTTAGGTATGAGGGCCTCAAGAAGCCTTGATACTTATACGAAAGAAAATTAGATGAGTTATACATGCCAAAATATATATATATATATATATATATATATAACACATCTAATAGTCAATTAGTTAGGTATGAGGGCCTCAAGAAGCCTTGATACTTACACGAAAGAAAATTAGATGATGTTATAAAAATAATAATGAGGCATGAGAATCCAAGTTAAGGAATTCCTAGATTCACAAGGGTGCGTATGACTTTTGGTAACGAAAAAGACTATATTAGAAATTCAATTTTAATCCTTACCTAAAATGAATAACAATTGACTTTATAAAGACCAGGTTTGAAGAATGAATAAAAATGATAATCCTAAAACTTATAGACTACTTAGTCTCTTCAAATATAATTCAAATATTTTCCTTTTTATGGATTTTGTGGGTGTAATCCGCTGAAAACCCTCACGAGACAAACACTCGTCCTCTAGGGTAACCTAGAGGTTTAACGGCTTGTTGCACGTGCTAAGTGCAATCGTGATTCCTACGAAAGTGAGTTAGGTTAGATTAACTTTTTCTTTTTCTTTGTTTTTACTCGAGGACGAGCAAAAAGATAAGTGTGGGGGTGTGATTGGTAGTCAAAAGTGCATTTTTATCATCATATTTACCATCACATTTTCATATTTATTCATTTAATTCTGCACATTTATTAATAATTAGTAATTTATTGTGTGCAGGCCTCGAATTATTATTTTTAATAATAAATAAAGCTTAAAGAGCCCAAAAGCCAAGATCCAAGCCCATATTTGAAGCCCAAGATTCAAAGTGCAAATATCAGATTGTCAAAGTGCAATTATACAAGGGCTAAAAGTTGCAAATATCAGAGATTAGGGAAGGATAGACTTCTATCCAACCCTAAACACATGCAGGATGAGGATAAAAGGCCAAGATAAAGAGGAATTTCGTGGAGAGAAGATTTGAAGAAATCTGGATTAAGGGTAACTTGATTACCAAGTTATCTCAAAAATCCAGATTAAAAGGCCAGGATCACACTTCTAGAAGCAGGAGCCCAGATGGACGGACCAGACGAAGCCACGCGCCAAAGCGCGTGGCCAGAAGCCACTAAAACGCCGCGGATCCGCGGCAAAAGCCGCGGAAACGCGGCACTTTGATCTCATCCAGATCCCAATTTTCGTGGGCAGTTTCGTCCGGGACTCTGTAGCCTTCTGCACCTATAAATATCACCTGCAGTGCAACGCAAAGGGTGTCCAGCGTCCAGCAAAGGGCCAAAGTTCAGATTTTTAGGGTTTCTTCTAGGTTTTCTTTTCTTTTTGTAATTTTTATGTAAGTGAGGGAGATGGCTTTGTTGAGGGTGATACCGACAGATGATTCTCTTCTCTTCCATTGTAATCAATAAAAAGGTAATTTTTATTTTGTTCTTATGTCGTTGCTTTTCTTTGTTTTCTCTTTCTTTTCTACTGTGTTTCTTTTTGTTGATCTTTGACGAGCACGCGAGCGTTTACCGAACCACAAGTATACCGAAGATTAGTAGGTTCCAACGATATTCCATGGCGATGTTCTCCTCCTCGAGGCGTATCAACTCATGCTTGCCCAAGGCTTGATGACCTAATGCGACAACGGACTGAGTTCGATCCCAAGGTTTATACGTTCAACGCCTCCGAAATAAGGTAGAAAGTGTTAGGTTTCGCATATTTTCTCCAACCAAGGTTAGTTTTCTATTCTTTTCTTTTCTTTTCTTTTTTGTAGATCAAATCCACACCTCTCCAATATTCTTTCCCACAACTCATTGTAAATACCACTTTTCTTTGTAAATACCATCGTGACTAACAAATTAACTAAAAAAGATAAATTTTTAGAGAAACTTGCTTAACGCTTCTATCGCAGTCCCTCCTTGAGGATCACGACCCGCATAGCCCTGCTACCGCGGATTAGAACTGATTCCTCGCACGATCTATTCTTAATCTAATATTCTAATTTTTGTGTGCAGGAAAAATCAGTCAACAGAGCATTTGTCTTGTTATTTGTAAGCCTATTTGGAAATGGTACAGTAGGCTTATAAGGTTGCTCATCTACCTTTTCTTTACCCTTGGCTTTTGAAGTGGATGGCTCTGTACTAGAGAATGGTTTGTCAGAAGCTGGTTGCATTAAGACAGGAGGTGTTGGCTTTGGTGCTGGATGGGATGATTGATCAGAAACCTTATTATCTATCTGTTTTCCAGATCTCAGGGTATGAATAGCATGACAATGACTTGGGCCCGTGTCTTCATATTTGGGATTTGGCAATGGCTGGCTTGGTAACAGTCCTTTTTGTCTCTCATTTACTGAATTAGCCAATTGCCCAATTTGGACCTGAACTTTATTCATATCCTGTTGATTGTTCTTTGTAAAGGTTTCTAACATTTTCCTCAACTCTGATATTTCTGAATCATTCTAGGGTGGATGTTGATAATATGGAGACTGGAAATGTGTTTGGTAGTGTGGTGGACTTTGATAAGGTTGTGACTGTGGTGGACCTTGAGATGGATGAAAATTTGGTGCATTACGATTGAAACTGGATGGGTGAGACTGAGCATTATATGGATGTGGAATTGGTGGCCTATGATGCTCAGGACCAGACTGACTCCACGAAAAAATTGGATGGTTTCGCCATCCCGAATTGTATGTGTTGGAGTATGGATTGTGAGGGGGTCTGGTAAATGCTGCATTCGTGTTCTCCTGATATGATTGGGGCTGATACAATGGACACTCCTTAAAGACATGGTTGAGATCATGACAGTAAGTGCAACCCGGTTTGATCAGAGGTGATGGGTTGACCTGATTGACCACAGAATTTCCCCTCGACTCAAGCAGTTCTATCCTCTTCATCAATTGTGTGATCTTGGCTTCCGCAGCTATAGAGGATTCTATGGAGTGCATACCAGTTCTGGAAGTGGTGGAAGTGGGTTTATCTGGGCATGACTCCCACTGAATGGTTTTCTCAGCTAGGGCTTCAAAGAGATCCCACCCCTGATTCTCATCTTTCTTCAAAAATTCCCCTTGGCACATGGATTCAATGAGGGTTTTCGTTTGGTAATCTAGACCGTCATAGATAATCTGGCATTGACGCCATTTCTCTATGCCGTGATGAGGACATAGGGTTAGAAGGTCTTTGAAACGCTCAAAATATTTCCAGAACGGTTCGTGTGATTCCTGCTTGAATTGCATGATATTCTTTCGCATGAGGGCTATTTTGTGGATGGGATAAAATTTCTTAAGAAAGACTTTTACAAAATCATCCCAAGAAGATATGGAACTGACGGAAAGATTGTAAAGCCATTTCTTAGCTAAATCCTTAAGTGCAAAAGGTATGAACCTTAACCTAACAGTATCCTCGGTCAGTTGGGAAATTCTCATCATTAAACATACTTCTTCAAACTCTCGAATGAAGAAATACGCGTCCTCAGACTCTAGACCATGAAATCGGGGAAGTGTATTAATGAATTGCGGTTTCAGCTTGAAGTGATTTCCATTGGGTTCAGGGAGAAGAATGCATGATGGCAGGGAGGTACGAATCGGATAGAATCGATCTTGAAGTGAAACGTTGTTTTCCATTGTGTCAAGTGGTTGTGTAAGTGCAAGTGTAGAAAGTCTAACAAGTCTCGCAGAATTTGGATCACGGAACCACTCTTGCATATATAGTCACAAACAACGTGCACCGATCACACCAGCGAAAAACAAAAAATGAAAATAACAAACAATAAAAGAAAAATCAATCCAAGCTATCTAGGATTCCTGGACCTAGATGACTCCTAACAGATTAGATTGTCCACGGGAGGTTTAGTGTAGACTTTGACCACAAGCTAATCAGCCAGGTAAGGGCAAGGTTGTTGGGAGGTTTTCCGTCAAAGACGTTCCTTAATTAAGTAACCACCAACCTTCGGGCTTTCGGCCCTCAATCCCTTTCCTAGACACTGATTTTACAAAAGTCAATTTCCAACACTTTTCCCCTTAGGATAATCTCCTAAGTGAGTCCGGATGTCCCTAGGGCCAACGTCTATCAAATTTTATTACAAGCTTGGGATTGTGAGTGCTTGGAAAATGATTTTCGGGCTAAGGAAAGGGTGATGAAATCCCCCACCTTATCTTATTTATGGGTGATGCCCTTAAAATTAGTTTGGTGCAAGTGTACAGTTATAAGCAGACAAGGTTCACTCAAAGCAATTAAAATCAAACAAGGAGTGAGTCCTATTCAATATGCAATGCACACGTACCTTGCATCCAGCACTCTTCAACAGTAAAGTAAAAGAATTGAAAAGACACGTGCCTAGAAATGCAAATGTCTAATCAATTTTTAACTTTGCAACAAATTTTTTTACTGTTGATTATTAGCAGATATAAGGTGAAGCATACAAGAATTTAAGTATTGCAGCAGCTGTATTTTGCAGAGCAAGCAACCCTGCAGAAATTTGGTCAGTAGTTCACTCCTCCTTGCAGCGGATCCGCAGCTTTGGCCGTGGAATTGCGGCAATTCAGAGGGCAACTGGTTTCTGCTTTCGAGAGCAGAAGCCCAGAGCCACTTATATGTCACTGCAATGCAAATTTTCCTGTTTTCTTCACTTGTAACCTGCAACAGAGAAGAAAATTCGTTTAGTTCTTCACTTGAAATCAAAAACCGTTGCTCTCCCCGGCAACAGCGCCAAAAATTTGATCGCGGCGGAACTAGCACTCAAAAATGCGTTTTATGTAAAGTCGATGAAAGGCTCGAATGTGCTAATGTACCCTCGATACTTCCGTTATAGCATTGGCTCAACGGGTCGTATCCACAGGGAAGGGAGGCGATAGAAGCATTAACAGTCTCTATTCACGTCAGTTATTAACACTTCTTAACACTTCTTCTTTGTTGAAAGAATTAAAAAGAAAGTGAAAAGAAAAAGAAAAGGAAATCCAGAATGTGGTAGGTGAGGAGAGCTATGAAAACGTCGATATAAAAACCAAGAAGATGGAACAAGGGTAAACTAAGAGGATGGTGAAAACATCGATAGACAAATAGTAAAAGAAGCTTGGAAAACGGTTTCTAAAACAAAAGAAAAGAAAACTCATGGATACTAACTACTAAGTGCTCCACTGACCATGCTAACCTCTTCGAGATAGTTGCCTTACATTTTGATCCTCGGCCATCACAATCCTTGGCTCCAAGAGACGGTACAAAGCATGGCTCATGGATGGTTCATCACATTCAAAACATTGCAACAAGAACAAGCTAATACAAGCATCACTCATTACACTACTAGCATGAAATAAAAGAGCATGAAATAAAAGAGAGTTAGCTTGGTTAGCAAGTTAGCAAGTTAGCAAGTTAGATGTTAGAACCCATCATCTTTGGCCATCAATGGCTCTTGCAAGAACAAGGCCTTGTAGAGGCAACCCGATTCATGTGGATTATCAAGTAAGTGGTTAGATGGTTAGTGGTTAGTAGTTAGATTGTCATGAGAAGAAAAACTAGCAAGAAATCATGTTAGAAGGTGAAGGAGATTACAATGGAGGAGAAAGGAGGCACCTTTACATAGAGTGTCACTCTCTATTACATCAATCCCTTGCTTTCTCTCTAGAAATCACTCAGCCCTACTACAATGATCTAAAAACAAATGAAAATACAAGAGAAGAGAAATAAAAAGCACCTACACTACACTAAATCTCTCCTAAAATCTGCACCTACTCCTAAAAACGAAGACTGCTCTCGGTTTGGCCTCTGCAGGTGCTATTTATAGGCAAAAGACCCTTCCAGAAGACGAGACGGGGCCACGCGTCGAAAATCGACGCGTGGCTCCATAGTTTTGCCGCGTAAACGCGGCTATTGTCGCGTTTTCGCGGCAATAGAGTGGAGATGGGTCCCTGGATTTCTTCCCGGTCCGTCTGTCTTCGAGACTTCTTGGTATATTCTGTTTCGGGTAAATCCGTCCGCAGATCCGTCTGATGTGCGCAAGATGCTAGGTTCAATGAATCTTCTAGATAATCCCTTGCTTGGCCTCCAAGTAATGCGGGATTAATTACCCTTAATTGGGTCTAATTAACCTCTTATTACACCTTTGCCCTTGGACTTTGGATCTACCTGCAATTAAGACCAAAACACGATTTAGACGACAATTTATTCATAAATCGGTGAGAGAATGCGACAGAAAAATGCAGAATTGTAGACTAATCATGTGTGTAAAAAAATAAGTGTGTAAATGCAAATATAGATTAGATCTCACTCCTAAGTGGTTAAACCTAATATCAGGAGCGTAGGCTCTGATACCAATTTAAAACAAAGCATATATGCTCTGATACCAATTGAAAGTACACCTAGAGGGGGGTGAATAGGTGTATGGCTAATCTAATGACAAATGATGCGAAATTAAAAATAAATTGCAACACACTTAGTGTAAACAGAGAGTGTAGCCGAATTCCCGGTGAAGGGCTCTGCACTATCTCCTCTAAATTCCGCTAAATAGGAGTTGAGGTGCTATATGAAGCTCTCTTTGTTCAACACAAGTGTGGGCACACACAAACAATACCAAGCATATATATGATATGAATATGATGCAATGCAAGATATAAAAGAGAGAGAGAGAGAGAGAGAGTTTAGAGATAGTGGATCAATCGCAAACATAAAGATATGTTTGGAGATTCGAGCCACTGCTCTACGTCCCCACCTTCACACAGAAGGATTTTCACTATAACGTCCACACAAGGAACCTCCACTGAGGATTTGGGTAATATAAACTTAGAGTACACAACTCTTCTCTCAAAAAACAACAACCTCTATACAAGAGGCAAGGCACTATGCCACACAAGATCAACCTCTCAATAGAGAGATAGGGTTAAGCCAAACTATAATCACCTCATACTAGAGGGATAAGACTCAAAGCCAACACTCCAACAATCATCTCTACACTTAGAGGGATAACAACCAACTCAAATACAACCTCCACAATCACCTCTACAGAAGAGGGATACCAACAAAGTAAAGAGAATTGCAATACTAGGTGGTCTCAACAACCACAAACTAATTTTCTTACAAAAACAAGATCCTATAGATAGGATAGATATGATAGCTCAAGTGTGAGAAAACAAAGAGTTTGGAAAATAAATCACAAAGAAAAACTCTTGAGAAAAACTTTATATTGAAATATAAATGAAGATCAAAACCAATTCCCAAAGACTCTCCTTTTCTTTGATTTTTTCTAACCCTTTAAAACAAATAAAGATAAAATCTTTAAGCCAAAAACTCTTGAAAACTTGTTGCTAAAACACTTAAGAAGATGGGAAAATTTTGCTCACTAAAACCATAAAGAAACCAGCTTAAGAGATGGGTATTTATACCCTCTCAAAAATCTGCCTGTTGGCAGCCAGGAAAGGGCAGAAATGCCCTTCCGGTCGACCGACTAACAGTCATTTTTATGACCGTTAAGCCACTGGTCGATTGCCCGATCAACCGGATCTGGATATAGAGAGCAGATGCTCTCTGCTGGTCGACCGCCCGAACGATCAGGGCCAGCTCCAAAGAGCAGAGCTCTCTAGCGGTCGACCTGGTCGGTCGACCGGCCCTCCAGCCTATAAGACCTGTGCACGTTCGTGGACATCGGTCTACCGGACCGATCGACCGGCAGAAGGCCAGGTCACTATATTTAAGGGATTAAAAACTTGTCTTTTTACCTTCTAAAAAAATCTTATAAAATACACATAAATTTCACAAAAATAAGTTCTTTTAAGATCTATGAAATACAAATATGTGTGATAAAAATTCAACACATATTATAAACAATTTGAGCCATTTTAGTGATATAGAAATTTGGCTTAAAAACAAAATCGATATTTTTCAAACCTTGAATTTTTGAAATGGAAAACTGTGTTCTCCAAAATTCATATGGATACAAAAACATGATATTGAAATAACTTTAAAGCATATTATATATAGATAGAATCCAATATACATACAAGATATATAAATATATATTTATTTTTTGACATGAAATCCAAAATCAGTTAAACCAAAAATCAAAACCAATAAACTTTAAAACTTGTGTGTGTATGTGAACTTGAGCGTATCAATACTATCTTATCATTACAATGATCTAAACATGCTAAACACAAACTGAGGTCTTCTTGTAGAACTCCTTCTCCAAGTTGACTCGATCCAAACGCGATCCAATGAGCTTGACTCTAACTGAGTACTAGATGCGATCTTGACGCTCAAGCTCTTGAATAAACATGTGAAAGCTCCAAAACTCCTTTATTGAAGCTAAACACCTACTAGAATCTTGATCAAATATCTGTAATTAAATATCACAAGATTATTAGTAAACTATAACTACATGAGTTAATTGTCATCAAAACTAGAGTGATGGGCCTCTGGGCCAATTCACCATTGTTGGATTATTAAATATATCATGTAATGGGTTTGAATAACAAGTGTATTGAGGATGCTTGTATCATGCCAACACCCTGCGATGTGGGATTCTAGAGGTGGCCCCCACGGATTCAAGAAGGGGCCCCATCAGGCATGTGGTGTGGCACTTTGTTTTGTGTTGCACTTCGTTCTACACGCATTCTGCCGGACGCCAGCATGACTGTGAGTATAACGGGCATACAAGATAATAAGAATACTGAGTCTGGTAAATAACAATATCAATAACAAAAGCACTAGAGACATCCTCGTTATCCAACACCAGGCGGAGTGAGGGTTCTAGAGGTGGCCTCCACGGATTCAAGAGGTGGCCCCCACCATGTATATGTGTGATGTGGCACTCTGCTCCGTGTGGTACGTAGTTCCGCACATGTTCCGCCAAATGCTGACGTGACTGTGCTAATAACAGGTATACCAGAATACAAGTATGCTAACGTATTAACAATATTTATCGAGACATGAGCAATTCTTGTATCATTGAACAAGATAACGGGAAACGGGAGATGTGAGACTTAAGAGGTAGCCCCCCACCACACATCAGATATCAATAGCTAATATATCCAGTAACAATATATATCAATATTAGTAATGAAAAATGGTCATGGAACGAAAATACAAGAATATTCATATAACAATAATTTATTTAACAGGAATATATGAAGAATCAAAGCATGTATACATGTGAATCTATATAACATGAAGGTCATATCAGTATTAATAATATAGAAAATAGTCATGTCATATACTCAGGAATATTCTATGTATTAGTAACACAAGACATGAAACAGCAGCGTCAGAGTATCCATGTAACGGTTTCAATTTAATAGCGTGTTCCTGTATCAGTGATATATGAATATGAAATAATAGTGTCCCATATAACAGTATATGTGTAATAGTGATACATGTGAAAGTACACCTAGAGGGGGGGTGAATAGGTTTAAGGCTAATCTATTGACAAATGATGCGGAATTAAAAACTAAATGTTTAATATCCCTAATCTAAACTACTGTATTTTTATTTTCTTCAAGTATTTATTTTGAATTACTGATTATTTTTATTTAATCAAGTAAATTTATTATTTTTCTTGAGAATATTATTATTAAATATGCAAATTATTTTTGAGATAGTAAATGACAATTTGGCTCTATGTATTTATTGCCATTATTTCCTATAAATATTTTAGTTACTTGTTACTATTATTTTTATATTTACCATTATTATTATTATTTTGTATTTATATTTTTAGTAGATGCATTATCTCCTTTCCTTGTATCCTTGATCCTACCCATTACCCGTTTCTATTTTCTAAATCCAAACCCATTTGGATCAAACCCACTGCCTGTTACTCTATTTGGATCTAACTCAAACCCAATCCAACCCGAAACCCATTAACTAACCCATCCTATATATAATCTCATCATCCCTAATTAACCCTAATCCTAATTAATCTCTCCCTCTTCAACAAATCCAGCTACACCCCAACGCAACCGCCCTCTTGCTGCGTCCCTCCTCCACGGGCACGCACAGTACATCCCACAGCCGGCCTCCTCCATCTATCTCTAGCCACGACAGCAACCTAACCGAGCTTGGCTACCTTCCACAGATCCAGGCCACGCGGATCTTCTCTCCTTGCTGAGAAAGCATCAGGTGGCGCGCATGCCATGGCCGCAAGCTTCCCATTTGCCACGTCCCCATGCGTGAGCCCCTCCCCTCTCTTCATATAATTTTTATACAGGGTGCTCAAATTTTGTGTCCTGCTAGCATGCTTATGTGGTGATTTTGGATTGGTTGGTATAAAAACATGTAGGCATGTGCTATAATCTAAATAATGTGTGTTTTATTTTCATGTGCGGCAAAATCCTACTCTGAACCATTTTTGGCCTCTCTGCGGGATGCCATGGATCACCGTCGGCGAGCGCGAACGCACCCCACGCCCTTCGCGGCGAGTTTCTCTATCCAACGACACCCTCCGCGGCCCCGTACGCCTCCGTCGGAGTCTCCATCGGTACGCCGCAAGATGCCCCGAGGTTAGCTTTATATTCTTGTATAATAGCATTTGTGTAATTATTGGAAAGTTATATAAATGTGTGTGTTTGTATATGTGTGCGTGAGTGTCTTTGCAAGTTTGGATGCATGCATGTGTATGCATGATGTATATGAATGCATGTATGTTAATTAATTAATGTATAGGTATTTATGATTAATAATAGGTATTTATTAAATTGGATATGTATGCATTAAATTAATGTGTATAAGTATATGGGTATATGTGTAATTATGCATTAGTATATATGTAAATATATAATATGTAGGCATGTTTATAAATATGTATGTATGTGTATACTTGTATATGTTTGTGTACGTGGGTGTACACGTATGTGTCGGTATGCTCAGGAGTGTGTCTAGCATGCATTTATATTTATTTATGTGTTCGGTTGCATGCCACAGCATTTCAGACCCATTTGGTGAGATCCGGACCAGTTGCAGTAGACTCGGACCCGATCCAGATTCGTGCCGTTGTGGATCTGATACACAGGCAATTCGAAGACCGTTTCATGGGATGATCCGTAGATCAGTGCAAGTTCGTGCAGTGAAGACCAGACGGCGATTCAGTTCCGAAACCGCGTCATTTCATGTGAGTGTTCATTCTTATGTATTTATCGTTGTTGGAATGCTTTACTTGTTGCCTTTATCATTTTATGTAACTTTCTGTTATATTTTATCAGTTTGATGACTTGTACCAGTTCATGAGACATATATGATTGTCCACTTTACTCATGTAGATGATATCTACTTGTATTAGCTTCCTGTGTTGGTAGTTTAGCGTTGTTGGCTTAGGACTAGTTTGATATACCTTTAGACTGTGACTTGACTCGGTCTTTTGATTGGATAAATTAACTACAAAGTGGAGCATCAGATATATGTATGGATCTTGTATTGGACATTGAGATATCAGAGTTATATCATTTCATGAATATATGATTACTATTTCGGACTGAAACTAAATGTGGAGGAACTTGGACTATACACTAGACTGATCTTATGTGGATTGGTTCGTGATTGCAGTTTACAATCTATATTTTACCTGAACAATTATCAAACTTGATATTCCTTACTTGGTGATAAATCAGTTAAGAATTTATTCGGGTATTTGAGGACATATCAGATATGATCTTACTTTACTAAAAGATTATGACGATTGGATCAGTACATGGACTTATTCAGAGTTGGACTATGATTTGGACTGAACTTGAGTTATAGATGACATTGGATTTACGTTCTTTATAATAGCCTGATCTGCATTAAAATGAGATTGATATATTTCATGTAGAGTACTTTCCAGACTTGTTATTCCTTTATGTGGTAATAACTTAGGTGATGATTCATTTGGATATTGATGATGGACTGGTTATGATGTTAGAGATTGGATTACTTGATGTTTGGATCAAAATATGGACTTAGTTAGAGTTTAAGTCGAACTGGAATTTATGTTATTTACATTGGATATTGATCAGTATTTATATGTGACTGATTTTGTTGGATTGTGACTAGATGTGTGGATATCTTACCCTTTGACTTTGATATGTGATATCATATTGGTTTTGGATTATTAATGCAAGAGTTCCCGGATGTATCAACTGATTATATCAATTGAGTAAGGATGAGCTGTTGGTATTGACTTATAAGTGGTCTATTCTAGATTGCAGTTATTTGAGGATGTTTCTTATTTAGTTATGATTGTAGTGTATGTTGATTTGTTGATCTCGAGGACATACCATGTCTTTCATGTATAGTTATTGATTACATCAGTTAATAGAGATTGAGCTATTATGAGGGTGATCTACTCGATGTTGGTGATCTTGTACTTCAGAGTTATCATATAACAGTTATTACTTTATTAGTTTGTGAGATCATTTATTGACGACTTTGAGGATATGTGTTGATTCCATAACTTGCCTAGATTATTCTATTCTTGACAGAAGGTTGTTACTCACCATAGATATCTTGTTTACCTGTGAAACCTGACTGATTATACTTAATATCTACCTGACAACTATCATGTTCATGTTACTGAAATTTGCTGGGAAAATATTATTACACGGTAACAACACCCGCATGTTCACTTGTTATATATTCCTGTTATACCGGTATCATGTTCTTTGATATTTTATACTCCTGTTATACCGGTACCCTGACTTTCACATGTTGATATTATTACCGTGACTACCACTGAGTCATCCCAGTGATTTTAGTAACATGTATATTAAATAATCTTGATAAACTAAAACATGATAACAAATAACTTACACTGGGATTAGGGAGATTGATGGAGGAGACAGCGTCCGTAGTTTGGGTGGACCTACGATTTAGGTTGTGCAGCCGAAAGAGGGTTCCACTGCAGGGTTCCCGTGGGGTGACTGGCACCCCGTCATGTTTCCTGTTATACATGTTCCTGACTACCTTGCGGTAGGTCCTGGTTCAGCGCCAGGAGTCTGGGCCGTGGTCCCAGGTATGCACGGGACCCACCTAAAACATGGACAATGTCTCCAACCGATCAGTTTCAATAACTGAGGACATCGATTGGCATGTGTGGTAGGCATAGTATGGGATGCGTCTATTACGTTTGACAATTGGTATTCGCTGACATAATTAATAATAAATTGTTGATGTATTGTGACTAACTATAATCACCTGGTTGAATATCTATATATCATTATGATAGACCCATGATGGCAACCAGGACCAGACTTAGATACCAACCTAGTGACATGTGATAGGTTACACATCTAGACATCTGTTGTTTGCTACAGTTGCTTTACTTGTCTTGTACATGTACTCTTATTCTTGCTATCTTTATTCGTGTTGCTTTCATGTATATTATTGTTCAATTATTCATCTTGTTATTTAGTCTCTTATATTTGCAGTTGTTCTTATTATTATTTATGCACATTGTTTCTTCTGCACGAGCTCTTTCCCCTTTACACACACACTCACCATGGTCGCGTTCTGACGACCCTGGATTTGCACGTCCAGATATTGGACGATTGTTCTAATGTGCAGGTGTTCGACGAGACTGTACGTCTTGCGAGGAACTGGACGCTCATTCTTCCGTTTCTGGTATCCTCATCTCTTTTATATTTCTACCATCTTTGATTCTACCTTTATCGCTTTCAGCTGCCATCTTCTTGTCATTATTCATCTGCTATCATTGTGTAGTCTTAAATGTATTATTGCATTGACCTATGATTATGTCCTGATTTATAGCTTGTTCAGGCTAATTTAGGCTTAGCGTGTATACGTGGGGTATTTTCCTCGCGTATATACGTCGCCGACCTTCGTTGCGACTCCGCTCCCACGTATTTTGGGAAGCGGGGCGTGATAGGGTTTTCTTGGTATCAGAGCCTAGGTTTTCGACTTGCGATGTTGAATTTTTACTTTTGTTTCGCAAGGGAGACCTAGTTCTTACCGGTTACCTGAGACAAGTTACATTTTACACTGCAATATACATATACTATCCTCCTGATAATATTGACTCCATTTGGAAATTGATCGTCCTCCCTTTGGAATTCCATTCTTGATTGTTGATATCCATGATCCCAACACTTCATTTAGAGTGATTTGGATGTCCATCTTGACTTCATCCTTCTTTCCTATTCATTTCTCCTAATTCTATCTCTTGAGATTGGTTACTCCTTGTTGAAGCCGGTACCAGAAATCAGAGCGCGCAGTGGAAGCGTGGTAAAGTTTTGATGCAGTGAGAAGTGGTGTGGAAGCTCCATCTTCTTCCTAATTTGATTTTTATCATTCCCCGCTTTATTGAAATTTCGAGGACGAAATTTTTATTAAGGTGGGTAGAATGTAATATCCCTAATCTAAACTACTGTATTTTTATTTTCTTCAAGTATTTATTTTGAATTACTGATTATTTTTATTTAATCAAGTTAATTTATTATTTTTCTTGAGAATATTATTATTAAATATGCAAATTATTTTTGAGATAGTAAATGACAATTTGGCTCTATGTATTTATTGCCATTATTTCCTATAAATATTTTAGTTGCTTGTTACTATTATTTTTATATTTACCATTATTATTATTATTTTGTATTTATATTTTTAGTACATGCATTATCTCCTTTCCTTGTATCCTTGATCCTACCCATTACCCGTTTCTATTTTCTAAATCCAAACCCATTTGGATCAAACCCACTGCTCGTTACTCTATTTGGATCTAACTCAAACCCAATCCAACCCGAAACCCATTAACTAACCCATCCTATATATAATCTCATCATCCCTAATTAACCCTAATCCTAATTAATCTCTGCCTCTTCAACAAATCCAGCCACACCCCAACGCAGCCGCCCTCTTGCTGCGTCCCTCCTCCACGGGCACGCACATCACATCCCACAGCTGGCCTCCTCCATCTATCTCTAGCCACGACAGCAACCTAACTGAGCTTGGCTACCTTCCATAGATCCAGGCCACGCGGAGCTTCTCTCCTTGCTGAGAAAGCATCAGGTGGCGCGCATGCCATGGCCGCAAGCTTCCCATTTGCCAGGTCCCCATGCGTGAGCCCCTCCCCTCTATTCATATAATTTTTATACAGGGTGCTCAAATTTTGTGTGTCCTGCTAGCATGCTTATGTGGTGATTTTGGATTGGTTGGTATAAAAACATGTAGGCATGTGCTATAATCTAAATAATGTGTGTTTTATTTTCATGTGCGGCAAAATCCTACTCCGAACCATTTTCGGGCTCTCTGCGGGATGCCATGGATCACCGTCGGCGAGCGCGAACGCACCCCACGCCCTTCGCGACGAGTTGCTCTATCCAACGACACCCTCCGCGGCCGCGTACGCCTCCGTCGGAGTCTCCATCGGTACGCCGCAAGATGCCCCGAGGTTAGCTTTATATTCTTGTATAATAGCATTTGTGTAATTATTGGAAAGTTATATAAATGTGTGTGTTTGTATATGTGTGCGTGAGTGTCTTTGCAAGTTTGGATGCATGCATGTGTATGCATGATGTATATGAATGCATGTATGTAAATTAATTAATGTATAGGTATTTATGATTAATAATAGGTATTTGTTAAATTGGATATGTATGCATTAAATTAATGTGTATAAGTATATGGGTATATGTGTAATTATGCATTAGTATATATGTAAATATATAATATGTAGGCATGTTTATAAATATGTATGTATGTGTATACTTGTATATGTATGTGTACGTGGGTGTACACGTATGTGTCGGTGTGCTCAGGAGTGTGTCTAGCATGCATTTATATTTATTTATGTGTTCGGTTGCATGCCACAGCATTTCGGACCCATTTGGTGAGATCCGGACCAGTTGCAGTAGACTCGGACCCGATCCAGATTCGTGCCGTTGTGGATCTGATACACAGGCAATTTGAAGACCGTTTCATGGGATGATCCGTAGATCAGTGCAAGTTCGTGCAGTGAAGACCAAACGGCGATTCAGTTCCGAAACCGCGTCATTTCATGTGAGTGTTCATTCTTATGTATTTATCGTTGTTGGAATGCTTTACTTGTTGCCTTTATCATTTTATGTAACTTTCTGTTATATTTTATCAGTTTGATGACTTGTACCAGTTCATGAGACATATATGATTGTCCACTTTATTCATGTAGATGATATCTACTTGTATTAGCTTCCTGTGTTGGTAGTTTAGCGTTGTTGGCTTAGGACTAGTTTGATATACCTTTAGACTATGACTTGACTCGGTCTCTTGATTAGATAAATTAACTACAAAGTGGAGCATCAGATATATGTATGGATCTTGTATTGGACATTGAGATATCAGAGTTATATCATTTCATGAATATATGATTACTATTTCGGACTGAAACTAAATGTGGAGGAACTTGGACTATACACTAGACTGATCTTATGTTGGATTGGTTCGTGATTGTAGTTTACAATCTATATTTTACCTGAACAATTATCAAACTTGATATTCCTTACTTGGTGATAAATCAGTTAAGAATTTATTCGGGTATTTGAGGACATATCAGATATGATCTTACTTTACTAAAAGATTATGACGATTGGATCAGTACATGGACTTATTCAGAGTTGGACTGTGATTTGGACTGAACTTGAGTTATAGATGACATTGGATTTACGTTCTTTATAATAGCCTGATCTGCATTAAAATGAGATTGATATATTTCATGTAGAGTACTTTCCAGACTTGTTATTCCTTTATGTGGTAATAACTTAGGTGATGATTCATTTGGATATTGATGATGGACTGGTTATGATGTTAGAGATTGGATTACTTGATGTTTGGATCAGAATAAGGACTTAGTTGGAGTTTAAGTCGAACTGGAATTTATGTTATTTACATTGGATATTGATCAGTATTTATATGTGACTGATTTTGTTGGATTGTGACTAGATGTGTGGATATCTTACCCTTTGACTTTGATATGTGATATCATATTGGTTTTGGATTATTAGATGCAAGAGTTCCCGGATGTATCAACTGATTATATCAATTGAGTAAGGATGAGCTGTTGGTATTGACTTATAAGTGGTCTATTCTAGATTGCAGTTATTTGAGGATGTTTCTTATTTAGTTATGATTGTAGTGTATGTTGATTTGTTGATCTCGAGGACATACCATGTCTTTCATGTATAGTTATTGATTACATTATTTAATAGAGATTGAGCTATTATGAGGGTGATCTACTCGATGTTGGTGATCTTGTACTTCAGAGTTATCATATAACAGTTATTACTTTATTAGTTGGTGAGATCATTTATTGACGACTTTGAGGATATGTGTTGATTCCATAACTTGCCTAGATTATTCTATTCTTGACAGAAGGTTGTTACTCACTATAGATATCTTGTTTACCTGTGAAACCTGACTGATTATACTTAATATCTACCTGACAACTATCATGTTCATGTTACTGAAATTTGCTGGGAAAATATTATTACACGGTAACAACACCCGCATGTTCACTTGTTATATATACCTGTTATACCGGTATCATGTTCTTTGATATTTTATACTCCTGTTATACCGGTACCCTGACTTTCACATGTTGATATTGTTACTGTGACTACCACTAAGTCATCCCAGTAATTTTAGTAACATGTATATTAAATAATCTTGATAAACTAAAACATGATAACAAACAACTTACACTGGAATTGGGGAGATTGATGGAGGAGACAGCGTCCATATTTTGGGTGGACCTAGGATTTAGGTTGTGCAGCCGAAAGAGGGTTCCACTGCAGGGTTCTCGTGGGGTGACTGGCACCCCGTCATGTTTCCTGTTATACATGTTCCTGACTACCTTGCGGTAGGTCCTGGTTCAGCGCCAGGAGTCTGGGCCGTGGTCCCGGGTATGCACGGGACCCACCTAAAACATGGACAATGTCTCCAACCGATCAGTTTCAATAACTGAGGACATTGATTGGCATGTGTGGTAGGCGTAGTATGGGATGCGTCTATTACGTGTGACAATTGGTGTTCGCTGACATAATTAATAATAAACTGTTGATGTATTGTGACTAACTGTAATCACCCGGTTGAATATCTATATATCATTATGATAGACCCATGATGGTAATCAGGACCAGACTTATGACCAGACTTGGATACCAACCTAGTGACATGTGATAGGTTACACATCTAGACATCTGTTGTTTGCTACAGTTGCTTTACTTGTCTTGTACATGTACTCTTATTCTTGCTATCTTTATTCATGTTGCTTTCATGTATATTATTGTTCAGTTATTCATCTTGTTATTTAGTCTCTTATATTTGCAGTTGTTCTTATTATTATTTATGCACATTGTTTCTTCTGCACGAGCTCTTTCCCCTTTACACACACACTCACCCTGGTCGCGTTCTGACGACCCTGAATTTGCACGTCCAGATATTGGACGATTGTTCTAATGTGCAGGTGTTCGACGAGACTATACGTCTTGCGAGGAACTGGACGCTCATTCTTCCGTTTCTGGTATCCTCATCTCTTTTATATTTCTGCCATCTTTGATTCTACCTTTATCGCTTTCAGCTGCCATCTTCTTGTCATTATTCATCTGCTATCATTGTGTAGTCTTAAATGTATTATTGCATTGACCTATGATTATGTCCTGATTTATAGCTTGTTCAGGCTAATTTAGGCTTAGCGTGTATACGTGGGGTATTTTCCTCGCGTATATACGTCGCCGACCTTCGTCGCGACTCCGCTCCCACGTATTTTGGGAAGCGGGGCGTGACAAAATGCAACACACTTAGTGTAACTAAAGAGTGTAGCCGAATTCCCGGTGAAGGGCTCTGGACTTTCTCCTCTAAATTCCTCTGAGTCAGAGTTGAGGTGCTATATGAAGCTCTCTAAGTTCAACACAAGTGAGGCACACACAATCAATATCAAGCATATAAATATGAATAAAAAATATGAATCAATGCAAGGCACAGTATAATAGAGAGAGAGTTAGAGAAAGTGGATCAAACGCAAGCACAAGGATATGTTTCGAGGTTCGATCATACAGCTCTACGTCCCCGCCTTCACATAGAAGGATTTCCACTAACTTGTCCACACAGGACTTCGCATACAGGGAACCTCCACTGAGGATTTGGATAAATACAATTTGAGAGTACACAACTCCTCCCTCAATCAATACAACCTCTCACTAGAGGCTAGGCACAAAGCCAATGATCGTACACATATTTTGCATTCTTTTCACTCCTACATTTATTGTGTAATAAATCTGCTAATTTCTTTTTCTTAAATGTCTATTTTGTAGAAGATAATAATGAAGAGAAAGAGGATTGAACTAAATAAATACCAATGAAAATCAGATTTAACTGGATCTATTTGGTTAGCTGAGGATGATCCCAGATCTAGTTAGAACAAATCAAGATTGGGGCAAATGTTCAGCTGAAGATCAGAGCAAATCAGAAAGATAACACCAAATGAAAACTAGTAAAATTCAGATTTCTATAAATCCATTTTGGTTAGCTAAAGATCAATCGAGAATAATATCAAATACAAAGAGATAAATGGATAGAGAGAAGATCAACGGATGAGATGAAGCAAGTTTGACTCAGATTCTGACTGGATACATTTCTGTATTTTAATCATACCTTTCGCTACTGAATCTCAAATCTGATGATTAAAGATGATCCAGAAAGAGGACTTACAGAACTACAACTCTTATGTTGATCACTATTTCTAATTCTATCATTTGATAAGTGATATTCAGCAATCAACACGCCAACAAACTGCAGATCAAAACTGAATATCCACATCAAATCAAGTTTGGAGATAAGGGAGAATTCAAATTCAGAAATAGCCAGCTTTTCCTATCTTCATACTCCTCTAACCTCTACATTTCTTCTATAAATACCTGTAATGTCAAAGGCAAAAGGGAACGACCATGCAGAGATAGGATTTAGTCTATTTTTCCATTTTTTTAGTGCAGGCTTTTGTTTTTCTTTTCATGTAATTTTTAGTTTTAATTTATGTAAATCAGAGGAGAACAATGTTTCATAGGAGAATGAGAACGAAGTTTGTGCTGAAAGTGACACCGGTGTAAGATTTCCTTCTTTTCTCTTATTGTTATGAAATCGAATCTGTAGTTTCCTTTTGTATGTACTTTGTTTTTGTGATCTTCTCCTTCTTCTCTACTTTTCTTCTTTTGGTACAATTGCTCTCCAAGTGAGTCTAAAAGCATCGAAAGAGCCTTGCCTTTGCGTGTGCCACCGATAGCTCATGACGATGGATTTTGAGTTTCATTCTGTATCACTTCATACTTGCAACGTCTTGATGATATAATGTGGAGGAAACGGGAATCAACTCTTATGGGCTATACGTTGATCGCCTCACTTCAAGGTAACATCATTGCAAAAGATTCAAGGTGTGTATTTGGCCAAAAGAAGTAAGTAATATTCAGTTTCTTTTCTTTTCTTTTATTCTTTAGTTTAGAACACCAACAACACCCACTTCTTTCCAATTTTCAATTTCTTTGTAAATAATCATTTTCTATTTTTCTCCACCTTCTCATTCTACCACTTTCTTCCCCACTTAACTTTAACCTAATTTTTCTCTTTTTCTTTTAAAGAACTAAAGAAGAACTTTAACCAAACTTTGTATCTTAAAAGAAGACTTACTAAAAAGCTTCCATCGCTAGTCCCTCCTTGTGGATCACGACCCGCATAGCCATTTGCTATAGCGGTAGAATTGAGCACCTTGCACATCCTATTCTTAGATCTGAAATATTGTATTTTGTGTGCAGGTTCAAGCTTAATAAAAATTTTTGGCGCCGTTGCTGGGGAGGGACGGTAAGTAATTCTCTTTAAAGTTTACATTTTTGGTTAATTTTCTTCTTTGTTTTTTTTTACAGATTTAACAATAAGGTATTCTTGCTACAGTGGAAACATAAGTGGCCTTGGACTCTGCTTAAGAAAGCAGAGCCAAGAAGCCCTCAGATTTGCTACAGTCTTGTGATAAACTGAGTGAACTACTAACCTGTATTTTTTGCAGGTTGGCTGAATTGCATAGTTTAGATATCTGTAGCAGTTATTTCCTTGTTTGTCTCACTGTATTTACTTTCTAACTTCAACAGTAAAATGATGATTGTAAATGCTAAAAAATGATTTAGACTTTGCATTTAGGCACACGTCTATTTCATTATATTTTTTATTTACTGTTGAAGAGTGCTGAAGCAAAGGTACGTGTGCATAGCATCTAGTATAAGAACAATTTTGGATTGTTTACATTGCTTAAGTGTTGCTTTTCTTGTACACTGCGCTAAATTGATCTAAGGGATTATCCTATAAACAAGATAAGGTGGGGAAGTCATTACCCTCCCTTAGCCCATAAACAATCTCCTCACTCACTAATCCAAGCCTAACTAAAAAATGAGTAGACGTTGGCCCTAGGGACATCTCGGACTCAATTAGGAGATTATCCTAAGGGGGAAAGGTGTTAGAATTTGACTCCTGCCAAATCAGTGTCTAGGAAGGGGATTAAGGGCCGAAAACCTGAAGGTTAGTAGTTACTTAATTAAGGAACGTCTTTGACAGATAACCTCCCACCAATCTTGCCCTGAACTGGCTAATTAGCTTGTGGTCAAAGTCTGCATTATACCTCCTATGGACAGTCTAAACAGTTAGGAGTCGTCTAAGTCAAAGGTCTACGCTAACTTAGGTTGGAATTTTTTCTTTTTTGTTTGCTTATTTGTTTGTTTTTTCTTTATTTGTGTTTTATTGTGTGATATGGCTTATAACAACAATTTTTTCAATTTTAATGATAATCCATATTACACACCAACCTCATTTTCGGATATTATCAACCCAGCATATCATAACTTTAACCAACCTAGTGTGCCGGATTGGTCTTATCCGAATCAATATAACCCATGCCCCCAATCTTATAACCATAATTTCTAGAATAATTTCAACTCTTAACAGAGTCAGTGGGAATTCACCTCCTCGAGTCCAATTTTCAACCAGCTTGTCCTCGTTATCCACCTTATCCATAATATTTTCAAGATTCATACTCAGTTCCACCAGTCTAAAATAGAAAACCATCAATTTTGGAAATGAGTATGCGCGAGTCCAAACAAAAATCACAAAATCTGATGGACTCACAATTCACCACCAATTCCAAGACAATACTTCATCTTTTCAACAAAACGATGAACCAATCAACTATGAAAAGGTGCTTGAAGCCATGACTCAGGCTCAAAACGCTCGTAATCATGACATAAATATGATGGTCCAAAGTCTACGTTCTCACCGTTTGGCCAGTTCTGATGTCGCTAACCATTCTGTTAGAGCTGAAGAGTCATTTTGTTTTAGAAAACAAGGTTCCATTTCAGAACAATCATTTGAACTTGCCCAAACTCTAAATTTTGAAAATGACATTGACGGTTTGGCAAGTTATCCCTTTCCTGAAATTGAACTTGAGAATGAATATGATCATGAACCTCAACCTAGTGATTCAATTCTACTTCCTGATTCAATTATGACTCCAGAGTCTTCACCTGATTTCAATCTTTTTCCTGAGTCAACATTGGATCCTGTGCCAATTCATAATGAAATTGAATCGCCCATTTTTGATGATCATTTTATTGAACTTGACCAATTTCATACTTTTGAAAGTTCCATTGCCAAATTGGCAAGTTCTCATTTTTATGAAATTGAACTCAATGAGAAATGTGACCTAGATTCTCTAATTTGTGATCCAGTTCAAATTTCCGAATCAATATTGACTCCTGTTTTGTTACCCGATTTGAGTAATATTTTAGAGTCAGTTTTGATTCCCACACCTGTCATTCTTGAACTTGAATCACCAATTTTAAGTCACATTCCATTGTGGGAAAATGAATGTGGACTTGAATTTCAACTTCTTGATTTGGACCCACTTCCTGAACCAATCTCGACTACTGAACCTTTATTTGACTTAAGTCACTTTCCTGAGTCGGTATTAGTTCCCGTATTTCCTAAGTCTGAGTCAATCATTCTATCCTCTCACACTCCATTTTGGGACAAGGCAGTTGACAAATTTGACTCCGAAATTAATTATGGAATTTGGAAATTAGATGGGGTTAAATTTTTAATTAAAATCCTTCATGGATACATCATTTTAATGGGTTATATTAGAGAGATTTTTGGTGGGTTCCTCTGAACTCCTTACAAAGTCGATTGGGCCGCATTTCGTGGACCAATCAGACCACCACCAGAACCACCACCTTAAGATAGTATTTTCCTTCCCTGTCTTCTTTTTCATGCATCTATGCATTAATTCATACATTGAGGACAATGCAAGAGATAGGTGTGGGGGAGGGTTCTAACATAACTTAGGTTTTTTTATTAAAAATATATATATTAACATTTTTCTTTACTTTTAAAAAACTTTTTGAAAATAGAAACAATATTTTGACATATTTTTTGTAAGAAATTAAGTCAATTTTAAGGAATAGTAAAATCAAAATTAGTATTTCTTAAACTTGGTCAAAATAAGATTATTTGTTTGATTTTTAGAGTTAGGAAGATAATTTGTCCAAGTAATTTAGTCTTGATCTTTACCTTAATGAAATATGCACACTTCATACATTTACACACTTAGGGTTCAAAAAATGAAGATTCTTATGCCTTATAAAAAAAAGAAAAAGAATATATATATCTATGAAAGATGAACAAATCTAATTATTGATTAGCTAGGTGCTTTGACCTAAGTAAGCCTTAGTATTTATGCGAAAGATGATTAGATAAGTTTGAGAAAATATATATATATATAAATCCTCTGATTAAGCTGGGTATTTGTGCCTAATAAAGCATAAGTATTCACGCCTAAAAGGGGTTCATATAATAAAATCCTTAGTTTTGTGGCCTTGTTTGCTCGAGTCCTTAAGTCCTTGGGGTGTTTTCTCACCCGGTGCCCTAAGACCATTTGTGTGGGAGTCATTGATTAAAGGCTCGTTACATGGGCAGATTAGAAAGCCTAATAGAACTAAGGAATAATATCACCAAAAAATATATATAAATAAATAAGACATAAGAGTTACAGTTAATGAACCCTTAGTCAAAATTTTCACTGTCACAAGATGCATATGACTTAGGGTAAAGTAATAGACTAGATGAGAAGTACAATTTGACTCCATACTTTGATTGATAATAAATTTTTGAATAGAAGCTAAGTTTAGGAATGAAAAATTCAGTTTTCCTATAACTTATAGATTACTTAAATCTTACAATTATATTTCAAATATTTTTCTCTTTCAAAATGCTTTTCGAAAATACTAACTCTTTGTTTCTCTTTCGTTATGGATTTTGTGGGTGTAATCCACTGAAAACCCTCACGAGACAAAACTCGTCCTCTAGGGGTAACCTAGAGGTTTAACGGCTTGTTGCACAAGCTCAGTGCAATCGCAAGACCTGCGAAAGTGGTCTAATAATCTTTACTTTAGTTTTGTTGTTTTGCTCGAGGACGAGTAAAAGATAGGTGTGGGACTGTGATGCGTACACATATTTTGCATTCTTTTCATTACACTCCTACATTTATCGTGTAATAAATCTGCTAATTTCTTTGTCTTAAATGTCTATTTTGTAGAAGATAATAATGAAGAGAAAGAGGATTAAACCAAATAAATATCAGTTAAAATCAGATTTAACTGGATCTATTTGGTTAGCTGAGGATGATCCCACATCTAGTTAGAACAAATCAAGATTGGGGCAAATGTTCAGCTGAAGATCAGAGCAAATCAGAAAGATAACACCAAATGGAAACCAGTAAAATTCAGATTTCTATAAATCTATTTTGGTTAGCTAAAGATCAATCGATGATAATATCAAATACAGAGAGATAAATGGATAGAGAGAAGATCAACGGATGAGATGAAGCAAGTTTGACTTAGATTCTGACTGGATATATTTCAGTATTTGAATCATAACTTTTGCTACTAAATCTCAAATCTGATGATTCAAGATGATCCAGAAAGAGGACTTAGAGAGGTACAAGTCTTATGTTGATCACTATTTCTAATTCTGTCATTTGATAAGTGATATTCAGCAATCAACACGCCAACAAACTGCAGATCAGAACTGAATATCCACATCAAATCAAGTTTGGAGATAAGGGAGGATTCAAATTTAGAAATAGCCAGCTTTCCCTATCTTCATACTCCTCTAACCTCTGCATTTCTTCTATAAAAACCTACAATCTCAAAGGCAAAAGGGAACGACCATGCAGAGATAGGATTTAGTCCATTTTTCCATTTTTTAGTATAGGTTTTTGTTTTTCTTTTCATGTAATTTTTAGTTTTAATTTATGTAAATCAGAGGAGATCAGAGTTTCATAGGAGAACGAGAACGAAGCTTGTGCTGAGAGTGACACCGGTGTAAGATTTCCTTCTTTTCTCTTATTGTTATGAAATCGAATCTGTAGTTTCCTTTTATATGTACTTTGTTTTTGCGATCTTCTTCTTCTCGTCTACTTTTCTTCTTTTGGTACAATTGCTCTCCAAGTGAGTCTAAAAGCATCGAAAGAGCCTTGCCTTTGCGAGTGCCACCGATAGCTCATGACGATGGATTTTGAGTTTCATTCTGTATCACTTCATACTTGCAACGTCTTGATGATATAATGTGGAGGAAACGGGAATTAACTCTTATGGGCTATACATTGATCGCCTCACTTCAAGGTAACATCATTGTAAAAGATTCAAGAAGGGTATTTGGCCAAAAAAAGTAAGTAATTTTCAGTTTTTTTTTCTTTTCTTTTATTCTTTAGTTTAGAACACCAACAACACCCACTTCTTTCAATTTTCAATTTCTTTGTAAATAATCATTTTCTAGTTTTCTCTACCTTCTCATTCTACCACTTTCTTCTTCACTTAACTTTAACCTAATTTTTCTCTTTTTCTTTTAAAGAACTAAAGAAGAACTTTAATCAAACTTTGTATCTTAAAAGAAGACTTACTAAAAAGCTTCCATCGCTAGTCCCTCCTTGTGGATCACGACCCGCATAGCCATTTGCTATAGGGATAGAATTGAGCACCCTGCACATCCTATTTTTAGATCTGAAATACTATATTTTGTGTGCAGGTTCAAGCTTAATCAACCAATACAAGATCAACCTCACAATTGAGGGATAAGCACAAAGCCAAACAACCACCTCTCACTAGAGGGTCTAGGCACTTAGTTAAACAACAATCAACCTCTCACTAGAGGGATTAGGCTCAAAGCCACATGACCACAATCACCTCACAGTTGAGGGATTCCAACACAACCTCCAAAATCACCTCTCACTAGAAGGATATCAACACAATCACCTCTCACTAAAGGGATGTCACAAAGAAAGGAGGGTTACAACACTTGGTGGTCTCTCTCAACCACAAACCAATTCCTTCTAAGAAAATAATGATCCTAATAGATAGGATAGATAGATAGCTCAAGTATGAAAAAATAAGGAGTTGAAAATCAAAATCACAAAGAAAAACTCTAGGGAAAAACTCTAAATAGAAATGAAAATGAAGATCAAATCAATTCATAAAGACTTTTCTTTTCTTTGATTTTTCCAACCCTTTAAAATAAAATAAAGATCAAATCTTTAAACCCAAAACTCTTTTAAAAACTTGCTGTAAAACACTTGTAAAGAATGAAAATTTTGCTCTCTAAAAACTTGTATAAAATAGCTCAAGAAATGGGGTATTTATAGCCCCAAATGAAATCTGCCCGTTGGCAGCAGGAAAAGGGTAGTTTTGCCTTTCCGGTCGACCATCCCAACAGTCATTTTTATGACCGTTGTGCCTCCGGTCGACTGCCCGGTCAACCGGGACTGGATACAGAGAGCAGCAGCTCTCTGCCGGTAGACCAGCTGGTCAACCGAGGCCATTTCTAGATATAGAGCTCTCTGGACAGTCGACCGGCCGGTCGACCGGCCCACCAGCTCATGGTTGCGTGCACCTTCTGTGCACGTCATTCGACCAGACCGATTGACCGACTTCTGCTACAGTCGACCGGTCTGGTCGACCGGCAGACAGCTAGGTCAAACTTTTTAGGGATTAAAAACTTAGGTTTTTGACTTCAATTATATCCCATAAAATCACATAAATCTCACAAAAATTAGTTCTTATCAGATATTTGAAATAAAAATATGTGTGATAAAAATTCAACACATATTTCAAACAATTTGAACCATTTTTGTGTTCTTAAAAATTTGCCTTAAACAAAAATCCGTATTTTCGAAAACTAGGATTTTTGAAATGGAAAACCGTTTTCTCTAAAACACATGTAAATACAAAAACATGATATTGAAACAACTTTGAAGCATGTTGTATATGGATAGAATTCAATATACATATAAAGATTTATGTCTATGTTTTTGACATGAAAAACCAAGATTGGTTAGGCTGAAAAACCAAACATGAAACTTTAAACGTGTATGTGTTCTGAACTTGAGCATATCAATACTATTTAATCTTTAACACAAGATCTAAACCAACTATACTAAAACAAACCGATGTCTTCTTATAGAATTCCGTCTCCAAGTCGACTCGATCCAAACATGATCCACCAAGCTTGACTCCAACCGAGTGCTAGATGAGCTCTTGAATCAACATGTGAAAGCTTCAAAACACCTTTATTGAAGCTAATCACCTACTAATATTTTGATCAAATATCTTAAACTAAATATCACAAGATTATTAGTAAACTATAACTACATGAGTTAATCATCACCAAAACTAGAGTAAAGGGCCTCTGGGCCAACAACATGTACATAAAATGATAGTGTCAAGGTAACAAGTGAATATATGAAATACAATGTCCGGTGCACTTGAATGTCCAATATACTAGATGATACAAGTAAAGATAATAACAATGTCCGTGTAACGGTAATACAAGTATATAAAATAATGGTGGTCTGGTGTAATAGAATATTCTTGTATTGACCGTGTCAAAGTGATATGGTTAACATGGACATGTGTCAATTTATTACTATTTTGTTATAATGATTTCAACATTATTAACATGATCGATATCTCAAAGCGATTAATACAACTATCTGTTGTCCCAAAGGCCTATCACTCTAGTTTTGATGATGATCAACTCATGTAGTTATGTTTACTAATGATCTTGTGTTTAATTAGTGACAGATTTGTTATCAAGATCTTAGTAGGTGTGGAGCTTCAACAAAGGATTTAAAGTCAAGTTTTGGAGCTAGCACCGGTTGATTCAAGAGCTTGTGCATCAAGATCACATCAAGTACTCAAGAGGAGTCTAGCTCTATGGATCGAGTTTGGACCAAGTCAAGAAGATGAGAAGCCTTCAAGTGAAGACTTCAAGAAGATGAAGATGAAAATCACCTAGAGGGGGGGTGAATAGGTGATAATGCTAATCAATGCACAATTTAAAAAATATGAAGCAACAATCTCACAAAGTAAGTGAATATAGCAATAACAATCAAGAGCAAGTAGTAATAGCAATGAAAGTAGAGCAAGAATAAGGAAAAGTAAACCAAACGCAAACACCAAGATTTGTTATCGAGGTTCGAGCACCCAGCTCTACTTCTCCGCCTTCCCCAGAAGGATTCCAACCACTTCCACTATCACAAAGATGTCACAAATATACCGGAGTACCCAACTCCACAATCTCAAGTACAAGTTCTCTCTTGGTAGTCAAAAGACCACAAACTTTCTCTTTCAAAATTCTCTTCCCTTACAAAGGTCCTTAGAGAACAATGAGTAGGAATGAAGCTCTTGTGTGCAAGGAGAAAAGAAAATGAAATCAGAGAACTCTTGAAAACACTTCAGAAATTGAGAGAGAATATCAACACAAAAACCAAGAAACCAAATCTTTTGAATGCCTTAAACTTTTGGAAATTTTTGAGAATTTTTCTAGTAACCAAACTCTCCCTAAACACCCCTATTTATAGGAGAGGGCTAGGGTTAAAAGATAAAACATTTTTAAGGCTAATCAAAATGTATTAAAACTAAAACATGTCACTTAAACACACTTAAGTGAGAAAAGGACAAAAATAAATCTGCTCAGAAAACTAGCCGTTACTGTTCAAACGGTTAGTCCGGTCGACCGGCCCGGTCGACCGCTAGTACAAAGAAAATGACCGTTGCAGGCCACGGTCGACAGGCCCGGTCGACCGAAACAAACAGAGAGCTCTGCTCTCAGAGCGGTCGACCGGGACGGTCGACCGTCCAAAGACTTCCAAACGTGCACAGATTTGTGCACGTCGGTCGACCGACCCGGTCGACCGACTTCTATCCAAGTCGACTTGTCAGAAGACTTAGTCGACTGGATGAAGTCTGGAAAGGACAGAAAAATAGTTTTAAAAATATTTTGAAAAATCTTTTAACACTCCTAAAAATCACCAAAAATAGTTTTATCATTTTCTATTGATATATAAACATGTGGTAAAAAGTTTAGCTCAAATATCAATCAATATGAACTATTTTTGTCTCTTATCATTTTTACCAAAAACCAAAAACTGTATTTTCTAAAACTTGGATTTTGACTAGAAAATACGTTTTGTCCAAAACTTCTTCCAAATACAAAAACATGATATCTAAACATTTTGAAGCATAATCCTATAAACATGAAACATGTGTATATCAAAGTAAGTTTGTAGGTTGAAGATTGTATACAAACTATTTATTGTTAGGAAACAAGATGTGCGCAAAAACGTGTGTGATAGAGCTTCAAACCTATTCACTATTCTTTAACAAAATTCTAAATTAAAAACAAATCTAATTATCTTGAGCAATCTTGAAGTCTTGAGCCATATAATGCCTTGCTAGAGCCTTCTCTTCTATGTTCCTTCCTTGATGTGCAAAAAAGCCTTCTTTGCTTCATGAACCTAGAAATTCTTGCAATAGCTAAGCAATGGCCTCCAATTATGGTACAAACCTGAAACTTATCTTAACAAACTAATTAGTACCATAGAGCACTTAATTGTTTTGTTATCATCAAAACTCTAAACAAATGGATAGTGTAACCTTTTGGGCCAACAATCTCCCCCTTTTTGATGATGACAAAACAAATAGGCTATAAACAAAAGTATAGGGGAGGAGAAAGCTCCCCCTCAAATTATGCTATATTAAATAAAGAAAAACCATGTAATTTGTAATTTGCAAGTAAACATCATTAAAGCAAAAACCAAAAATACTTGCAAAACACTTAAAAAACAAATTACAAGAATTCATGAAAACACATCAAAATCTCAAAACATATATAAACTCATATGGAACCAAAACCATATGAGCCCATATTTTCATACTTAAACTCATTCTCCCCCTTTTTGTCATACATCAAAAAGGGTTTTAAAAAATAATTTTATTCAATAACACAAACATTAAGTTCACCACAAATGAATGAAAATCTAGCAAAATCAAGTGGTTTAGTGAAAACATCGGCAAGTTGCAAATCCGAAGAAACATAATCAATATCTATGTCTCCTTTCTCAAAATGATCTCTAAGAAAGTGATATCTAATCTCAATGTGCTTGGTCTTACTATATTGATTTGCATTCTTTGTCATATGTATAAAACTAGTATTATCACAAAATATTTTTATATGGTTATAATGCAAATCATAATCAAGGAGAGTATGTTTCATCCAAAGGACTTGTGCACAACAAGCCCCCGCGGCAACATACTCCGCCTCGGCGGTTGAGAGAGCTACGGAATTTTGTTTCCTAGAGGACCATGAAACAAGACAATTACCAAGAAATTGACATGTCACACTAGTACTCTTTCTATCTACTCTACAACCCGCATAGTCGGCATCCGAATAACTCGTCATTGAGAAATCTCCGGTTTTCGGATACCATAGACCCATTCCAATCGTTCCCTTAATATAACGAATGATGCGTTTTACCGCAATAAGATGGGACTCTTTGGGACACGATTGAAATCTAGCACAAAGAGACACACTAAACATGATATCCGGCCTACTTGCCGTCAAATACAAAAGACTACCTATCATGCTTCTATACAATTTAATATCAACATTTTTACCTTGGTCATCCTTATCAAGCTTGGTGGTAGTTGCCATGGGAGTGTTGCAAACCTTTGAGTCTTCAAGTCCAAACTTCTTTACGAGTTCCTTTGCGTATTTGGCTTGACATATGAAGTTGCCATCTTGTAATTGCTTGATTTGGAGTCCAAGAAAGAAATTAAGCTCACCCATTGAAGACATTTCAAATTCACATTGCATAACCTTTTCAAAATCCTTGCATAAAAGCTCATTAGTAGAACCAAAAATTATATCATCAACATAAATTTGCACAATTAAAATATCATTATCAACATGCTTAGTGAATAGTGTTGTATCTACTTTGCCTTTAATAAAATCATTTGAAATGAGAAAACTAGAAAGCCTTTCATACCAAGCTCTTGGAGCTTGTTTCAATCCATACAAAGCTTTATCAAGTTTAAAAACAAAATCGGGATGAACATGATCAACAAAACTGGGAGGTTGAGCAACATAAACTTCTTCATTTATAAAACCATTCAAAAATGCACTTTTCACATCCATTTGAAAAAGTTTAAAATTTTTGAAAGATGCAAAAGCTAGTGTCATCCGTATGGCTTCAAGCCGTGCTACGAGTGCAAAGGTCTCCTCAAAGTCAATTCCCTCAACTTGAGTGTAACCTTGGGTCACTAACCTAGCCTTATTCCTAATCACATTTTCGGACTCATCCATCTTGTTTCTAAAGATCCACTTTGTACCAATTATTGGTCTATCGTGGGGCCTAGGAACAAGGTGCAAACTTGGTTGCGCTCAAATTGATTGAGTTCCTCTTGCATGGCTAGCAACCAATATGAGTCCACCTCGGCTTCGAGGATGCTTTTGGGTTCAAAATGAGAAATGAAAGCAAAATTACCACATAGGTCATGGAGTTTGGAGCGAGTTGTTACCTCTTTAGATGCATCACCTAAGATGAGCTCCTTGGAATGATTTGTGGCATATCTCCAAGCTTTAGGAAGCGGTTGTGAGCTTTCCTCTTTATCCTCTTGAACGTCACCAGAATGTTCTTGCTTATCATCTTGAGCGGGTGAGTCCTTCAAGGATAGTCTCTCCATGTCTTCACCTAATGGTTCAATCTCTACAACATTCTCAACAAACACATTAGATTCTTCAAATTTAACATGCATGGATTCTTCGATGGTAAGTGAAGATCTATTGAATACTCTATAAGCTTTACTAGTTGTAGAATATCCAACAAAGATTGCTTCATAAGCCTTAGCATCAAATTTACCCAAGTTATCTTTAGTGTTCAAAACAAAACACTTGCATCCAAAAACTTTGAAATATGAAACATTAGGTTTTCTAGAATGATACATTTCAAAAGATGTTTTGGAAGAATTTTTACATAAATAAAAACGATTTGATATATAGCATGCGGTGTTTACGGCCTCAGCCCATAGATAATGAGGGAGGTCATACTCACTTATCATTGTCCTAGCCATCTCTTGAAGTGTTCTATTTTTCCTTTCTATAACTCTATTTTGTTTTGGAGTTCTAGGACAAGACATTTCATGCTTAATTCCCTTTTCATCACAATAAGTCATGAAGAGTTGGTTAATAAACTCACCACCTCTATCACTCCTTATTTTCAAAATCGGAAAACCTTTTTCTTTTTCAACCCTTTTTCGAAAAATTTTGAAATGAGAGAAAGTTTGATCTTTGTGTTTCAAGAAGAAAACCCAAGTGAAACGAGAAAAATCATCAACTAAAACAAATGCAAATCTACTACCATTTAAGCTCTTAGTTTTAGTAGGTCCAAAAAGATCCATATGAATTAATTCTAAAGGCCTAGTTGACATGATATCCTTGATTGGTTTGAAGGAAGACTTGGTTTGTTTCCCAAGTTGGCATGCACCACAAATGCGGTCTTTCTCAAACTTCAAGCAAGGTATACCCTTCACTAAATCCTTAGAATTAATCCTAGAAAGATGGTCAAAAGATGCATGTCCTAATCTTCTATGCCAAAGCCAAGAATTTTCATCAAAAGCATTTAAGCATTTAGTAGAACATTCCACATTAAGCATGTCAATAATATAAACATTATCATCACGAAAACCGATAAGAATACAATCATTTGATTTAATATCAAAAATCTTGCAAGAAGTATCATCAAAAACAACTTTAAGTCCACGATCACAAAATTGACTAATACTAAGCAAATTATGTTTCAAACCATCAACAAGTACAACATTTTCTATAATGGGAGATGCACCAATTTGAATGTTACCTATACCGATGATAGTGCCTTTGGAGTCATCCCCGAAGGTGACGGAGCCACCTTCCTCGTATCTTGATAGGGTTGTAAAGTTATTGATATCCCACGTCATATGTCTTGAACAACCACTATCAAGGTACCACCGCTCCCTACGTCTTGGAGCCTTGGTGTGTACCTACATCAAATAATTTAGGACTTGATTTTGGTACCCACATTTTCTTGGGTCCTAGAGGGTTAGTTTCATTAACCCAAATAAGATTATTTGATCTATTAACTTGGTCATAGCAAAATTTAGCTAAATGTCCATTCTTACCACAATATGTGCATCTATATACTCTACCATATTTAAAAGCATAGTGAGTGTGTGATTTGTGAGCATGAGAGTTGTGAGCATGAAAAGATTTAGCATGTGTCGTGTGAGCATGTGAATTTTTAGCATGAGAGGTGTCCTTTTTGGAAAACTTTTCTTCATGTTTCTTAGTGTTAAAAGCACAATCTTTCAAAACTTTTTCAAAATCAACCATTTTAGTTTTTAGAGAGGAAATTTCTTTTTCATCAACAATAGGAGATTTTCCTTTACAAGAAACCTTGTAGGCATTAAACTTATTTTGAATAGAAATAAGATTAGAAGAAATATCATCCTTTTCTTTAGAAACCATAGCAAGTTGATTTTTGAGAAAAGCAACTTCTTTTTGCAATTTATAACATTCAATCTTCTTATTATCATAAGTTTCGGAAAGTTCAACAAAGGCATGAGCAAGAACTTCCTTACTTAATTCATCATCTTCATCATCAAGAGGTTGAGGGGTTACCTTTGGTGTGTTTGCCATGAAATACATATTCGCTACATCCGCCTCTTCCTCGGACTCGCTTTCCGAATCCCAAGTTGCCTTGTACGCTTTCTTTTCTTCTGATTTCTTTGGCTTGAAAGAGGAGGTCATCTTCTTCTTGAACTCCGGGCAATCCGCCATGATGTGTCCGGGCTTTCGGCAATTGTAGCATATGATTTTCCTCTCCTCTTTGCCTTCAAATTTCCTTCGGAAGTTGAGCTTGTTCCTCCGGTATATTCTCTTCACATTGCGAACAAGTAGTGATAGCTCCTCATCTTCTTCTTCATCTTCTTCATCGTCTTCAAGAGTGGATGAAGACTTGAAGGCCAATGATTTCTTCTTTAGTGGAGCGGCCTCTTCTCTTGCTTTCTTTTCCATCTCATGGGTTTTTAGGTTCCCAATGAGACTAATGAGGTCCATCTCATCCTTGTCGTTCAATTCTTTTAGGGTGGTGGCCTTGATCTCCCATGATGTAGGAAGAGCCCGAATCACTTTCCGCACCTTTTGATCATTGGAAATATCATCACCTAAAGAAGAAAGACCATTGGTGATTTTAGTAAATCGAGTAATCATACAATCTATAGATTCATCATCAATCATTTTAAAAGACTCATATTGGGACCTCAAGAGATCTATCTTAGCTCTCTTGACTTGTGAAGTCCCTTCGTGTGTGACCAATAAGTGTTGCCAAATCTCATAGGCGGATTGGCAATGAATTACCCGTGTAAGGTCATCCTCATTCAAGGCGGTTAAGAGGAAATTTTGGGCTTTGGAGTTAGCCTCATATTCTCTAAAGTTGAAGTCGGTCCATGTGCTCTCATCACTATCGGGTGCAACATAGGGTTTGGTCAAAGATTTAGCCACTAAGCTACCTAAGGATTGCAAAAAGATAGTCATCCTAACCTTCCAAATAGGGAAGTTGAGTCCATCAAATTTAGGAGGGGTTTTGATGTTATCGGCCATGTTTACTAGTGATGACAAATGGAATGCAAATGTTGATTAGCAAATTTTAAGGATCTCTCTATGGATGTTAAGCCAAAACCTAGAGTCCAAGCTCTGATACTAATTGAAAATCACCTAGAGGGGGGGTGAATAGGTGATAATGCTAATCAATGCACAATTTAAAAAATATGAAGCAACAATCTCACAAAGCAAGTGAATATAGCAATGACAATCAAGAGCAAGTAGTAATAGCAATGAAAGTAGAGCAAGAACAAGGAAAAGTAAACCAAATGCAAACACCAAGATTTGTTATCGAGGTTCGAGCACCCAGCTCTACTTCCCCGCCTTCCCCAGAAGGATTCCAACCACTTTCACTATCACAAAGAAGTCACAAATACACCGGAGTACCCAACTCCACAATCTCAAGTACAAGTTCTCTCTTGGTAGTCAAAAGACCACAAACTTTCTCTTTCAAAATTCTCTTCCCTTACAAAGGACCTTAGAGAACAATGAGTAGGAATGAAGCTCTTGTGTGCAAGGAGAAAAGAAAATGAAATCAGAGAACTCTTGAAAACACTTCAGAAATTGAGAGAGAATATCAGCACAAAAACCAAGAAACCAAATCTTTTGAATGCCTTAAACTTTTGGAAATTTTTGAGAATTTTTCTAGTAACCAAACTCTCCCTAAACACCCCTATTTATAGGAGAGGGCTAGGGTTAAAAGATAAAACATTTTTAAGGCTAATCAGAATGTATTAAAACCAAAACATGTCACTTAAACACACTTAAGTGAGAAAAGGACAAAAATAAATCTGCTCAGAAAACTAGCCGTTACTGTTCAAACGGCTAGTCCGGTCGACCGGCCCGG
The DNA here is from genome assembly GCA_038442645.1 of Agave tequilana. Taxonomy (NCBI): domain Eukaryota; kingdom Viridiplantae; phylum Streptophyta; class Magnoliopsida; order Asparagales; family Asparagaceae; genus Agave; species Agave tequilana. The sequence continues at coordinate 322,262 of JAVJIF010001002.1, forward strand.
TCGACCGCTAGTACAAAGAAAATGACCGTTGCAGGCCACGGTCGACAGGCCCGGTCGACCGAAACAAACAGAGAGCTCTGCTCTCAGACCGGTCGACCGGGACGATCGACCGTCCAAAGACTTCCAAACGTGCACAGATTTGTGCACGTCGGTCGACCGACCCGGTCGACCGACTTCTATCCAAGTCGACTTGTCAGAAGACTTAGTCGACTGGATGAAGTCTGGAAAAGACAGAAAAATAGTTTTAAAAATATTTTGAAAAATCTTTTAACACTCCTAAAAATCACCAAAATAGTTTTATCATTTTCTATTGATATATAAACATGTGGTAAAAAGTTTAGCTCAAATATCAATCAATATGAACTATTTTTGTCTCTTATCATTTTTACCAAAAACCAAAAACTGTATTTTCTAAAACTTAGATTTTGACTAGAAAATACGTTTTGTCCAAAACTTCTTCCAAATACAAAAACATGATATCTATACATTTTGAAGCATAATCTATAAACATGAAACATGTGTATATCAAAGTAAGTTTGCAGGTTGAAGATTGTATACAAACTATTTATTGTTAGGAAACAAGATGTGCGCAAAAACGTGTGTGATAGAGCTTCAAACCTATTCACTATTCTTTAACAAAATTCTAAATTAAAAACAAATCTAATTATCTTGAGCAATCTTGAAGTCTTGAGCCATATAATGCCTTGCTAGAGCCTTCTCTTCTATGTTCCTTCCTTGATGTGCAAAAAAGCCTTCTTTGCTTCATGAACCTAGAAATTCTTGCAATAGCTAAGCAATGGCCTCCAATTATGGTACAAACCTGAAACTTATCTTAACAAACTAATTAGTACCTTATAGCACTTATTTGTTTTGTTATCATCAAAACTCTAAACAAATGGAGAGTGTAACCTTTTGGGCCAACAGAAGACTTGTGTCTAGGTAAAAGATTTTTGTTTTAGTTAAAATGTAAAGGATAGAATAGTTGGTGGATTGCTCAAGTACATATCACACACACACACTTGATTTTATTGTCTTTTCATAAAAGAATTTTCAGTTTAGAAAAGACTTTCATTTTGGAAAAATACTATTTTGATTTTTGGTATTCCTTATGTATATGATTTAACCAAAATCATTTTTAGAGCTTAATGTCAAAAATATAGATATTTCATCATGATTGTGTAGTGGATCATATCCATACACTCTATGCTTTAATAAGTTCAAAATATCTTGTTTTTGTATTTGGTAAAGTTTTGAAAAAACAAAGTTTTAGAAAATACAATATTATCTCTAAAAATTTTTCTCTCAAGTGCTGACCCAGAACTGGCTTGTGGGTCGACCGGGAGGTCGACCGGAACCAAGGGCAGGTCGACCTTAAGGTCGACCGACGTGCACAGAGCCGTGCACGTCTGGCAGTTCAGTGGGCGGGTCGATCGGCGGGTCGACCGGAACTGACCGGCGGGTCGACCGGAACTGAGAGCAGTGTTCTCTGTTCTTTTGGGTCGACCGGCGGGTCGACCGGCAGGCTCCAACGGTCAGTTTTTTGACCGTTGGCGGTCAACCGGCGGGTCGACCGGCAGGTCTGACAGACCCCAACGGCTAGTTTTTCCTAGCCTATAAATTTGGGGGTTTGGTCATTGTTTTGCAACAAGATTTTAGGAGAGCTTTGAGCCAGTTTTTCCCATTCTTTTAAAAAGGTTTTCTCCACATATTTGAGAGCAAATATTTCCTATCTAAAGGAAAGATTTTATTCAAGAGTATTTAAAAGTGATTTCTTTGAGTTTTCCTCCACCACTCTCATCCTTGTTTTTCTCACAAACACTTGAGCAACCCATTGAGCTATTCATTCTATAAGAGTGTTTTTGTGAGAGTGTTTATTGGTGATCAAAGTGTTTAGATCACCAAGAGATCATTTCTTGTACTTTGAGGAAGCGGACGTGTGTGTCCGCGTTGTTTAGAGTTCTTGTGTGAACTCGGTGGTTTGAGGTGCGGCCTCGGCGAGCTAGTGAGCTTGCGTGTGTACGGGACTAGAGAGTCTGAGGGCTTGTAGGTGTTGCGGCACCGAGGAGAGATCCATTGGGATCTTGCATAGTTAAAATTCTTCGTGTGTCGAAGGCGGGGATGTAGAGCAAGTGTGCTCGAACCTCGAAACAAACCCTTTGTGTTTGTGATTGCTCTCTCTCTCTCTTTGTCTCTTTTATATCTTGCATGCTTCTATTGTGTTTATCTTTACATGCTTGATATATATTGTGTGCTTATTTGATATACTTGCTTGTGTTTGTTTGCTAACACTTGTATTCAACCAAGAGAGCCAACGCGGCACCTCAACCCATTCAAGGGGAATCTAGAGGAGTTAGTCCAGAGCCCTTCACGGGGAATTCGGCTACACTCTTGTGTTACACATAGTGTTTAGCGTAAAAAGATTATTTGGTCATAATTGTTTTTAGCTTCCGCATCATTTGGCATTAAGTGACCATTAGATTAGCCTTCACTTATTCACCCCCCCTCTAGGTGAACCTTCACTATCTATGTTATCATATTTTGAATATCAATTTATTTATAATTCTGGGTTTTTTATCAACAACATTTAGTTACTGATTGGGATTTTACCTGCACACAAAATATAGAATATTAGATTTAGAAGTAAAGATGTGCAAGGTGCTCAATTCTAATCCGCTGTAGCAATGGCTATGCGGGTCGTGATCCTCAGGGAGGGACTAGCGATGGAAGCGTTTAAGTAAGTTCTCTAAAAATTTCTTCTTTTAGTTATTAAAAGGAAAAGTTAGGTTAGAAAGAAAGCGGTAGGTTAAGAAGATGGAGAAGTAGAAGCGGTATTTACGATGAGTCGGGAAAGAAATTGGAAAGATGTGGAAGATGTGGTAATCTATATTAAAGAAATAAAAGAAAGAAAATTAAACACATACCTACCTCTTCTGCCTTGCTTACCTTTGCTCTGTTGCAACGACTTACCTTGTCTTGGAAGGCATTCAAGTATGGCGTATAGGATCTTCCACCTTTGCGATCTATACTACGAAAAGAAAAGACAAACTAAAGATAAGGCTTGTTCATCTCCATAGGCCATCAAGGGCACTTCTTCGGCTAGGCAGTTTCGAAGCGATCGGATACCGATGTCACCTCAGTACAAGTATGAACTCCTTCCTCCATGAAAGCATCCTCTCCTCTCAGTTACAAAAATTACAAAAAAAAACGAAAATAAAACCTAACCTAAATCACAAGTTAGCCTAAAAACCCTAGATTTTTGCTCTGTAGTTCGCTGTACGCCCTTCTCGGTTGCTCTGCCGGGGTATTTATAGGTGCAGAAGGAGGTAGAGTCCCAGTACGATTCTGAAAAACACCTAGAGGGGGGTGAATAGGTGTAAGTGCTAATCTAGAACTAAATACAAAACTAAGTGCGCTAAATACGGAAGCTAATGCAATTCTTGCACAAACTTAATACAACACAACAAGTGTAGCCGAATTCCCCGTGAAGGGCTCTGGACTAACTCCTCTTGATTCCCCTTGAATGGGTTGAGGTGCTATGTGAAGCTCTTGTTGATTAAGTATAAGTTAGGCACACACATAATCAAGCCAAGCATATAAGGATGAATAGCAATATGAAATAATGCAAGGCAACACAAGCAATGAATGATATGACAATATGAAGAATGATGCTTTGCACAAATGTAAAGAGAGAGAGAGTTAGAGAGACAAGTGGATCAAACGCAAAGGCCAAGATATGTTTCGAGGTTTGAGCACCTTGCTCTACATCCCCGCCCACATCACCGTGTAGGATTTCTAATCCACTATAACGTCCACCGAGGACTCCCACCGAGGGAACCTTAACCGAGAAGGATTTTTACAACACGGGAGTACCGAACTCCTCTCTCAAACAACCACCTCACAACCGAGGGGTAGGCCCGTAGCCAAACAACCAGCAACCAACACCTCTACCGAAGAGGGTTTACAACCAAACTCCACCTCTCACTAGAGGGAGCAAACCAATCACCCGATCACCTCTACCTAAGAGGGATACACAAAGAATAAGGGTGTACAACAAGTGGTTCCAAAGACCACAAACTCAAACTCTCTTTTCTTTTCTCTTTTTCCACAAAACAAAAGATCCTAATAGATTAGGATAAATGATAGCTCAAGTGTGAAAAACTAGGTGTTTTTGGAAACAAGCAACAAAGAAAATACTTAGGAAAATTCTTATAAAAGATAGAGAATGAAAACCAATACAAATATCCCAAATTCCTATTTTCTTTGATTTTCCAAAAACCCAAAAACAAGAAAGATGAAATCTTTTTGGCTCAAAAACTCTATTTGAAAACTTGTTTAAACACTAAACAAACTCTGAAAATTTTCTTGTCAAAAGTCTTGTCAAAATAGCCCAAGAGATGGGGTATTTATACCTCCATCAGAAAACTAGCCGTTAGGCTGATGTGGCAGCCTGACAGGCTGACGGTCGACCGGCCCGGTCGACCGCCAACGGTCAGAAATGTGACCGTTGGGCAACCACGGTCGACCGGCCCGGTCGACCCAAACAAATAGAGAGCTCTGCTCTCAGACCGGTCGACCGTCCCGGTCGACCGTCCCAGTGTCTCCAAACGTGCACAGATTTGTGCACGTCGGTCGACCGACCCGGTCGACCGACTTCAGCCTAGTCGACTATGTCAGTCTGACTAGTCGACTGATTGAAGCCTGGAACAGAAACTGGGTCAGAAAATCAGTTTAAAAATATTTTGAAAATTCTTTTAAGTCTTCTAAAAATCCACAAAACTTGTTTTAACATTTTGTATTGAAACACAAACTTGTGATAAAAATTTCAAGACATATATCAATCATATCAATTCATTTTCGAGTCTTGCAAATTTTATCAAAAACAAAACTTATATTTTTATCAAACTTGATTTTTCAATACATGAATAGGATAGTCAAAATAAGTTTGTCTAGCAAGTTTAAAGCATGTATGTATATTTAGAACATATCTAATATACATAGAAATAAAGTAAACTTGTTTTGATCTACTATTCATGAAAACCAATCCAAAACATAAAACTTGTGTGTGTTGTGGACTTGAGCATATCAACTATACTAAACTTTACAAATGGATCTAAAACACACTATCTAAACTATGGATACCTAAGTCTTCTTGATGATCTTCATCTTCAAGTTGACTTGCTCCAAAACTTCATCCATGGGCTAGGCAATGTGTGATCTTGAAGCTTTGGCCCTGGAATCATCATGAAAAGCTTCTAAACTCCTTGTTGAAGCTAATCACCAACTAATATCTTGGTTAATGATCTGAAATTTAAACAACACAAGATTATTAGTAAACATAACTACATGAGTTAATCATCATCAAAACTAGGGTAGAAGGCCTTTGGGCCAACAATCTCCCCCTTTTTGATGATGACAAAACTCATGGAGTTATATATGCATGGATTAAAGTTAAGCTTCAAAGAAGCTCCCCCTTAACTCATGCATAAACAAATAAAAATATATGACAATGAAGCTCATAAATATGTATGCAAATGTATGACATGTATGCAAATACAACATGTCAAATAATCATAAAAGTCATCAAGTTCTTATCTCCATACATTTGCAAAACAAAACATATATGCATATTTATTGTTTATTTGTTAAGCATGAGAAAACTAAACACAAGTATGCATATAAACATGTATGCATCAACATGCATAAAACATATTCTAGAAGCTCTAGATACCAATTAAATTAATAAAACATTAACAAAACACTAGATTCTCTAGATACCAATAAAACTTAATATATGCAAAAACATAAGTATGCATATATAAAACTCAAATAATTCTCCCCCTTTTTGTCAATCATCAACAAAGGGATAAACAATCAAAACAATAAAATGAGGGGTAAAAACTCTTTCTCCCCCTTTATGTCAATCAAAACAATAAAACAATGTTCTCCCCCTTTTTGTCTAAAACAAAAAACAAAGTCAATAAGGGGTGACTTTAAACAACATGATATCAATAAAAAAAATGTCAATGAAGCATCTTGATATCAATTGAAAATAAACAAAGATCAATAAATGTTATATGCTATATACATTCATGAAGAGGAAGACGCTAAATTAGCTTCCCTACACATATGCATTACATGAAAGAGGGATGTTAAGCCCTAATTCACATAACACACATTATGTAATGCATAAGAGGAGATGTGAAGCTCCCCCTACACACGTGTACCACATAAAGAAGAGATGTTAAGCTCTTCAATACAAGATACACTCATCATGAATCTATATGCATATAGTCAATACAAGTCAAAACTTTTGTATTTTTCTTAAAACAAAATTTTTAGATGCCAATTTAAAACACAAGACATCTTGAAATCAAAACATAGTATTTTTCTTTTTAAGTCATATAAACAATTGAAATGACTATTTTCTATCATAAAGCAAGGGAGTGGAAAACTAAATACCAATTGAAATATGAAAATCGAATTTTCTCCCCCTTTATGAAATACCAACAAAAATGATGCGTAGGCTTGAAATAAGATACCAATTGAAAACTAAATCAATTGAAATAAAGTTGAAGCTCAAGCACTAGTATAAACAAAATTTGTGAAAAATTTATATCTTAAGCACAAATAGAACAAGTATATGTGTATGAAATAGAATGAGTACCAATCACCAATAGATGATACCAATTGAAAATATACATACACAATAAACATATGAGTATACAAAAAGATCAAAATGATACCAATTGAAAGAGTTCAATGATACCAATTGACATAACAATAAAAGCATGGTATAACTCATATAACTAATCCACCCAACTCATGATCAAGTTTAAAATAATTTTCATAGTAAAGCATACTTGTGCATGATTTCCCATCCAACCTCCCATAGATGGTAGGGGTTTTCAAAAATAGATTTGAAAAATAAGCTTTGTTTGAAAAACTCTACCAAAATGAAGAATATCGTAACTAGTTAAATGGAAAATCTTTTAAACTAGTACGAAATCCTTCAAGCAAGGAATACAACAAAATAGCTTTTCATGAAATAAGAAATCCACATGAAAATCAACACTCTAATCCAATTAAGTACAATTTTGACTCATGAAAACAAAACATGAGCAAGTAATAAAAGTGAGTGTACATATAAAGTGTGAATATCATAATCATGAAAATTTTTCATTAAGCTCAATTATTCCTTAAACATTGAAAACACGAAAATCATCAAAACTTATTTAATCTTCATGGCATATGTATGTCTAATACAAACTAAAGTATACATACATATCCAAACACAACGAGTCCACAAAATATATGCATTAAGGCACGTGGCTCAAAAGGATAAACATGTATATCTAATAGTTTGGACAAGATAGACATATACATGAAGTTAGACAAAAACACATGGAAACATGAAAAACTAAATTTTCATTAAAACAAATTCATTTTAAGGTATATGTATGAATTGTCAACACAATAAGTATACATACATATCCCTAAACACAATTGAGTCCATATATAGATTTGCATGAAAGGCAAATGACTCAAGGGGTATACATGTATATCTTAGAGTTTGGCAATAATACACATATACATGAAGTGAAAAATCATAAAACAAATTCAAAATGGGAATACAAGTTTAAAATGTATGAATCATCAAAACTAGACTATACTAGCACATCTAATGGGTTCAAATAGGCAATCAAGCTCAACATATATAGATTTATTTGTGGCCCACTATATGTACAAGTATAAGTCCTAGTCTTAATGAAAACTAACATCTAAACAAGTAATCTTAACATGAAGCATCAAAACACAATATAAAAATCATCATGATAAAACTAAAACATGATTACTATGTAAATTCACATGTATTAGATTCATGATGTACATTATAGCTTAAACAAAAGTGAGAACACTAAGAATGGGTTCATATAAGCATGTGTATCTCAGATACTATACATGTATGTCAAGGATTTAATAAACATGGTATTTACATACTAATCCATAGACATCAAAAACATGCTATAAACAATGAAATGGAAAGCATGTAAACAATAAATGGGAGTAAAGGATTGTTACCAAAACCGAAGAAGTAACTCTCCTTGTCTCCAAAACATAGTGGTCCTCTCCACCAAATCTTCCCTTGAAAGTGATGCATCTAATTAATCTCCTTTAAGCACGGAACGCATCCACTCCAAGGTGTCATCACTCTCACGTCATGTGAGAGCCCACACCTACATTAAACAAAGGAGGGGTGGTCTTTGGTACCCATACTCTTTTGGGTCCATGGGGGTTAGTACCTTCTCTAACCCAAACAAAGTTCTTTGCTAAATTTGAAGTATGTAATCTATCAAAGCAAAATTTAGCAAGGTGGCCCTTACGACCACAATGTGTACATGTGTACACATGAGCATACATATGGTGATGGGTGTGTCCGTGAGAAGCATGTGTATGCCGTGGAGGGTGTGCATGCATAAAAGTTGGAACTTGTTTCTTTCGAACCAAGGTTTCCAACCGTGAGTGGTTAATGGCACATTGGCTCATAGTGGAGCCCAAACAATCAACCTTCTTCTTAAGCAAACAAATATCATCATTAATCTTAGAAGAAGAAGAAGTGTGGCATGCAATAGGTGAAGTGTGTGATACTACCCTAGCATGGCAAACATGTGCATCAATCTTATTTTGTAAAACAATATTCTTATCTAAACAAACATTCAACTCATTTGAAATAGAAATAATCTTATTTTTCAAAGCAACATTTTCTTTTAAAACAAAATCAACTTTCGAAGACAAGTTCTCATTTTTCTTCAAAAGTGTTTCACAATCATTTTTAGATTTTAAAAATTTATTTTCTTTTAATGCAAGTTCTAATTGAGATCTCAATGCGTCCCTTTCATTAGAGACCTCAACCTTCTCTTGCAAAACATTGTCAAGTCTAGAATGCAAACATTTATTTTCTTTTTCAATTTCTAGACTTTTCTTTTTCAAAATCTTATATTTTTCTATTAACTTTTCACAAACAATAGATAATTCTTCATTTAAGGCATGAGCATCATAATCATCACATGAAGAACTAGAGCAATCATCACAATCATCTAAGTGGGGTTCCGAATGTACCTCAAGGGAGTCATTCCCTTGGACCATCAAGCATTGTGAGTCGGATTCTCCACTAGATTCCTCTTCTTGGATTTGCACTTGAAGCTTGGAGGTGGTGGTTGTTGTCAATAAATTCCACACTGCAAAGGCGGAATCAATGTTAGAAACACGTAAAAGATAATCTTTAGATAAAGTGCTTCTAATGGCCTCAAGGGCTTGTGCATTGGCCCCTATATGATTGCTATCACTAAGGAAGGATTCCTTGGTAATGGCAAGGTAAACTTTATGACCTAGGGTTTGTAAATAAACAGTCATTCTAATCTTCCAAACATGAATGTTGGAAGGGTCAAACATAGGTGGGGTCATGAAAGCCATGGTAAACTATATGTGTGCAAAACAAGCAAATGCAAACAATAGATTAGCAAGCAAATGGATCTCACTCCTAGGATGTTAAGCCTAAGTATCAGGAGCACTAGCTCTGATACCAATTGAAAAACACCTAGAGGGGGGGTGAATAGGTGTAAGTGCTAATCTAGAACTAAATGCAAAACTAAGTGCGCTAAATGCGGAAGCTAATGCAATTCTTGCACAAACTTAATACAACACAACAAGTGTAGCTGAATTCCCCGTGAAGGGCTCTGGACTAACTCCTCTTGATTCCCCTTGAATGGGTTGAGGTGCTATGTGAAGCTCTTGTTGATTAAGTATAAGTTAGGCGCACACACAATCAAGCCAAGCATATAAGGATGAATAGCAATATGAAATAATGCAAGGCAACACAAGCAATGAATGATATGACAATATGAAGAATGATGCTTTGCACAAATGTAAAGAGAGAGAGAGTTAGAGAGACAAGTGGATCAAACGCAAAGGCCAAGATATGTTTCGAGGTTCGAGCACCTTGCTCTACATCCCCGCCTACACCACCGTGTAGGATTTTCAATCCACTATAACGTCCACCGAGGACTCCCACCGAGGGAACCTTCACCGAGAAGGATTTTTACAACACGGGAGTACCGAACTCCTCTCTCAAACAACCACCTTAAAACCGAGGGGTAGGCCCGTAGCCAAACAACCAACAACCAACACCTCTACCGAAGAGGGTTTACAACCAAACTCCACCTCTCACTAGAGGGAGCAAACCAATCACCCGATCACCTCTACCTAAGAGGGATACACAAAGAATAAGGGTGTACAACAAGTGGTTCCAAAGACCACAAACTCAAACTCTCTTTTCTTTTCTCTTTTTCCACAAAACAAAAGATCCTAATAGATTAGGATAGATGATAGCTCAAGTGTGGAAAACTAGGTGTTTTTGGAAACAAGCAACAAAGAAAATACTTGGGAAAATTCTTGTAAAAGATAGAGAATGAAAACCAATACAAATATCCCAAATTCCTATTTTCTTTGATTTTCCAAAAACCCAAAAACAAAAAAGATGAAATCTTTTTGGCTCAAAAACTCTTTTGAAAACTTGTTTAAACACTAAACAAACTCTGAAAATTTTCTTGTCAAAAGTCTTGTCAAAACAGCCCAAGAGATGGGGTATTTATACCTCCATCAGAAAACTAGCCGTTAGGCTGATGTGGCAGCCTGACAGGCTGACTGTCGACCGGCCCGGTCGACCGCCAACGGTCAGATATGTGACCGTTGGGCAACCACGGTCGACCGGCCCGGTCGACCCAAACAAACAGAGAGCTCTGCTCTCAGACCGGTCGACTGTCCCGGTCGACCGTCCAAGCGTCTCCAAACGTGCACAGATTTGTGCACGTCGGTCGACCGACCCGGTCGACCGACTTCAGCCTAGTCGACTATGTCAGTCTGACTAGTCGACTGATTGAAGCCTGGAACAGAAACTGGGTCAGAAAAGCAGTTTAAAAATATTTTGAAAATTCTTTTAAGTCTTCTAAAAATTCACAAAACTTATTTTAACATTTTGTATTGAAACACAAACTTGTGATAAAAATTTCAAGACATATATCAATCATATCAATTCATTTTCGAGTCTTGCAAATTTTATTAAAAACAAAACTTGTATTTTTATCAAACTTGATTTTTCAATACATGAATAGGATAGTCAAAATAAGTTTGTCTAGCAAGTTTAAAGTATGTATGTATATTTAGAACATATCTAATATACATAGAAATAAAGTAAACTTGTTTTGATCTACTATTCATGAAAACCAAATCCAAAACATAAAACTTGTATGTGTTGTGCACTTGAGCATATCAACTATACTAAACTTTACAAATGGATCTAAAACACACTATCTAAACTATGGATACCTAAGTCTTCTTGATGATCTTCATCTTCAAGTTGACTTGCTCCAAAACTTCATCCATGGGCTAGGCAATGTGTGATCTTGAAGCTTTGGCCCTGGAATCATCATGAAAAGCTTCTAAACTCCTTGTTGAAGCTAATCACCAACTAATATCTTGGTTAATGATTTGAAACTTAAACAACACAAGATTATTAGTAAATATAACTACATGAGTTAATCATCATCAAAACTAGGGTGGAAGGCCTTTGGGCCAACAGATTCCTCCACGAAAACAGCTGGCCAGATTCGACAGGATTGCCGCGGAAACGCGGCTTGGGCCGCGTTTCCGCGGCCAAGTAGTGGCTGATGGCCACGCGCTTTCGCGCGTGGCCTCCTCTGGTCCGTCCATCTGGGATTATCCTTTTGGAAGATGTATCTCGACTCTTTATTTTGGATTTTCGGGATAACTTGGGAAGCAAGTTACCCTAAATCCAAATCTCTTCTAAAACGAATTTCATCCTTGCACTCTCTTTCTTTGGCTTTTATCCTCATCCTGCAAGTATTTAGGGTTGAATAGAAGTCTATTCTTCCCTCTTCTTTTAGTATTTACAACTATTGCCCTTAGTAATTGCAATTTTGACATTTGATAATTGCAACTTTTGTATTGGGCTTGAATATGGGCTTTTGGGCTTCATTTAAGCTTTTATTTCTTTATTTTTTATTACTCAAGGGCTGCACACAATAAATAATAAATATTAGTAATAGTGCATAATTATAGGAATAAATATGAAAATGTGATAGTAAATGTATTGAAAAATATGCACTTTTCACTACCTATCACACCCCACACTTATCTTTTTGCTCGTCCTCGAGTAAAAATCAAAAAGAAAAAGAAAAACTAATCTAGCTAACTCACTTTCGTAGGAATCACGATTGCACTTAGCATGTGCAACAAGCCGTTAAACCCCTAGGTTACTCTAGAGGACGAGTGTTGTCTCGTGAGGGTTTTCAGCGGATTACACCCACAAAATCCATAAAAAAGAAAATATTTGAAATACTTTTGAAGAGACTAAGTAATCTATAAGTTTTTAGAATCATCATTTTTATTCATTCTTAAACTTAGTCTTTATAAAGTAAATTGTTTTCCTTTTTAGGTAAGGGTCAAAATTGAATTTTTATATAGTCTTTTTCGTTACCCTAAGTCATATGCATCCTTGTGAATTTTTCCTAGGAATTCCTTAACTTGGACTCTCATGCCTCTTTATTATTATTATGATTATTTTTTTTCTTTTTTTTAAATAATATGTATAACTCATCTAATTTTCTTTCGTGTAAGCATGAAGGCTTCTTGAGGCCCTCATACCTAACTAATCGACTATTAAATGTGTTAGTACATATATAAATAATTTTTCTTAGTTTTCTTAGGCTTTCTAATCCACCCATGTAGCGAATTTAAAGTCGGTGGCTCCCAAACCGGTCGGTTTTAGGGCACCGGGTGAGAAAACACCCCACGGACTTAAGGATTCGAGTGAACTAGGCCACAAAACTAAGGACTTTATTTATAAAATCACCTTTAGGAATAAATACTAATGCTTCTTGAGGCACATGTATCCAGCTTAATTAGTATATTTCCTTTTTTTTATTATTATTTTTTTAAAAAAAATTTTTTATAGGGCACAAGAGTCTTTGTCTTAGAATCCTAGATATGTAAATGTATTAGGTATGCACATTTCATTAAGATAAAAATCAAGACGAATTACTTATTCAATTTTTTCTCCTATACCTAAAAATTCAACAATTTATTTATTTTGACAGAGTTTTTAGAAGTCCTAATCATGATTTTCCTAATTCTTAAGACTAACTTAGATTTTTTTCAAAAGATAAGTCAAAATATTGTCCCTTTTTTTTTAGCAAATTGTTAGTTTCTACCTATGTTAATATGTTAGTAAACCCTCCCCCTCACTTATCTCATGCATTGTCCTCAATATATGAATGTATGCATATATGCATGAAAAAGAAGAAGGGAAGGCAGAAGTTACCTCAAGGTGGTGGTTCCGGTGGTGGTCTAATTGGGCCAAGCGTTGCTACCCAATCAAGATAATATAATATTTGGAGGAACTCACCAGAAATTTCTCTTGTATAACCCACTAAAATGTATGTATGATCATTTTTTAACAATTCCACCCCATCAAATTTTCAAATTTCATAATTATTTTCAGAGTCAATTGTGTCAACCGCCTTGTCCCAAAATGGAGTGTGAAAAGATGGAATGATTGACTTGGACGTCATAAGTACGGGAACGAATACCGACTCAGGAAAGAAACTTAAATCAAGTAATGGTTCAGGAGTCGGGCGAGGTTCAAGAAGTGTGTCCAAGTCAAGAATTTAAAACTCAAGTCCACAATCATTTTCCCACAATGGAATGTGACTCAATATTCGTGATTCAAGTTCAGAAATGATAGGTGTGGGAATCAAAACTGACTCTAAAAGATTACCTAAGTTGGGTAACGAAACAGGTGTCAATAATGATTCGGGAATTTGAACTTGATCACAGATTTGAGAATCTAGGTCACATATCTCATTGAGTTCAATATCATAAAAATGAGAACTTGCCAATTTATCCATGGGACTTTCAAAATTATAAAATTGGTCAAGTTCAATATGATCATCAAAAATGGGTGATTCAATTTCATGATGAATTGGCACAGGATCCAATGTTGACTCGGGAAAAGTGAAATTAGGTGGAGACACCGGAGTCATTATTGAATCAGGAAGTAAAATTGAATCACCAAGTTAGGAATCAGGATCATATTCATGCTCAAGTTCTATTTCAGGAAAGGAATAACTTGCCAAACTATCAAAAATTGGAGTTTCGGCAAGTTCAAATGATGGTACTGAAATAGAATCTTGTTATCCAAAACATCGTGGCTCGTCGGCTCTAACAGAATGATTAGCGATATCAGAATTGGCCGAACGGTGAGAACGTAAAGTTGAACCATCGTATCTATTTCATGATCACGAGCTAATCTAGCCTGAGTCATGGCTTCAAGCATCTTTTCATAGTCAATTGGTGCATCATTTTGTGATTGGACTTGAAAAGAGGAAGTGTTGTTGGGACAATCATGATGAAGTTGTGAGTCGGTCAGATTCTGTGACTGTTGCTTGGACTCACGCATCATCATGTCTAATATTGATGGTAATTGTTGCTTGGACTCATGCATACTCATCATTTTCAAGATAGATGGTTTTCTATTCTGAATGGGTGGATCTGAGTATGAATCTTGGGAATATTGTGGACAAGGTGGATGACAAGTTGGTTGAAAATTGTGTTGGTCCAAAGGCCCATCACTCTAGTTTTGATGATGATCAACTCATGTAGTTATGTTTACTAATGATCTTGTGTTTAATTAGTGACAGATTCATTATCAAGATCTTAGTAGGTGCATAGCTCAACAAAGGACTTAAAGTCAAGTTTTGGAGCTAGCACGGTGTTTGGACCAAGTCAAGAAGGCTTCAAGTGAAGACTTCAAGAAGATGAAGACTTGAGTCTAGGTTTGTTTTAGAAGATTTTATTTTTAGTTAAAAATGTAAAGGATAGAATAGTGGTGGATTGCTCAAGTACATATACACACACTCTCTTGATAGAATTGTTTTCATAAAAGATTTTTTAGTTTAGAAAAGATTTTTCATTTTGGAAAAATACAAGTTTGGTTTTTGGTGTTTCTCATATACTTATCTTTTAACCAAAACCTAGTTTAGAGCTTAATGTCAAAAACATAGATATTTCATCTTGATTGTATAGTGGATCATATCCATACACACTATGCCTTAAAATGAATTATGATATCTTGTTTTTGTATTTGAAGATGTTTTGGAAAAACAAAGTTTAGAAAACAAGTTTTTGGAAAAATATGTTTTGGAAAAATATTGTTTTGGAAAAACAGTTTTTATCATGAGTCAAATATTTCCAAATTACAAAAATAGTCCAATCTTTTATAACATGCCTTGATTTTGTGCAAGCATGTTTGTTTATCAAAGTATATTGGTTAAACTATTTTTGTAGATTTTTAAGTATTTTATGGGATTTTATTTGAACCAAAAGACTTAGTTTTAAATCCCAGAGAATCTGTTTTCAGGCTTCAGCTAGTCGACTTGCTACCTTTATAGTCGACTAACTCTGAAGTCGGTCAACCGGCTCGGTCGACCGACTTGCACAGACGTGCACGCCTTTGTGCACTGGAGGACGGCCGACCGCACGGGTCGACCGCTCCAGAGAACTCTGCTCTCTGGAAATTTCGGCCGACCGTACGGGTCGACCGACAGAGAGTTCTACTCTCTGCTCCAGTGGCTCGGTCGACCCGGGCGGTCGACCGTGGCTCCAACAGTCGAATTTCTGACCATTGGCGGTCGACTGACCCGGTCGACCGGCAGGCCTGACAGACCCCAACGACTATATTTTTCTGGCCTATAAATATAGGGGTTTTGTCATTGTTTTGAGCCAAGATTTTCAATTAGGTTTTCACCAGTTTTCCTAAACTATTTAGAGGATTTTCCTCCACTTGATTTAGAGCAAATATTTCAAATCAAAAGGAGAGTTTGATCAAGAGTGTTTTAAAGAGATTCTTTGAGTTTTCTTCCACCATCTCTTTCCTTGTTTTCTCACACATACACTTGAGCTATCCATTGCTATTCATCCTATAGGAGTGTTGTAGTGAGAGTTTTTATTGGTGATCAAAGTGTTTAGATCACTAAGAGATCATTTCTTGTACTTTGAGGAGGCGGACGTGTGTGTCCGCGTTGTTTCAGGTTTGGGTGCGAACTCCGTGTTTGAGGTGCGGCCTCGACAAGCTTGTGAGGTTTGCGTGTGTACGGGACTAGGGAGTCCGAGGGCTTGTAGGTGTTGCGGCACCGGGGAGAGATCCATTGGGATCTTGCATAGTGGAAATCCTTCGTGTGTCGAAGGCGGGGATGTAGAGCAAGTGTGCTCGAACCTCGAAACATACCCTTGTGTTTGCGATTGCCTTTTCTCTCTCTCCCCCTTACTTGTTTATATCTTGCATTCAATTATTGTCTATCTTTATTGCTTAAATTGATATACTTGCTTGGGTTTGTTTGCTAACACTTGTATTCAACCAAGAGAGCCAACGCGGCACCTCAACCCATTCAAGGGGAATCTAGAGGAGTTTGTCCAGAGCCCTTCACGGGGAATTCGGCAACATTCTTTGGTTATACGTGGTGTTTAGTGTAAAAGATTTAATTAGGTCATAATTGTTTTTAGCTTCCGCAATATTTGTCATTAAGTGACCATTAGATTAGCCATCACCTATTCACCCCCCTCCAGGTGAGCCTACAATTGGTATCAGAGCTTGGTACTCTGATTTGGGTCTTACAACCTAGAGTTAAAGATCCTCATTTCAGGCTAATCACAAGATTTTGTACACACACTATGGACTTCATGTCACCACCCACTTTTGACATTCTTAACATCCAAATTTAGAAGGTTAAGATGTCTTTGTACCTCAAGGCCTTAGGCATTCATGTTTATCTTGCCACTACTAATAATGCTTATTGTTTAAATGGTAAGTACATTGAGGCTAATGCAAAAGCCCTTCATGTTTTGAAATGAACCCTAAATGATGATTATCTATCTAGGGTTTCTAATGTTGATTCGGCTTTTGTAGCTTGGAACATCATCACCTCCCTTGGCGAAAAGGATCTATATTATCCCGGGAGCGATTCGGACGTTGGAAGCAACACCTCCAACGCGTGCTATATGGTCCAAGGGGATAACCCCTTGAGGTAACTACCGAATCTGAGGTAGATGAAAATGACATGTCATATGATGAGCTTTTCACATTTTGTCAACTCCTTCTTGAAAAATATGACATGCTTAAAAAGGATAATAAGAATTTGAAAAAGAAGTTTGATTGCATGCAAAAAGATAATGACTCTTTTAGAAATAAGATTGCATGTTTAGAAAAAGAAAAAGAGGATTTGAAAAATGAAAATGTTTCCTTGTTTTCAAAATTGAGTGATCTTTGTGAAGGGAACACAACTTTGAAGAACAAAATTATTTTGGTGGAAGAACAAAAAGAAATTGCTTTTCAAGAAAACAACTCTTTGAAAAGAAGAATTTTTGAAAAAGAAAAAAAAAGAAAAGGTTTCTAAAAAGAAGAAAAATGACTCTATATCTCACATGTCTTTACATGCCACCATTGATGATAGTGAAATTAAGAATTTAAAAATAAAATAGATAGTTTGAGCTCTACTTTGAGCTCATGTGCATTTAATCACAAGAAATTGGAGTCTTTGTTAGCAAAGAAATAAACCCCACATGTTCATGCACATCATCATGCATTTGCTTATGTTGCACACCATGATCATACACATACACATAAGCATACTAAGGTGTACAAGTGTACACATTGTGGCCGCAAAGGCCATTTAGCAAAATTTTGTTATGATAGGTTAGATTATTTTAATTTTGCTAATAAAAGATTTTGGGTTCCTTACAAGTCTAACCCCAAAGGACCCAAGCAAAAATGCGTACCAAAACCCCCACCCCATGTTTTTGATGTAGGTGAGGGATCTCTCAAGACGTGAGAGATTTGGTGCTTTGGTAGTGGATGCAATGGACTTGATGGACACATATATGGATGCATCGCTATCAAGGAAGTTTTGGTGGGATGACCACCATGTTTGGAGCTTTGGAGTTGGTAACAATCTCTAAACTCCCATTTTATTTATGTTCATGCTTGTTCATTCATAATATTTTGAGCATGTTCATGTTTTATGATTTATTGTGCTTCATGTGGTAAAATCTTGTTTAGATGTAGTATTTGTCAAAACTTAGATTTATACATGTACAAGTAGTGAGCCACATTTGATTCATATACGTTTGCACTTCATTGTTCATTTGTACTCGCTATATGCACATGTATAGCCTAGTTTTGATGATTCTTTCATTTACACTTGTTTTACTTATTTTCATGTTTTACTTCATGTATATGTATCTTTATTCAAATCTAATAAATATACATGTATACCCGTGAGTCTCTTGCCTTCATGTAAATACATTTGATAGACTCTTTTATGTTTGGGATATGTATGTGTATTGTTAGGATTTGATAAATCATACATATGCCTAGAAGTGTATTATTTTTTTGAAAAATAAATTTTCATGTTTTATAAAATGTTATTCATCTTTTTGTGCCTAAATGACTATTTTTATGAAAATACCATTTACATAATCTTTGAACACTCATCTTTTACTTTTCAAGATAATTTTGAGCTTTATGGACTATGAGTGCTTGAACTTTTATGTATTTAGTATAATTCATGAAAAACATATGATTTCATGTTTTTGAAGGATCTTTAACTAGTTTTTCAAAAATTATTTTAACTAGTTATTGTTCTTCATTTGGTAGAGTTTTTCAAACAAAGCTTATTTTTCAAATCTATTTTTGAAAACCCCTACCATCTATGGGAGGTTGGAAGGGAGATCATGTTCATGTATGTCTTATATTGAAAATCATTTAAAACTTGAACCATGATTGGGTGGTAGTTATATGAGATATACACTTGATCTTATTGTTATGTCAATTGGTATCATTGGATTCTTTCAATTGGTATCTAAATTGATAATTTTTGTATATACTCATATTTTATTTTCTTATATATGTATGTATCAAATTCAATTGGTATAATTTTTCATACATATATATGATTTTCATGTGCTTAACTTACAATTGGCTCACATTTTTAAAAGCACAAAGTTTATGATGAAAAATAAAATTTTTTGATCATTATGTTTACTATTGGTATCAATAGTTTCAACTTCATATTTGTTAAATTTCAATTGGTATCAATATGATTTACAATAATGATTATTTTCAATTTGGTATCTTAAAATTTGTTTGTTTTACAAAAGCTCTGATACCATTAAAAATTTTGTTTAAGAAAATTAAAAAAAACATTTTTTTTATTTGTATTTCCTATATGCAAGGAGAGCTTAACATCTCTCTTACATATAGATTCATGTTGAGTATATTATAAATTGAGGAGCTTGACAACTCTTCTTTATATGATATACGTGTGTAGGGGGAGCTTCACATCTCCTCTTATGCATTACAAATATGCGTTATGTGAATTAGGGCTTGTCATCCCTCTTTCATGTAATGTATATGTGTAGGGAAGCTAACTTAGCGTCTTCCTCTTCATGAATGTATATCGCATATAACCTTTTATTGATATGTTTGTTTGGCCCCTTATTGGTCTCTTTGTTTATGACAAAAAGGGGGAGAAAGATTTGATGATTTTGTTTTACCTTAAACCCTTTGTTGATGATTGACAAAAAGGGGGAGTGGTATTTGCTATATATGCATGTTTTTTTAAAGGATTTATGTTTATGCATATATATTTTGTTTTGCAAATAGGAGAAAAAGAATTTGATTTTTGTTTTATCTCCTTGATTTGCATACATGTCATGTGCTTCATTTCCATACTATTTTGTTTATGTGTTATGCATGAGTTAAGGGGGAGCTTCTTTGAAGCTTTACTTTAAACCATGCATATATAACTTCATGAGTTTTGTCATCATCAAAAAGGGGGAGATTGTTGGCCCAAAGGCCCATCACTCTAGTTTTGATGATGATCAACTCATGTAGTTATGTTTACTAATGATCTTGTGTTTAATTAGTTACAGATTCATTATCAAGATCTTAGTAGGTGTATAGCTCAACAAAGGATTTAAAGTCAAGTTTTGGAGCTAGCACGGTGTTTGGACCAAGTCAAGAAGGCTTCAAGTGAAGACTTCAAGAAGATGAAGACTTGAGTCTAGGTTTGTTTTAGAAGATTTTATTTTTAGTTAAAAATGTAAAGGATAGAATAGTGGTGGATTGCTCAAGTACATATACACACACACTCTTTATAGAATTGTTTTCATAAAAGATTTTTTAGTTTAGAAAAGATTTTTCAGTTTGGAAAAATACAAGTTTAGTTTTTGGTGTTTCTCATATACTTATCTTTTAACCAAAACCTAGTTTAGAGCTTAATGTCAAAAACATAGATATTTCATCTTGATTGTGTTGTGGATCATATCCATACACACTATGCCTTAAAATGAATTATGATATCTTGTTTTTTTATTTGAAGATGTTTTGGAAAAACAAAGTTTAGAAAACAAGTTTTTGGAAAAACATGTTTTGGAAAAATATTGTTTTGGAAAAACAGTTTTTATCATGAGTCAAATATTTCCAAGTTACAAAAATAGTCCAATCTTTTATAACATGTCTTGATTTTGTGCAAGCATGTTTGTTTATCAAAGTATATTGGTTAAACTATTTTTGTAGATTTTTAAGTATTTTATGGGATTTTATTTGAACCAAAAGACTTAGTTTTAAATCCCAGAAAATCTGTTTTCAGGCTTCAGCTAGTCGACTTGCTACCTTTATAGTCGACTAACTCTGAAGTCGGTCGACCGGCTTGGTCGACCGACGTGCACAGACGTGCACGCCTTTGTGCACTGGAGGACGGCCGACCGTACGGGTCGACCGCTCCAGAGAGCTCTGCTCTCTGGAAATTTCGGCCGACCGTACGGGTCGACCGACAGAGAGTTCTACTCTCTGCTCTAGTGGCTCGGTCGACCCGGGCGGTCGACCGTGGCTCCAACGGTCGGATTTCTGACCGTTGGCGGTCGACCGACCCGGTCGACCAGCAGGCCTGACAGACCCCAACGGCTATATTTTTCTGGCCTATAAATATAGGGGTTTTGTCATTGTTTTGAGCCAAGATTTTCAAGTGGGTTTTCACCAGTTTTCCTGAACTATTTAGAGGATTTTCCTCCACTTGATTTAGAGCAAATATTTCCAATCAAAAGGAGAGTTTGATCAAGAGTGTTTTAAAGAGATTCTTTGAGTTTTCTTCCACCATCTCTTTCCTTGTTTTCTCACACATACACTTGAGCTATCCATTACTATTCATCCTATAGGAGTGTTGTAGTGAGAGTTTTTATTGGTTATCAAAGTGTTTAGATCACTAAGAGATCATTTCTTGTACTTTGAGGAGGCGGACGTGTGTGTCCGCGTTGTTTCGGGTTCGGGTGCGAACTCCGTGTTTGAGGTGCGGCCTCGGCAAGCTTGTGGGGCTTGCGTGTGTACGGGACTAGGGAGTCCGAGGGCTTGTAGGTGTTGCGGCACCGGGGAGAGATCCATTAGGATCTTGCATAGTGGAAATCCTTCGTGTGTCGAAGGCGGGGATGTAGAGCAAGTGTGCTCGAACCTCGAAACATACCCTTGTGTTTGCGATTGCCTTTTCTCTCTCTCCCTTACTTGTTTATATCTTGCATTCAATTATTGTCTATCTTTATATGCATGATATACTTGTGTGCTTAAATTGATATACTTGCTTGGGTTTGTTTGCTAACACTTGTATTCAACCAAGAGAGCCAACGCGGCACCTCAACCCATTCAAGGGGAATCTAGAAGAGTTTGTCCAGAGCCCTTCACGGGAATTCGGCAACACTCTTTGGTTATACGTGATGTTTAGTGTAAAAGATTTAATTAGGTCATAATTGTTTTTAGCTTCCGCAATATTTGTTATTAAGTGACCATTAGATTAGTCATCACCTATTCACCCCCCTCTAGGTGAACCTACAAATTGGACTCGGGGGAAGCGAAACCCCATGAACTTTGTGAAGAGTTGAAATTATTGTGGAAATTATGGTCATAAGATGGGGGGCATGGGTTATATGCATTCGGATAAGACCATTCCGGCACACTAGGTTGGTCAAAGTTTTGATATGCCGGGTTGGTAATATCCAAAAAAGACGTTGGTGTGTAATATGGATTAAAATTGGAAAAAATTTTATATGCCTATCACACAAACACAAACAAAGAAAAAGAAAATAAACAAATAAGCAAAAAAAAAATTAACCTAAGTTAGGGTAGACCTATGACCTAGACGACTCCTAACTGGTTAGACTGTCCACGGGAGGTAGGGTGCAGACTTTGACCACAAGTTAATCAGCCAGGTCAGGGCAAGATTAGTGGGAGGTTTTCCGTCAAAGACGTTCCTTAATTAAATAACCACCAATCTTCGGGCTTTCGGCCCTCAATCCCCTTCCTAGACACTGACTTGGCAGGAGTCAAATTCCAACACTGTTCCCCCTTAGGATAATCTCCTAATTGAGTCCGAGATGTCCCTAGGGCCAACGTCTACTCATTTTTAGTTAGGCTTGGGTTACTGAGTGAGGAGATTGTTTGTGGGCCAAGGAAGGGTAATGAAATCCCCACCTTATCTTATTTATAGGACAAGCCCTTAAGTCAATTTAGTGCAAGTGTAAAGCATTAGACAAATATTCACTCAAAGCAGAAAATCAGCCAAGGATGCTTCCTAGTCTATATGCAACGCGAACGTACCTTATCTCCAGCACTCTTCAACAAAAATTAAAAAAATTAAATAGACATGTGCCTAAGATGCAAGAGTCTAATTTTTTTTTCAACAAATAGGTTACTGTTAATTAATTAGCAGTATACAAGTTTATCACAGAGCAAATTTTAACAGAGCAGTAAACAAATCTTTCAATTTACAGCAACCTGCAGAAACCTTAGTGAGTAGTTCACTACTAAGGCCGCGAAAACGCGGCTATTGCCGCGTTTGCGCGGCACTATAGTATGCTCTACCTTCGAGGGCAGAGGCACAGAGTTGCTATATGTCCTTGCTGCTGTTAGTTTTCCTGTTCTCCAAACCTGCAAACAGAAAGAATAAAAGAATTAGTTATTTATTTATTTTTATTTTTTAGAGAATACTTACCGTCCCTTCCCGGCAACGGCGCCAAAATTTTGATTGGGATTTTACCTGCACACAAAATATAGAATATTAGATTTAGAAGTAAAGATGTGCAAGGTGCTCAATTCTAATCCGTTGTAGCAATGGCTATGCGGGTCGTGATCCTCAGGGAGGGACTAGCGATGGAAGCGTTTAAGTAAGTTCTCTAAAAATTTCTTCTTTTAGTTATTAAAAGGAAAAGTTAGGTTAGAAAGAAAGCGGTAGGTTAAGAAGATGGAGAAGTAGAAGCGGTATTTACGATGAGTCGGGAAAGAAATTGGAAAGATGTGGAAGATGTGGTAATCTATATTAAAGAAATAAAAGAAAGAAAATTAAACACATACCTACCTCTTCTGCCTTGCTTACCTTTACTCTGTTGCAACGACTTACCTTGTCTTGGAAGGCATTCAAGTATGGCGTATAGGATCTTCCACCTTTGCGATCTATACTATGAAAAGAAAAGACAAACTAAAGAGAAGACTTGTTCATCTCCATAGTCCATCAAGGGCACTTCTTCAGCTAGGCAGTTTCGAAGCGATCGGATACCGATGTCACCTCAGTACAAGTATGAACTCCTTCCTCCATGAAAGCATCCTCTCCTCTCAGTTACAAAAATTACAAAAGAAAACAAAAATAAAACTTAACCTAAATCACAAGTTAGCCTAAAAACCCTAGATTTTTGCTTTGTAGTTCGCTGTACGCCCTTCTCGGTTGCTCTGCAGGGGTATTTATAGGTGCAGAAGGAGGTAGAGTCCCAGCACGATTCCTCCACGAAAACAGCTGGCCAGATTCGACAGGATTGCCGCGGAAACGCGGCTTGGGCCGCGTTTCCGCGGCCAAGTAGTGGCTGATGGCCACGCGCTTTCGCGCGTGGCCTCCTCTGGTCCGTCCATCTGGGATTATCCTTCTGGAAGATGTATCTCGACTCTTTATTTTGGATTTTCGGGATAACTTGGGAAGCAAGTTACCCTAAATCCAAATCTCTTCTAAAACGAATTTCATCCTTGCACTCTCTTTCTTTGGCTTTTATCCTCATCCTGTAAGTATTTAGGGTTGAATAGAAGTCTATCCTTCCCTCTTCTTTTAGTATTTGCAACTATTGCCCTTAGTAATTGCAATTTTGACATTTGATAATTGCAACTTTTGCATTGGGCTTGAATATGGGCTTCTGGGCTTCATTTAAGCTTTTATTTCTTTATTTTTTATTACTCAAGGCCTGCACACAATAAATAATAAAATATTAGTAATAGTGCATAATTATAGTAATAAATATGAAAATGTGATAGTAAATGTATTGAAAAATATGCGCTTTTCACTATCTATCAGTTACTCAATCTTTTATTAATTTACTAGACATGTAATCATGCATATTCTAATTACAGTGATTTATAGGTAATCATATTTTATTTAAATAAAGCAATCAGTTTCATTCAACATGATCAAAATATAATTTATATAAGAAAATCACTCAAAAAACTTGTATAAAGATGTAGCTCGTCCTTCTATGATCGCAACGGCACCATAATCGTCTAAATCGGACTCCGGATGCTACAGATATAACCCAAACACTAAAAGCATAGAAATATGGTTAAAGATATAAATAAAGGATCTAAATTGTAAATATTTTAAATGGCCAGGGGGGTTTCTATAAAATTACCTTTATGCGGGTTTGGGCTCACTGTTGGGTTCAGATCCAATAAGTGAAATCCAATAATTGATTGGTGTTTGGGTTTAAATCGGGTGAGTGTTGTGGGTTTGGCTCACATTGGTTGTGAACCCATAACCACAACCGCAGTAGCAGCAACAACTGCTGCTGCTACGCACGCTGGTCGGCCAGTTGGGGCTGGCCAGTGGCGACTGAAGTCCACTGGTGACTCAGGCCGGAAGGTGGGTTAGCCGGTGGCAAGAGGAGGGGGAAGAGGAGTGGAAGGAGGAGAAAAAGAAGAAGAGAAAGGTAATAAGAGAGAGAGAGAGTGGATGTTGATAAGCGAGAGAGGAGAGAATAGAGGAAGGGACCCGTAGGGCCCAGGCTGGTGGTCGGGCCTGCCCATGGATGGCAGTATCTCTGGCCTCGCCAGCAGCCCATGGCTGTGAGCAAGAGAGTGAGAGAATGGGGGGAGAGAGAGAGTGTGTGTGTGTGTGTGTGAGAAGAGAGAGAGAGAGAAAGAGAGTGTGTGGGTATGTATTAGGGAGACAGTGATAAAGAAGGGATCAGAGAGAGGTTGACAATATAAAAGAGGGGATGAGATTAATTAGGAGAGAGAATGGCAGTGAGCAAGGAGTTAGTGGAAAGTGAAGCAGTGGAAAAGTGTAGAAGATCGGGGAAAGAAAAAGAGAAGGATAAGGGTGAAGTAATAACATTTAATTAATAGTTCAGTGGGGGTAAAAATTTGACTAGTCCCAAACAGTTTCTAAAATATCTAAAGAATAAAAAATATTATCATGAGAAATAATTGAAATCGGTTTTAAGAAATTTAGTCTGGATTACAAGTTAAAATCCCAGAATATATTGCCGATACTGGGTGACACCAGTTTGGCTGGATTTTTAATTAATTCAGAAAAATCTCCAAAAATATATTAAAATTGAAAATATGATCTTGAAGAATAATTTAAAAATAGATTCTTAAAATTTCAAATTTGTCTATGAATTAAAAATCATAGGGATGTTTATCAGTATCGGTCGACACCGACTGAAGAGATTTTCCAAAATAATTTAGAAAAATTATTGAAAAATCTGAAAAATCTAAAATATTGAAAAATAATATATGAAACTAAAATTGGCTCAATCAAACTATCAGGAAGGCCAAATCAATCTTGTACGTCATATCGAGTACTTATACTGTGATACGTACATGAAAGATCGGGGGTTATAACGATTGCACAACTTCTCCGTCTCAATGTGCCAAGTTGTGATTTCTATTTTTATAATGTTATGCTAGATTTTTTTCTCTCGATTCAAACCTAGCTATCTATATAATTGTTGGCCACCAATTAATAACAAGAAGATTGAGAATAAAAACTTAACATACAAAAGATTTAAACTTGAAGAAGCAAAATAGTAGAATAGCACAAAGCAACAAGATTATATCGTCATAATATTTAACCTACATCAATTCCCTAATTATTGAGAATTAGTTCATATTTGAAGAGATGCAAAACATAATAAATAATATAAACTTCATGAAATAATAAATTAGGAGAAAAAGATTGAAAAAAACTAATTTAGGAACTCTAAATGATGCCTCCTCGCTGTCTTCTTCAACTTCAATATGCAGAATTTATTCTCCAAAAGTCAAGAAACTGAAATCTAAAACCCTAATATAAAATTTATTTTTATGATGAGAGTCATTAGATTACAAGAGATTGTAACCCTTTATATAGACCTCAAAGCCAATTATAATCAATAACACATTAGGACTTCTAATCCTATGTAAGTTTGTTGAGAGAATTCAATCCTGAATTGATCTGTAAACAGCTAGCATTGATTGCTGAATATGACTCACAAGAAACGATGTCAGCAGAAGAATTGTAACCTTTTAAGTCTTTTTTCTGTAGTATCTTGAATCATGTGAATTGGATTAATATAGTGAAAAGTTATGATCAAAATATTAAATGATGTCCAGTTTGAATCTGAATCTAAAATAGATTTCTGCTCTCTTTGAATAGTAGATGGCTGTGTAACCGAAACTTCGGCTACCCAGCCAACTTTTGGCCTTTTTGGAATTCAAACTTTGATAGATACTTTCTCATATTTTATAGACTATATTGACAAACCTATTAGGTCTCTGGATGTCAGAATCTTGAAATATATTGCTGCAATCATCTTTTTAACGTTAATTTTCTGTTTTTTCATCTCTTTTCTCTAATTTGTGCTCATGACCTAATTTCTGCATAAACATAAATAAAACACCCATACAGTATTAAATGTGCAACAAAAGAGGTAAAAAGCGGTACAACATATAGATGATAATCATAATTATCACACCCCCATACCTAATTTTTACTAGTCCTCGAGCAAATCCTAATCTAAAAAGAAAAAGAAAAACTAAAAAAATCCTAAAAATAAAATAAAATTTCTAACTCACTTTCGTAGGAATCACGATTACACTTTACATGTGCAATAAGCCGTTAAACCCCTAGGTTACCCTTAATGGACGAGTGTTGCCTCCTGAGGGTTTGCAGTGAATATACCCACAAAATTCACAAAATTAAAAGAAAAGAATATAAAGAGATTAAGGAATAAGGATAAAGAAAAATAAGGATAACTGAAAAATAAAAAAAGAGAAAAATAAGAAGAAGGGGAAAAAATATTTTTAATTAATAAGCATCACTAGAAAATAAGTTCAATAGTTTCCATAAGTAATCCTCTTCAAGTTCAATCTCCCATTAAGAAATCTCATTTTCTTATCCTAGAGACTTCAAATCCTAATATATCTCACCATCCTTCTTAATTTTTCGATCTATGCATCTTTGTGAATATGTGATAGCTCTTAACTTGGGATTTTGATTCAAACTTTTCACACTTTAACTCTTCTTTCTTTTTTAGAATATAGAAGTTTCGAAATATTATCACTTCGTTACCCTTTAAGTACTTTTTTTTCTTTTTTTCATTTTTTCAATTATATATAACTCATCCAGCTCTCTTGTGTGTAAATATCAAGGCTTCTTAAGGTCAAAATACCTAACTAATTGATCATTAGACTTGTTAATACACATAACTTTAACTTTTTTTTAAGTTACCTAATTATCTTTCACGAAATACTAAGGCTTCTTGAGGTCAAAATATCTAACTAATCAATAATTAAGTTTTTCTTCTTTTCTTTTAAGTATTAAGTAATTCTCATCATCCCAAACTTAAACCATTGTGTAAGTGTAGATAAGATGCATATTTACGTAGACAAATTCTAGATGGTATTCAATTTTCAGATTTTTCATCTCTTTTCAAAGAATTAAGGAATCTATCAAATTGATATTCCTATCAATTCAAACTATATGATCATTAAATCCCTTAAAACTAAATAAATTTACTAAAATTTAAACTTTTTCAGTTAGTAAAAGAAAAAAAATCTAGAAAAAAAATCCTAAAAAGAAAAAAAATAAGTAAAAAATTCTAACCTAAAAAATAAAGAAAAAGTAAAATAAAATGAAAAATCCTAGACCCTCCCCATACCTAAACCTTGGCATGTCCTCATGCAAAGCAAGATGAAACTATAATCTATGAAAATCATAAATATATATCACCACCCCAAAGACCAATTTATTTATTTATTTTTAATTTTAGACAATCATGCACAAATTATCTATCAGAAATTACCTATGTCCATAAAATTTTCAGAAAATATAAATCATTAAGTAACTAGTAACAAATCACCTGGAATAATTTCAGAATTTGGATCCACAAATTTTTTGGCTGCCCAGCTGAAATGTCGGTTGCCTAGCCGAACTTTCGACTCTGCTGGTATTGAGTTTTGGCTCACTTGTTTCTATCATCTTGGTGGTTCATCCTACAGATCTGCTTTTGAATTTAATTTTGGTTGAGGTACTTGGTACAAATCAAAATAAAATAAAGTAAGAAAAGTTAAAATGAAATCAAAAATCTAAAAATAGAGGTTAGAAAACTTCAGTTGCCTCCTAAGAAGTGCTTTAGTTTATAGTCTTTAGCTAGACTTTCTCTGATCTTCCTAGAGGCTCATGTATGAAAGGTGTTGGCCTCAATAACTTCTTTGCAATCTTTTGGACTTTCTTCCATATTTGATTCGGCGGTACAACTTTCAAATAGAAACTTTGCTTCCCAACTTTTTCACTTTCGAATTTGGGAGACTTAAGCACTTTCCTCGGTTTCCCTTTCGGCACCTCTTTAGGTACTTCAACTACTTTCTTGTCCTTATTATCAATTTGAAACACTTCTCGACATTCGATGGTTGAGGCGTGACTTTAAAAACTTTAAAAGTAACTTGCTTATCTTGCTCCTGAAGGATGAGTTCTCCTTTTTCCACATCAATCAAAGTTTATCTTGTGGCTAAGAAAAGTCAACCTAATATGAGGGGAATACTAGTATTTTCCTCTATGTCTAGTATGATGAAATCTGCAAGAAAATAGAACTTGTCGACTTTAACGATCACATCTTCAATAACACCAAGCGGGTACTTTATCAATCTATCTGCCAGTTAGAGTGAGACAGTAGTCTACTTCGGTTCTCCCAAACCCAATGCCCTAAAAACAAAGGGCGGCATTAAATTATACTTGCACCAAGTTCACATAAAATATTGTCGAATTTAAAATTTTCAATAATGTAGGGTATAGAAAAACTCTCAGGATCTTCATGTTTAGGTGGTAGTTTGTTGTGCAAGGTAACACTGCACTCCTCATTGAGCTTGATCGTTTCATACTCCTTTAGCTTCCTTTTCTTAGATAGGATCTCCTTCACGAACTTTGTATACTTTGGATTCTGCTTGGAGCATCGATGAACAGAATATTAATTTGTAAATTCTTAAAAATGTTTAAAAAGTTAGAGAAATCCTTATCTATTTTGTTTTCTCTGAGCCTCTGAGGAAAAAAAGTGAGGGGAATATATGGTTTCATTAGGGGCTTCACTCTAGGCTTTGGATCAAGCTCAGATTCCAATGTGGTTATGCCGTTCGGCCGAATATTCGGCTGCTCAGTCAAAAATTCTTTTCTGCTCTGGCCTATCTTTCTCTGGTTGTTTTCTACTTCTTCTTTAATATCTTGTTGTTGTACTATTTCAGAAGACACTATTTTTACCTGCTCCAGTTGCTTCCCGCTTCTTAAGATGATTGTATGTACTTGCTCTTTTGTGTCAGTGTTGCTTGGTAGTGATCCTTATGTTCTTGCAGAGAGTAGACTAGCAAATTAACTGACCTAAACTTCCAGATTGTGTATAACTAATGCTAGATTTCTAATGAGGGCTTCTTGATTTTCAATCTCTGTCTCAGTATTTGCTATGAAAGTGTGCATAGTTGTAGCAAGTTTCTCTATTATGGTCTCCAAACTTGATTTCTTTTTGTATGGTGGTGGGTGTTATTGGTGATTGAGGGCCCCCACTTGCTTTGTCAATGATGCGAATTGGATATGAATTGTTGTGATATCATTGGATTCATGCATGCCCGCAACCTTCTTTGACGTCTCCCTCTGAGTTTGTCACTGATAATCATTTGATGCCATCTCCTCCAATAGCTCGTAAACTTCATCTCTATCTTTTCATATAAGTGCTCCACCGGCCGCCGCATCAACTATCATCTTTGTGTTTAGTTGTAGCCCGCTATAAAAGAATTAGATCTCCAACCAATCGGGAAGACCATGATTTAGAACTTTCCTGATCAAGCCCTTGTACCTTTCCCAAACATCATAAATAGATTCAGTAATCAAACTGGGTAAAAGTTGTGATATCATTTCAAAATTTTGTTAATTTTGCAGGTGAAAAGTATTTGGTGAGAAATTTCTTCACCATCTCCCATGTAGCAATTGATTCCTTTGGTAAAGATTTGAACCATACCCTTGTTTTATCTCTAAGTGATAAAGGAAAAATCATCAATCTCACCTTCTCCGTTGGCACATCGCTATACTGTTGTGTATCACAAATCTCTAGAATGTTTGTAATATGCTCATACGGATCATCATTGACAAGGCCTCCAAATTGACAATCATTTTGCACCATCCGAATCAACTCGATCTTTAATTTGAAGTTGTTCGCTTGGAATGTCGGC
The DNA here is from genome assembly GCA_038442645.1 of Agave tequilana. Lineage (NCBI taxonomy): Eukaryota > Viridiplantae > Streptophyta > Magnoliopsida > Asparagales > Asparagaceae > Agave > Agave tequilana. The sequence continues at coordinate 353,169 of JAVJIF010001002.1, forward strand.
TTCTTTATGCATGATGTTGCTCCAATCAAGGAGGGAATAGCATAGTCTCTCAGTGCACTTCTTTCTTCTTGGCTTGTCACCACCGCTTCTTGATCTTTCTTCTCTTTAAAAAAGCCTCAGAGGTCCTATCGATCTCTGGATTAGGAGTATGGAATTTCAACACTCCTTGATCGTCTAATAAATCAATCAAAAAGTAGTTCCTGAAAGATCCACCCCTATATCCACTTCAGGGTGGCTGCGTAGCTAAAATTTCGGCTGCCTGGCCGAACTCTTGTAGCTTTTGGTGTAGCGTCTTCTGCAGCCTGTAAAATAGAAAGTCCAGATGTTAGATTTATAGTCTGAATTCAAATTGAAACTAGTATAAAATATCGTTGATATCAATAGGAAACAAACAATCATCGGCAACGGTGCCAAAAACTTGGTGTTACGAATTAACAAGTGCACCAATCGTTTACAAGTAATAAAGTAGTAGGCAGAGTATCGTTCATATAAGGATTGATGTCTATTGAGTACCAAACTAATGTTTCCTAATTTTATTTGAATAATTAATTAAAAAGATAATTAAGAACAAACTACTAACAAGAAACTAAATGAGTTAGTTTTTATAAAAGAAAAGTGCTAGAGAAATTGATTTCAGCAAATACAATCAGATATAAAATTATACTTGTGCTGGTGAATTCTTACTATTCATGTTAACAACCGAAAGTCTCAAACCAAACTAGTATTCTCTCTCAAGCAACACTAATCTATCTTCTAATTTAAAGATGCACGTAAAGAAAATTTGATTTGCAAGCTGAAGAAGTCACTATATGAGATGAAGCAATTGCCGAAGTAATGGCACAAGCGATTTGATAGCTTTATATGTGGCAAGGAATACACAAGAAGTAAATATGATCCATGTGCTAACCACAACAAATTACCAGGTGGAGAGCATATCTAATTGTTGCTATATGTTAATGATATGGTCATTGCTTTCAAGAGTAGATCAGCGATTGATAGATTGAAGAAACAATTCTCTTCTGAGTTCGAGCTAAAAGATCTAGGCAAAGCAAAGAAGGTACTTGGCAGGAAAATTTAGAGAGACAGGGATAATGTCAAGTTTCACTTGACACAGAAGGGGTATGTGCAAAAGGTACTTCAAAAGTTCAATATCAACAATAATACAAGTCTATAGGTATACCGTTGGCTCCACACTTCAACCTTATAGCTATTTTTTATGCTACTACAGTTGAAGAGTGTAAGTATAAGTCTCACGTACCGTATGTCAGTACAGTGGATAGCTTGATGTATGTTATGGTGTGTATGAAAATACACCTAGAGGGGGTTAGTAGGTGTAATGCTAATCAAATGCAGAATAACAATAATTTATGATAAATGATGCAAACCGATCACTCAAAATAAGAAGTGAAGCTGAATTTCCTGTAAAGGGCTCTTGAACTTCTCCTCCAATGTTCCTCTAGAATATGAGTTGATGTGCTCTATTGCCTTCTTATTTAGATGAGTAAAGACCGATAAATGAGAATGATGAAGGTAATGCAATGATGAATGTAATGCAAGCAATAAATAGAATGTGCAAGTGAAGCAACAATACAAGTGTAATCAATGTAAAGAGATAGAGATCAAGAACAAATAATCACAAATATAAAGAATTTGTTTTTGAGGTTCGAGCCACCACTCTACGTCTCCACCTTCACCACCGTGAAGGATTTCACTATCCACAATAGGATTTTTCACAAAGGGACCTTACAATAAAGAATTATAATGGTCTACACAAGACCGAAGTACACAACTCCAACACTCAATCCATTACATAAGAGGTAGCACAAAACCAATAAGGTTTACAAAGCTCTTGGTGATCATTAGATCACAAACACTCTCTTCTTTACAACTTCCTATAAAGTAGATATAAATTAAGGCTCAATGAGTTTGTGAGTGTAAAATTCAGTTGAAAGAATTTATAAGCTAAAAAATTCAATTGAAATTGATTTGGAAATAATGGCACTTGAAAACTAGAAACTTAAAAACTTTTCTCTATAGAGCAAACTTGACTTTCAATGTATTTCTCAAAAACTAATAAAACTTGTATAAATCCAGTCTCCATGACCCATATATATAGGCAACTCATAAACCCTATTAGAATGGCTCACCAGGTCATTAAGGAAGAGCTTTGACCCATAGAAAGCAAAAATGACTATTGGAGAAGCAGAAAAAATAAAACAGATCTAAAAACTAGTCATTACTATAGCTTTGGCAGAGCTACGGTCAACCGCCCGGTCAACCGCTAGTTCTAACCGTTGGCTACGGTCGACTATTCTGTAAAGCTACAGCAAGGTTGTCGGTCGATCGCTTAGTCGACCGGCACCTAACAGAGACTTGGGTCTCTGTCAGTCGGTCGACCGACTGGTTGACCACCCTTCAACAGAAACCAAGAGGGTTTTCAGTGGGCCGACCGCTCGGTCGACCGTTAGGGTTGGTGGTCGACCGTTCAGTCGGCTGATACCCATGCACAAACGTGCACAAACTCAACCCATGGTCTGGTCGACCGGCCGGTCGACCGACCTGGGCCAAAAATCATTTTTCTGAGTATTTTGAAATGGAAACTATTTTTAAAATATTTTGTATTAGTTTTTAAGAGACATAGCAATATATAGGCAATAAGATGCATATTCTAAACTGGATATAAAATTTTGGAATAATATGAAATATGTATCAAGACCAAACATCTAAAACACTAAGACGATAAAAATTTGTATTTTCGAAAACGTGTATTTTTGTGTGTGCAACTTCTTGAGAATCAAAGTATATTCTACACTTTAACATACTATTTTCATACAAAGTTCTTAGTGACTACAAGTGTCTTCAAGCGGGCTTCTCCAATAGCTACGTCGAGTGCTTTAAGCTCTAGTCCCATACTTGATTACCCCTGAGTCTTCAACACCTTTCTTTAAAGGAAAAAACACATTAAATTCTCTTGAACACTGAAACAAACTTAAACACTTAAACTTGATTAGTACAAATAACCACATATGCTTTGTTATCATCATAACAAGAAACTGGTGATTGTTACTTGGGCTAACAATCTCCCCCTTTTTGATGATGACAAAACATGTGAGTTATTTAAAAGAAATAATAGGAAAGAGCTTAGAAAAGTTGCCCCTCAAGTTATGCTTATATATTAAGTACAAGATATCAATATGACTATGACAATGATGTGTCAATTATAAAAAAGTCATATGTATGCATATATAAAAGTATAACAATTTATAACAATATACATAAATAGCTTACCATCCATCCATACCTCCTTCCTCCAAAAATATTATGCAATGAATGAATGCAATGAATCATGGCATTGCATATAAGCATAATAATGAAAATAGATATGCATAAAGTTCATGATATACCAAAATAGGAAACTTAAAATCTCAACTATCACATATCAAAGACATATCATAACTCAAATACCTCTCCCCCTTTTTGTCATGCATAAAAAAGGAGTAAAATACATAAGAAATAGAAACACATGAAACCAAGAGAGATACCAATAAAAACACATGTATATCAATTGAAAATACATGAAATCATATGAAATAAACATGAAGCAATTGCAAAAACACATGAATCCATAATGCAAATATTTAACTCACTACACATGAATGAAAATCTATTATAATCAAGTGGTTTAGTAAAAATGTCCGCAAATTGAAAATCAGTAAAACGTAATCAATTTCAATATCTTCTTTCTCATAGTGATCTCTAAGAAAGTGATATCAAATCTCTATTTGCTTGATCTTATTATGTTAATTTGCATTCTTGGTCATATAAATAGTATTAGTGTTTTCAAAAAATATTTTGATATGATCATAATTCAAATCTTACTCAAGGATAGTATGTTTCATCCAAAACATTTGTGTACAATAAGCTTCGACCGCAACATACTGCCCTCGGTGGTTAAGAGGATTACAAATTTTTGTTTCTTGGAAGATCACGAAACAATGCAATTGTCTAAAAATTGACAAGTTCTACTAGTGCTCTTCCTATCCACTATATAACTGGCATAGTCGGCATCCGAAAAAATCATCATTGAAAATTGTCCGGTCTTCGGATACCATAAGTGCATTCCAATAGTGCCCTTAAGATATCTAATAATACATTTTATTGCAATCAAGTGGGACTCTTTAGGACAAGACTGAAATCTTGCACATAGACAAACACTAAATATAATCTCTGGCCTACTAGCCGTGAAGTAAATCAAACTACCAATCATGCTTATATAGAGTTTATTGTCAACTTTTTTACATTGTTCATCCTTGTCGAGCTTGTGGTAGCTATGAGAGTCTTACTTGTCTTTGCATCTTCAAGCCCAAATTTCTTGATAAGCTCTCTTGTATATTGGACTTGGTTTATGAAAATTTCATCACTCTTTTGCTTGATTTGGAGTTCAAGAAAGTAGTTGAGCTCTCCTATCATAGACATTTTGAACTCTTTCTTCATGTATGAATCAAAATCCTTTCAAAGCACTTCATTTGTAGATCCAAAAATGATATCATCAATATAAATTTACATAATAAGGATATCACTATTTATATGCTTTATAAACAATGTAGTGTCAACTTTGCCTTCCACAAAACTATTTGAGATAAGAAAAGTAGAAATTCTTTCATACCAAGCTCTTGGAGATTGTTTAAACCATATAAAGACTTTTCAAGTTTAAAAATAAAATTCGGATGTTTAGGACCAACAAACCCAAGGGGTTGTTCAACATACACCTTCTCTTCGATAAAGTCATTCAAAAATGCACTTTTAATATCCATTTAAAAAAACTTAAAATCTTTGAATGAAGTAAAAGTAAGTGCCATCCGAATGGCTTCAAACCGTGCTATGGGCGCAAAGGTTTCCTCAAAATTGATACCTTCGATTTGAGTGTAACCTTGGGCAACTAACCAAGCCTAATAATATTTTCTGACTCATTCAACTTAATCCTAAAATCCATTTAGTACTAATAGTTGGTCTATCATGGGGTGTAGGAATAAGGCACCAAACTTGGTTGTGCTCAAATTAATTAAGTTCTTCTTTATTGCAAGCAACCAATATAAGTCGCCATCAGTTTTGAGGATATTCTTAGGCTCAATATGTGAAATTAATGACCACAAATATCGTGGAGTTTGGAGCGAGTAGTTATTCTCTTAGATACATCAACTGTGATGAGATCCTTGGGATGATTTGTACCAAATCTTCAATTCTTTAAAAGTGGTTGAGTTGGCTCTACTCAATATCTTGAACTTCATCATGTTCATCATCTTTTGGCTTGTCTTCTTGCATTGTAAGTCCTTCAAATATATTTTCTCCATGTCTTCACCTAAGGAATCAATTCTATAATATTCTTCATAAAATCATTAGATTCCTCAAACTGGACATGCATAGACTCTTTAATAGTTAAAGTTGACCTATTGAAGACTCTGTAGGCCTTACTAGAATTTAAATATCTAACGAATATAGCTTCATAGGACTTGGCATCAAATTTACCTAAATTATCCTTGGTGTTCAAAACAAAACATTTACAACCAAAAACTCTACGGAATATTTAGTTTTCTCAAAAAATTAATCTCAAAAGGAGTTTTGAAAGTATTTTTGCAAAAATAAATTCTATTTGATATGTAACATGAAGTGTTTACGGCAGTATGTTGCGGTCGGAGCTTATTGTACCAAACAAATCCGTATGGATCAACTCTAATTGTCTAGATGTCATGATATCCCTGATTGCATTGAAAGAGTACTTGGTTTATTTCTCAAGTTGGCATGCATCACAAATGCGGTCCTCTTCAAACTTCAAGTAAGGAATACCCTTCACCGATTCCTTAGAGTTAATTTTAAATAGATGGTCAAATAAAACATGTCCTATTTCTTATGTCATAACCAGGAATCTTCATTAAAAGCATTTAAATAAGTAACATTGCAATGTAAATTTAACATATCAATCATATAAACATTGTTTTCATGAAAACCAGAAAGAATACAAATATTTGTTTTCTTTTCTAAAATTTCGCAAGTGAAATCATCAAAAAATAACTTTAAAACCTTTATCACAAAGTGGGCTAAGGCTCACGAAATTATTCTTGAGACCTTCCATCAAAACAACATTTTCTATTAAAAGAGATGAGCTAATTTTGATATTATCTATACCAATGATTTTGCCCTTTGAATCATCTCCGAAGGTGATAGTGCCACCTTCATAATACCTTGATAGGGTTGCAAAGTTGTTGATATCCCAAGTCATGTGTTATGAGCAATCGCTATCAAGGTACCACCGCTTCCTATGTCATGGAGTCTTGGTGCATACCTATATCAAGTAAAGAAGTTGATTTTGGTACCCATATTTTCTTGAATCTTATAGTGTTAGTTCTTCGAACCCAAATATGATCATTTGAAGTATTAATATGATCAAAGCAAAACTTAATTAAGTGACTTTTCTGACCATAATAGGTGCAAGTATAAACTCCATCATAAAATGCATGATGTGTATGTGCATGTTGTGCTTGATGAGTGTGGGTATATGTAGCAGATGAGTGTGGGCATGTATAGCATGAGAAACATGAACATGTTTCCTTGGAGTGTGTCTCTTAGAAAACATGGCCTCTAATCTAACCTTACCAAACTCATATTTTTTTAAAATATTTTTCAAAGTGCTAACTTTGATTTTTAAAATAGAAATCTCTTTTTTTTATCAATCAAAGAAAATTTTGCTTTACAAGAAACTTTATGTGCATCAATATCCTTTTGTGTAGAAATAAGTGTGAAAGATAAAACCACTTTTTCTTTTGAAAGGATAACAACTTGATTTTGAAGAAATTTATTTTTTTTTATTTTTAAATATTTCTACTTGATAAAATCATAGTTATGGGAAAGTTCTTCGAAAGCTTCACCTAATTCATCCATGGTCAATTCACAATCATCTAGGGATGGTTCGGATATTACCATGGGTGTGTTGTATTAGTCATGAAACACACGGTAGCTCTTGTTGGCCCAGAGGCCTTCCACTTTAGTTTTGAAGATGATTAACTCATGTAGTTATAGGTTACTTATAATCTTGTGATGTTCAGTTTCAGATACTTAACTAAGTATTAGTATGTGATTAGCTTCAACAAAAGTATTTTGGAGCTTTCACATGGTGATTCAAGAGCCCGAGCGTCAAAGTCATATCTAGCACTCATTGGAGTCAAGCTCGGTGGATCGCGTATGGATCGAGTCGACTTGGAGACGGCACTCTACAAGAAGACTTCGTTATAGTGTTTAGTTTATTGTTTAGATCCATTGTTAAAGATTAGATAGTGTGATATGCTCAAGTTCACAACACACACTTGTTTAAAGTTTCATGTTTTGGTTTTCGGTTTAACCGATCTTGGTTTTCATGAATAGAATTATATCAAAACAAGTTTACATGGTTTAATGTATATTAGATTTGTTCTATATACATCTATGCTTCAACTATTTAAACAAATTTAGTTTGATAGTCTATTTCATAAGTTTGGAGTTTTGGTATTTTAAACAAAACTTATTTTCAGATTTAATGTCAAAAACAGTGATATATATATATATATATATATATATATATATATATATATATATATATATATATATATATATATTTCATGTATATTGGATTCTATCCATATACTACATGCTTAAATGTTGTTTCTATATCATGTTTTTGTATTTGGATGAGTTTTGGACAAAATGTTTTTCCATTTCAAAAATCCTAGTTTTAGAAAATACAGAATTTAGTTTTCGACAAAATTTCAAGGACACAAAAATGGTTCAAATAGTTTGAAATATGTGTTGAATTTTTTCACACATGTTTGTATTTCAAAGAGAATATAAGAACTTATTTTTGTGAATTTTTAGAAATTTTATGGGATTTATTTGATAAATAAAAACCCAAGTTTTAAATCCTATAACAAGTTCTGCCAGGCTCTGGAGGTCGACCGAGCTGGTTGACCGGACCAAGAGTCGGTCGACCGAACCGGTGGACCGACGTGCACAAGAATGTGCACGCAGCCAGCCTTTTAGGTCGATCGACCGACTAAAGTCAACCCACTCTCAGGTTGGCCTGGTCAACCGGGTGGTCGACCGGCCAGAGAGCCGTTGCTCTCTGGTTCTGGCACGGTCGACCGGAAGGTCAAAACTAACCTTCTGCTAGCCAACGGGCAGATTTTGTAATGGGCTATAAATACCCCTTTTGAGAGATGTTTCTCTCCAAGTTTTAAGAGCCAAAATTTCCTACTTCTCTAGTATTTTAATACAAGTTTTCAAAAGAGTTTTTAGTGTCAAAAGATCAATCTTTATTTGTTTTAAAGGGTTAGAAAATTCAAAGAAAAATATAGATTTGAGATATTTGCAGTGTTCTTCATTTCTATCAAATATTAAGTTATTTTTTTCAAGTATTTTTCTTTGTGTTTTTGTTTCCAAACTCTTTATTTTTCACACTTGAGCTTATCTTCTATCCTATCTATCAGGATCTTTATTTTGTGGGAAAAATTAGTTTGTGGTTGTGAAAACCACCAAGTTGTAAACTTCCTTCATTGTGATATCCCTCTAGTGAGAGGAGATTGATTTGGTATCCCTCTATTGTGAGGTGATTATGGAAGTTGTGGTTGGCTCCCTCTAGTGAGAGGTGGAGATTGTGTTTAGCTCCCTCTAGTGAGAGGTGGAGTTTGTGTTGGAATCCCTCAAGTGTGAGGTGATTGATTTGTATTGGCTAAGTGCCTACCCCTCTTTGTGAGGTGGATTTTGTGTTGGCTTTGTGCCTAGCCTCTAAGTGTAGAGGTTGTTTTGGTTGAGAGAGGAGTTGTGTACTTCATATTGTAATTGCCCCAAATCCTCAGTGGAGGTTCCCTGTGTGGGAGTCCTGTGTGGACGAGTTAGTGGAAATCCTTCTGTGTGAAGGCGGGGACGTAGAGTTGTGTGCTCGAACCTCAAAACAAATCTCGGTGTTTGCATTTGATCCATTGACTCTTACTCTCTCTCTTTTACATTGTGCCTTGCGTCATTTCATATTACTCATTTATATATTATATGCTTGGCTTGTTTGTGCGTGCCTCACTTGTGTTTAACTACGAGAGCTTCATATAACACCTCAACTCTTATTCAGAGGAACTAAGAGGGGTTAGTCTAGAGCCCTTCACCGGTAATTCGGCTACACTCGTTGTTTACATTAAGTGTGTTGCAATTAAGTTTTAATTTTTCACATTTTGTTCATTACATTAGCCGTACACCTATTCACCCCCCTGTAGGTGTACTTACAATTGGTATCAGAGCCTACGCTCCTGATATTAGGTTTAACAATCTAGGAGTGTGATCTTGATTTTGCTAATCTAGATTTGCATTTGCACACTTATTTGTTTACACACACTTATGGACTATATGACCCCTCCTATGTTTGATACTTCCAACATTGTTGTTTGGAAGGCTAGGATGTCTATGTACCTAAAAACCCTAGGCTTGCATATTTTCCTTGCCGCTACAAAGAAATCCTATCTTGGTAATAGCAAGCATATAGAGGCCAATGCACAAGCCCTTGAGGCACTTAGAAGCACGCTTAATAAAGAATATTTGTGCTTAATTTCTAACTGTGATTCCGCCTTTGCAGCGTGGAACACGTTGACCTCCTCCAAGCTACAAACGCCCAACATCGTAGAGGATGAATGTAGTGGAGAATCCGAGCAACAATGCTACATGGTTCAAGGAAATGACTCCCTTGAGGTAAACTCGGAAACTCAATTAGATGATGATGATGCTAGTTCTTCTAGTAATGAGTATATTGATGCAAATGCTTTGAATGAAGAACTTTCAATTGTTTGTGAAAAATTATTGAAAAAATATAATCTTTTGAAAAAGAAGACTTTTAGATTAAATAAAGAAAATAAAGATTAGATTAAATAAAGAAAATAAAGATTTGATTTCAAAGCTTGATTTGGTTTTGCAAGAGAAAGTGGAGATTTCTAATAAAAGGGATTTATTGAAATCTAAACTTGAACTTGCCCTAAAAGAAAATGATATTTTGAAAAATAGAAATGATTGCAATGATATTTTGAAGAAAAATAAGACTTTAACTTCAAAACTTGATTTTGTATTAAAAGAAAATATTTCTTTGAAAAACAAAATTGATTTGATTTTAAAAGATTTAGAAGTTTGCTTAAATGAAAATAAATCTTTGAAAGTTGATTTAGATACACATGTTTGCTATGCTAGTGTAGCTTCACATTCTATCTCACCTATTGCATGCTCCACTTCTTTTAATATTGAAAATGACATATGTAATTTAAAGAAGAGAGTTGATTGTTTGGGCTCCACTTTGAGCCATTGTGCTTTGAACAACTCACGGTTGGAATCTATGTTTCGAAAGAAACAAGTTCCATCTTTGCATGCACACAAACCACAGCATACACATGCTTCTCACGTACACACCCATAACACGATGTATGCTCATGTGTACACTTGTATATATTGTGGATGTAAAGGCCACCTTGCTAAATTTTGCTATGATAAGATACATGATGTAAATTTAGCAACTAAATTTGTTTAGGTTAGGAAAGGAGCTAACCCCCATGGACCCAAAAGAGTGTGGGTACCAAAGACCACCCCCATGTTATTTGATGTAGGTGTGGGCTCTCACATGACGTGAGAGTAATGGTGCCTTGAAGTGGATGCGTTCCGAGCTTAAAGAGGGCGATTTGGATGTATCACTTTCAAGGGGAGTTTGGTGGGAGGACCACCGTATTTTGGAGACATAGAGATGTACCCTCATCGGTTTTTGGTAACGGTATCTTACTCCTCATTTATGTTTACATGCTTTTCATATCATTGATTTTTAGCATGTTTTGATGTTTCATGATTAGTATGTTATATGCCATGATATTTAGATTAGTGATATACATGTTTAGTTATTTGAGACACCCATATTTAATATGGATTTATATCTTTGTGTTCTCACATTTGTTTTAACTAATGTGTATGTCCTAGATCTATGCATGTATGTCCTAGATCTATGCATGCGCATAAACATAATGATCATATGTATGTTTATGAGTTGTTTGTTTTGATTTCTATACTTCATGTTTTGATTACTTGTTTAGATGTTAGTTTTCATTAAAACTCGGATATATACTTGTACAACTAGTGAGCCACAAATAGACTATTATATGTTTGTGCTTGAATGCTTATTTGTACCGATTAGATGTACTAGTATAGTCTAGTTTTGAAGATTCATGCATTTGACTTGTATTCCTATATTGTACATATTTTTTCATGTTTATATGTTTAGCTTCATGTATATGCCTATTTTGTCAAAACTTAAGATATACATGTATACCCCTTTTCTTTTTTGCTTTTCATGCAAATCTTTATTATGGACTCAATTATGTTTAGGGATATATATGTATACTTTAATTATGTATAAAACATACATATACCTTGAAGGATTCTAGTTTTGATGTCTTTCATGTTTTAAGGAATTTATTATTGAGTTTGATTGCCTATTTTCATGACTTGTCTTTCACAAAACTTGTACACTATATTACTTGATATTTTCTCATGATTTTATTTTCATGAGTATTATATGTGCTATATAGATTTTGAGTGACATTGGTTTAGTGATTTTCATGTTTTATGGAATATATTCCAATTTTATTCCTTACTTGAAGGATTTCGTACTAGTTTTCAAATTTCTCATATAACTAGTTCGTATTCTTCATTATGGTAGAGTTTTTCAAACATATTATATTTTCAAACTTATTTTTGAAAACCCTACCCATAAAGGGCGGTTGGTTGGGCGACCATGCCTTGTTTGCTTCTTATTGAAAATCCATTTTAAACATGTGCATGAAATTGGTGGTAGGTAATATGAGTTATATACTTGATCTTATTATGTTTTCAATTGGTATCATTGAATCTTTTCAATTGGTATCACTATTGACATTCTTTTTATATACTCATATATTTTTTATATATGTATGCTTACACTTCAAATAGTATCAATTTCGATTGGTATTCAATTTTTCATACATATATATATGCTTTATTTGTGCTTATTATATCTCTATATCTTTGAGCACAAATTTTAGTTATACTAAGCTTGATTTCTTCAATGACTATTATACTTCAATTGATTATGTTTCAATTGGTATCTTATACAAGCTAATGCATTATTTTATTTGGTACTTCATAAAGGGAGAGAAAATTTATATTTCACTTTTCAATTAGTTTTTTTGTTTACCCTTGATATTTTACTCCCACACTTTATGTTGAAAAATGATTAAAAAAAAGGATATTGATTATTTTTGGTATCATATGCTCCTAATGAAAAATTACTTTCAATTGGTACTAATCTTGACAATTGATATTAAGATTATCTATATATATATCAAAATTTTTGGTTGGATTCGTCAAAATGATTTATTACTTACAATTGGTATTTAAATTTATATTAAAAATATTGTTTTATGTAACTTCAATTGGTATGTTTTATTTATTTTCAATTGATATCATGATGCACGAAATTGATATATTTTTTTCAATTTGTATCATAATGTTTTGTTTTGATTTCACCCCTTATTGATATTTTTTGTTTAAGACGAAAAGGGGGAGAACATTGTTTTATTGTTTTCTTTGACCCCTTTGTTGATCATTGACAAAAAGGGGGAGAAGTATTTGAGTTTAATATGCATGTTTATTAGTTATTTGTAAGTTTATAACAAAGTTGTTTCATATTGATATTTTTTTATTGTTGGTATCAGAAGCTTTTATTGATTATCTTCTAATTGGTATCAAGAATTTTTTTTATTAATTGGTATCAAGAGTTTTAATGTTGCTTTTATTGATAAAGTTTTCACATTGAAATTTTTATTGGGATCAACAGCAATTATTTAAAGAACATGTTTATTTTAAAAAGGAAAAGAAATTTATTTTAAAAGTTTGGTATCAAGAGAATGTTCATTTCATTATTTTATGCATGTTGATGCATATTCACGTTTAATATTCATTGCATATCATATTGTTTATTGTTATGCATGAGTTAAGGGGGAGTTTCTTTGAAACTTTACTTTAATCCATGCATATATAACTCTATAAGTTTTGTCATCTCAAAAAGGGGGAGATTGTTGGCCCAGAGGCCTTCCACTCTAGTTTTGATGATGATTAACTCATGTAGTTATAGCTTACTAATAATCTTGTGATGTTTAGTTTCATATACTTAACCAAGATATTAGTAGGTGATTAGCTTCAATAAAGGTGTTTTGGAGCTTTCACATGGTGATTCAAGAGCCCGAGCGTCAAAGTCATATCTAGCACTCGTTGGAGTCAAACTCGGTGGATCACGTTTGGATCGAGTCGATTTGGAGACGACGCTGTACAAGAAGACTTCGGTACAGTGTTTAGTTTATTGTTTAGGTCCATTGTTAAAGATTAGATAGTGTGATATGCTGAAGTTCACAACACACAAACTTGTTTAAAGTTTCATTTTTTGGTTTTGGTTTTCGGTTTAACCGATCTTGGTTTTCATGAATAGAATTATATCAAAACAAGTTTACATGGTTTAATGTATATTAGATTTGTTTTATATACATCTATACTTCAACTATTTGAACAAATTTAGTTTGATAGTCTATTTCATGAGTTTGGAGTTTTGGTATTTTAAACAAAACTTATTTTCGGATTTAATGTCAAAAACAGTGACATATATATTTCATGTATATTGGATTCTATCCATATACTACATGCTTAAATATTGTTTCAATATCATATTTTTGTATTTGGATGAGTTTTGGCCAAAACGTTTTTCCATCTCAAAAATCCTAGTTTTGGAAAATACAGAATTTTGTTTTCGGCAAAATTTCAAGGACACAAAAATGGTTCAAATAGTTTGAAATATGTGTTGAATTTTTTCACACATGTTTGTATTTCAAAGAGAATATAAGAACTTATTTTTGTGAATTTTTAGGAATTTTATGGGATTTATTTGATAAATAAAAACTCAAGTTTTAAATCTTATAACAAGTTCTGCCATGCTCTGGCGGTCGACCGAGCTGGTCGACCGAACCAAGAGTCGGTCGACCGGACCGGTCGACCGACGTGCACAAGGATGTGCACGTAGCCAGCCTTTTAGGCCGGTCGACCGAGCGGTCGACCGACTGAAGTCAACCCACTCTCGGGTTGGCCCGGTCGACCGCCCAGAGTCGTTGCTCTTTGGTTCTAGGCATGGTCAACCGCGCGGTCGACCAGCAGGCTCAACGATCATATTTTCCGACCGTCGGCCGGTCGACCGGAAGGTCAAAACTGACCTTTCTGCCAGCCAACGGGCAGATTTTGTAATGGGCTATAAATATCCCTTTTGAGAGATGTTTCTCTCCAAGTTTTAAGAGCCAAAATTTCCTACTTCTCTAGCGTTTCAATATAACTTTTCAAAAGAGTTTTTAGTGTCAAAAGATCAATCTTTATTTGTTTTAAAGGGTTGAAAAATTCAAAGAAAAATATAGATTTGGGATATTTACTTTGTTCTTCATTTCTATCAAACACTAAATTGTTTTCTCAAGTATTTTTCTTTGTGTTTTTGTTTTCAAACTCTTTATTTCTCACACTTGAGCTTATCTTCTATCCTATCTATTAAGATCTTTATTTTGTGGGAAAAATTAGTTTGTGGTTGTGGAAACCACCAAGTTGTAAACTTCCTTCATTGTGATATCCCTCTAGTGAGAGGAGATTGAGTTGGTATCCCTATATTGTGAGGTGATTGTGAAAGTTGTGGTTGGCTCCCTCTAATGAGAGGTGGAGATTGTGTTTAGCTCCCTCTAGTGAGAGGTGGAGTTTGTGTTGGAATCCCTCAAGTGTGAGGTGATTGATTTGTATTGGCTAAGTGCCTACCCCTCTTGTGTGAGGTGGATTTTGTGTTGGCTTTGTGCCTAGCCTCTAAGTGTAGAGGTTATTTTGATTGAGAGAGGAGTTGTGTACTCCATATTGTAATTACCCCAAATCCTCAGTGGAGGTTCCCTGTGTGGGAGTCCTGTGTGGACGAGTTAGTGAAAATCATTCTGTGTGAAGGCGGGGACGTAGAGCTGTGTGCTCGAACCTCGAAACAAATCTCGGTGTTTGCGTTTGATCCAGTGACTCTTACTCTCTCTCTCTCTTTTACATTGTGCCTTGTATCATTTCATATTGCTCATTCATATATTATATGCTTGGCTTGTTTGTGTGTGCCTCACTTGTGTTTAACCATGAGAGCTTCATATAGCACCTCAACTCTTATTCAGAGGATTCAAGAGGAGTTAGTCCAGAGCCCATCACCGGGAATTCGGCTACAATCGTTGGTTACATTAAGTGTGTTGCAATTAAGTTTTAATTTCCGCATTTTGTTTATTAGATTAGCCGTATACCTATTCACCCCCCTCTAGGTGTACTTACAGCTCTGTTCACCTCTTCTTCGGATTCACTCTCTGAATCTCATGTTGCTTTGAGAGCCCTCTTCTTGTACGACTTCTTTGAGGTAGATAGCTTGCTTTTGATTTTCGGACATTCCGCAACAATGTTCCTGGCTTTCGGCAATTGAAGGAAATGATCTTTTTCTCCTCATTTTCTTGCCAATGTCTTCTATTATTGAATTTGGTTTTGTTGTACATCCTCCTCACATTCTTCACAAGGAGAGAGAGGACCTCATCATCTTCTTCTTCATCATCTTCATTGGAGATGGTGGGAGTGGACTTGAAGGTAATCATCTTTTTCTTTTGAGGCGTCATTTCTTCTTTAGCCTTCCTCTCCATCTCATAAGTCTTAAGGTTGCCGATAAGACCTATGAGCTCCATCTCTTCCTTATCACTGAGCTCTTTTAATGTTCTACCTTTGACCTCTCATGATGCTGCTAGAGCACGAATAAGCTTCCTCACCTTTTGGTTATTATCAATAGCATCACCTAAACAAACAAGACCATTGGTGATTTTAGTAAACCTTGTAACCATGTTATTAATAGAATCATTTTCATGCATAAAAAAATTCTCATATTGGGAACGCAAGAGATTAATCTTAACTCTCTTGACTTGTGATGTTCCCTCTTATGTGGCAACTAAGTGTGACCAAATCTCATAGGCGAATTTGCAATGAATGACCCTAACTATGTCATCATCATTCAAGGCTTAAAGCAATACATAGTGTGCTTTTGCATTGGCATCAAATTTCTTAGTGGTAATATTGGACCATGTGTCCTCATCACCAATGGGTACATTAAATGGTTTGGTCACCGTCTTTGCAACCCGGCTTCCTAGGGATTGCAAGAAAACGGTCTGCTTAACATTCGATATGGGAAAGTTAAGGCCATTAAACTTTGATGGAGTCTTAATTCCTTCGGCTATATTAACTAGTGTGGATAGCAAATGAAAATGCAAATGAAGTGATTAGCAAAAGGATTTCTCTATGGTGGTTAAACCAAAATCTAGAGTTCAAGATTCTGATACCAATTGAAAATACACCTAGAGGGGGTGAATAGGTATAATGCTAATCAAATGTGGAATAACAACAATCTATGATAAATGATGCAAATCGGTCACTCAAAATAAGAGTGAAGCTGAATTCCCTATGAAAGGCTCTAGAACTTTTCCTCTAATATTCCTCTAAACTATGAGTTGAGATGCTCAATTGTCTTCTTGTTGAGATGAGTAAAGACCGATAAATGTAAATAATGAAGGTAATGGAATGATGAATATAATGCAAGCAATAAATAGAATGTGCAAGTGAAGTAACAACACAAGTGTAAGTAACGTAAAGAGATAGAGATCAAGAGACAAGCAATCACAAAAACAAAGAATTTAATTCGAGGTTCGAGCCACTGCTCTGCATCCCCGCCTTCACCACCGTGAAAGATTTCATAATCCACAATAGAATCTTTCACAAAGGAACTTTACAATAAGGAATTACAATGGTTTACACGAGACTGGAGTACACAACTCCAACACTCAATCCTCAACACAAGAGGTAGCATAAAATCAATAAGATTTACAAAGCTCTTGGTGATCACTAGATCACAAACACTCTCTTCTTTATAATTTTCTATAGAGTAGATATAAATGAGGCTCAAGAAGTTTGTGAGAATAAAATTCAGTTGAAATAATTTAAGAGCTGAAAAATCAATTGAAATAGATTTGAAAATGATGGCATTTGAAAACTAGAAACTTGAAAACTTTTCTCTTTAGATCAAACTTAATTTTCAATATATTTCTCAAAAACTAATAAAACTTGTTGCATAAATCCAATCCCCATGACCCATATATATAGGCAACTTATAAACCCTGTTAGAATGGCTCACCAGGTCATTAGGGAACAGATTTGACCTATAGAAAGCAAAAATGCCCGTTGGAGAAGCAGAAAAAATAAAACAGATTTAAAAACTAGTCATTATTGTACCTTTGCCAGAGCTATGATCAACCGGAAGGTCGACTGCTAGTTCATTTTCATGAACTAGCCGTTGGCAACAGTCAACCGCTCGGTGACCATTCTGTAACTGAAAGCTACAACATTGCTGTCAGTCGACCACTCGGTCGACCAGCACCCAACAGAGACTTGGGTCTCTGTCAGTCGGTCGCCCTCCAACAGAAACCAAGAGGGTCTTCAGTCGGCCAATCGCTCGGTCGACTACTAGTGTTGGTGGTCAAACGTTCAGTCAGCCGATACCTGTGCATAAACGTGCACAAACTCAACCCATGGTCCAGTCGACTGGACGGTTGACCGACCTGGGCAAAAATTATTTTTCTGAGTATTTTGAAATGCAAACTATTTTTAAATATTTTGTATTGATTTTTATGAGATATAGCAACATATATGCAATAAGATATATGTTCTAAACTAGATATAAAATTATGAAAAAAAATAAGAAACATGTATAAAGACCAAACATGTAAAATACCAACATGATAAAAACTTGTATTTTTGAAAGCATGTATTTTGTGTGTGTAACTTCTTAAGTATCAAATCTATGTTCTACACTTTAACATTCTATTTTCTTATAAGGTACTTAGTGACTACAAGTGTCTTCAAGCGGGCTTCTCCAGTAGCGACGTCGAGTACTTTAAGCTCCAATCTCATACTTGATTACCCTTGAGTCTTCAACACCTTCTTTTAAAAGAAAAAATACTTTAAATCCTCTTGAAGCCTGAAACAAACTTAAACACTTGAATTTGATTAGTATTACATAACCACATATGCTTTGTTATCAATAAAATAAGAAACCGGTGATTGTAACCTTGGGTCAACAGTGTACATGGCCCAATTTGTCACAAGACATCAACATGGTTAGTAGGTACACGCACGATCCCGGTAAAGTTAATTGGGAGGCTGTGAAGTAGATTTTGTGGTACATTAAAGGTTCAATAGATGTTGAATTGGTATTTGAGAAGGATACCAATGGTAAGTAAGAATGTATATGTTATATTGACTCTGATTATGCAGGAGATATTGACAAGTGCAGGTCTATGAAGAATATGTATTCACATTGTCACAAGTACCAGTGAGGAGGTATTCGACTTTACAGTCTACTATCATTTTGTTGGCAATAAAGGAGGGCATTTGGCTTCAAGGGTGGCATTTGGTTTCAAGGGTTGCTTGATGATTTGTGGATCGAACATGATCAGTTGAAGATCAATTGTGATAGTGTGAGTGCTATCTATTTAGTGAAAAATCGGGTCTATCATGAAAGAACGAAGCATATCGATGTCAGATTTCACTCTGTTAGAGAGATTCTCGAAGAAGGTGATCTACTACTTGAGAAGATTCACACAAAAGAAAATCTGGCAGACATGCTTACCAAGATGATTTCAGACACTAAGTTCAACTATTGTAAGGAATTACTCCACATCATTCTAGTTGCTTGAGTTCGTTGGAGCTCGTTTGGATAAACTACATGTGGCTTGAATCCTCGGGCTGGGGAACGTAGGCAGCCGTAATGGTGCAGCTTGTTTGCTGAGTTGACATGGCGGGTCGTTGGTATTTAGCTCAAATTTGAGATCTTCACTGGGGTGGAGAATTATAGGGAGAGGATCTAAAATCTTAGTTGGTAGAGTTTCTAAACTCTTGTTCAAGAGATAGCCCAGAGATTTGAAGTTCGATGGGTACGACGAGCACAAATGAAAGAAAAAGGGAAGACAGGTCGGTCAACCGCCCAGTTGACCAACGTGCATAGCAGGCAAGCAGAAGACCAGGTCGATTGACGTGTACAGAAGATAGGAAAAGACACTTGTTAGTCAACCGACCAACATAGAGCACCACATGCGCAATTTGGCTTAGCGGTCGACCCCTCTTGTCGACCACATATGATACATGGTGAAATCGGTCGACCGCCCGGTCGACCAACCCAAGAGCACTGTTTTGTTTGGGTTGCGACTGCATAACGAGCGGTTGACCGGGCGGTCAACCGCAAGTAGGTTTTGTCAGTTTCCAGATTGGATTTTGACTTCAATTGTTATCTGATTTCAGATTTTTTTGGTCTCTTTTTTGACGTGAATTCTCTGGCTATATATAAAGGGGTGTTGTACCCTTTTATTTGTAACCTGTATTGGTGATTTGATTAATAAGATCTCTCTCTCTCTCTCTCTCTCTCTCTCTCTCTCTCTCTCTCTCGAGGATGTAGGCAAATTTGCGAACCTCGTTAAATCTCTGTTTTCTATTTTGTTCTCTGTTCGTGTGTTTGTGATTATTCTTGACAACTCTGATTATGGTTTTGAACCTCCGGAGGATGCAACAAAGTGGGCTTGCATCATGTGGTATGTTTATGTGCATAAAAGTGAAGGAAAAGAAGAGAAATTAAAGCGTAGAAGTGAAAGAAAGGGAAATGCAAATTCCTTCCTCTTTGTTCGTCCAACTTTGTTTCTTCAAAGATAGTCGAACTTCCTTTTGTTAGCTGAGTCGTTTCTTTCAATCAGTACCTACAAGTGAGAAATAAGTTTCAGTAACTACGGCAAAAATAAACAACTAGCTTTTTCTCTTTTTTGGTCTATTGCTCTTCACTTTCATTCATTCCCCGAATATATTTTGTTGGAACAAAATTAAGGGTACTATTTATGTGCTTTTACTACATGAAACCCTGCAAGTTTCACTATAACATAATGATAAAATCTCTTTGTAGTGAGTAAGAGAAATGTGGTTCAAATCTTACTTACACCAGGTTACGACTTATATGTCAAAAAAAGAATACATGAAGCTCTCAAGATTTGTTTGTGGTAAATATTTTCTTTTTATAGTATAATCCCCCAAGTTTTATTAATTTTTTACTGAATCGTCCAGACTAAAGGTAACACAAAAAGATGCAGCCACCCACATAGACGACGGAAAAGTCACCCAATATAATATAAATATAATACATGTAATTCTCAAGATTAATTTATGTAGTAATTAAAGGTTATCTAATACTCATGGCTATTTGGATTGGAACATAGTAAGCTTAATTTGGTATGCTTAGCTACATACATACAAGATTCAATCATTTGGTTCTTTGAAATTCTATCACCTAGCTTGATACAATTATAGAGCTACATCACAAGCAAGGATAAAACTATAAAAGAAGGCCTATTTGTAACACCTCCAAGACCCTTAGCTAAGCTCTAATGAAGCTCTAGAAGTCTACAAATAAAGTTGTTTTGATTCTTTTTGAGTGCTTCCCCACCAACCTCACTTGTCTATTCAAATGTGGGCACTCCCCTCTTTCTTGCATTCTTCCGTGCCCTAGTTGTACCTAATAGGTGTACCTCTATTTCCTCATCAACTATCATTAGATTATTAGTTTATGCCTTGTTTTCACCCAAAAATCCATTAGATGAATAAAATACTAAGTTTGGCAAGCTTGATGAGAGCTTATGTTGGCTTTTCTCTTATTTCTTGAAGATTTTTTTGCCCCCAGGAACTTGATTATTGCCATGTCTAAGCTAGAACCAACAAGAAAGGGCTAAGGATCTTTTGGGTTTTCTTCTTGTTTGTGCAGGCTTCAAATGAAATTCCCAAGACCCACTAATTTGCATGGTGGCCGTTTCAAGTTCTTTTTTGGAAGGTGGTTGCATATATACACACACATTTTAGTTTAAGAAAATGCACCCTTGGGGTGGTATATATATATATATACAAGATGACAAATAATAATCCATCAATTAATGCTAAGAAACCAATTTATTATAACCATTATCATTCTTTATTTATTAATGTTAGTTATATTTATCTGTGTCAAAAGGGATCTAAATAAAATATTCAATTCAATGAACTGGATTTTGGGACATTTTTTTTTTTAGAAAAAGACCGTTAGGCCAATAAAGCCCCCGATTATTCATTAATAAGTTCATAACGAAGCAAATCTCAAAAATAGAGGGAAAAAAAAATGTAAAAATATAAAATTGGTCCACCCGAAAAAATGAAACTCCAACAGGGGCCACTTTACTTCCAGATGTCATGACGATGTACCCGCTTCTCATTCAGGCGCCAACGCGACCCAAATAGAGATGTTGGGTTCAGTCCAACCCGCTTTGAGACATTAGTGAAAGTGATTTTGAGACATTAGTGAAGTAGAATAATTGATTAATACTATTGATATAAGGTATATTAGTTGGTACTATTGATGTCATGATTTAATTTTTTTACCTTCTACTTTTTCGGTCTTTATTGATTTGTTTTGTATTTTCTCTTTGACCACTTTTACCTAATGGTATTCTTTGAACAAATTGAGGATATATAATACTCCCATCATTGGATAATTAGCTAAGAAGAGCTCAATGAGTTCTCTAATAGTTTTAGTTCTCTAATAGTTTTAGTGCCAATGACATGCAACATGTTTTGCAATGTGTTAGGCTCAAGTCTATATCTATATAATTGATTATGAGAGGATAGGATAGAATAACAAACAAATGGTGGGGACTTTTCTTTCATTTTCCACCCCTCTTTGCTTTGGTGTGCTAGCAACCATCATTACTCTCTCATCTTTCCAAGTCAACCCTAGAGCTCAATGTTTTGGGTGGTGATATCACATTAGGGTTAGAAAGTCTTAGGAGGCACCATCATCCCCACCACCTCAAGAAGAAGAAAGAAGGGGGCTCTCAAAAACAATGTAATAAGCCGACCAACAACACTTTTCCCTTTGCTTTGGTTGGAAGGCATTGGGGATTAGCTGCTATAGTTGGTCTCTTAGACCTCATCCAAAATAGGTTCTATCATACCTTTTGTAATACTCAATTCTTTCCATTGTTTTGGTTCTATAGGCTCTCTTGGTGGTAAAGTATCATATCTTCATAGTGGGTGGGTCCCATCGTTCCGATGATCATCCACATGGCGTGATATTAGGGATCGGTTGTGATGAGTGACATCCACGTGTCAGTGTGATATCTTATTATTGGTTTTCCATCCGTATTGAGTTGAGAGTGAAAGAAAAAGAGATTTCTTATTACTTTTTTGTTGATGTGATTGGGGTACGAGCGTAAACCTAATATACTCTACCACATTGCTTAAAAGATGTTTGTTTATAGAATTTGGCTAATATTATAATTATGAAAAGATTAGATTCATGTTTACAAGGTTCTCTTCGCAACAAACTTCTAGCATTTTAGATGACTTTTCTCTTCATTTAAGAGAGTTGTTGTGAAATCAGATAGAATGTATTGAAATATTAGAGAAATTGGCTAGTTTTTTTTTTAATGACTGGCATGAAATAGGTTTCACTTTTTCCTGACTGTAAGGCTTGTCTATCCCATCTTTAAAGAATACTTCTTATCTCATGCAATTGCTTTTCCGAATGCTCGTATCAAACATCTAAATTTCTCTTCGTAGAGAGGTTGATTGTTATGACTAGTAAACGACCTATTAAATTATCGAAATTGCAATGCTAATTGTAAATTAGGAATATTAGAGGATTTTGTTCATATATAGATGAACTTATATTAACCTAGTAGCATTTTGTTTCTTATGATTTTTCTTTTAATGGGGACCGAGTACAATGTTTATGTGGCTATCTTAAATTTTGTTTCATTATTTTTTTAATTTATTTTTACCCCAATAGTGATTGATATAGCTATATTAGATAACCTATAATAATCACCACAAAATGACATGATCCAATTGCTTGATAACATCCTCTTGTCAATGATTTAGCTCCCATTCTTGTTTAACCTACTGCAAATCCCTCTGCAAACATGACCGATCATCGATAAACTAGCTCCCGGCACTGCAATCTAGTACATATCTCTCTGTGAACACGATCGTTTCATCGATAAACTATGCTTAATTTTGACATTGCTACTAAAACGTGAGCATAATGGAGACAACCCCACAAGATCGTCAACCTAAATCTCAACAAGTTGTCAAACAATTGTGAAGCCAAAATGAGATCTCGCTGACACCATTCCAAGTATTTTAGATTTCTTATTTTTGAATTGAAGTTAGAAGTCTATTCAGAGTATCTAAATGAAAAGGATTCAGTTCAAGTTTGAAATTTGCTGTAGGGAGAGAGAAGATAAAAGCTTAACGAAAGAGTTTCTTTTAACTCATCGGAAGAGATAGTGCAGGGATCGAAGTCTAAAAGGAGCGAGAATATAGTCCATATACAGCCAGAACAGAGGTCTGTCAACCGCCCAGTCAACCGGCATGCACAATTTGGTGCACAACAGCAGTTCGATCGACTGCCCCGTGAAAGAACAGTCGATCGAGCGGTCGACCGACTGACACGAGCCCTGTTTTCAGTTAGGGGTTGGTCGATTGACTGACATGAGCCCTATTTTCAGTTAGGGTCGATCGATCGACCGGTCGACTAAAGGAAGGGTCGATCGACCGAGTGGTCGACCGACAGACAGATTTGCTAGTTCTATTGGGATTACAACTTCATTTCTGATCCGGAGTCAAATCTAATTGGGTTTTCTGAAACTTTAGGACTTTCTGGCTATAAATTAAGGGGTATAACCCTCATGAATTATAACTTGTAATTGATTATTGAATCAATAAGATCTCTCTCCCCCCCTTGGCACGAGGATGTAGGCAAATTGCTGAACGTCGTTAAATATTGTGTTTAATTTTCTCTCTTGTTTAATTGTTCTCATCTTTTGGGTACTTCTCTAGTGTGGTTTTCTCATTGGTTGTTGCCTCGGAGCACAACAAGTAGTATCAAAGCATCCCAGGTTCATTGTGGGATCGTGTGTCAATTCTAAGAGTATTGATAGCTGTTTGGTGGAGATCGTGTGTCGATCTCGGAACAGCGTTGGGATTGTTTGTGGGATCGTGTGTCGATCTCATAACAGCGTCTGGATTGCTCAAGGAATCAAATTTGATAGAGTGGATCATTTTGAAACCCTCCAAGGTTTCACTTTGAGGTAAAGATTATATCTTTATCTAGTTTTTATTTAAATCTGTTTGTTTTCCACATTATTTTGAGGAATCTATTGAGAAGAAGGTTAGAGATAGTACATCTACAATGAAAATCATAAATCCACATCCATTGAAGATTAATGTGATGAAGTCTGATGGCAAAAACAACTTTAAGATGTGGAGATGTGAGGTGATGGATGCATTGACGGCATCAAACCTTGAAGACACTCTACGGTTGAAAAAAACCGAAGGCTACTTCTGAATAGGATTGGGACAAGATGAATCAAATGGTATGTAGTCTGATAAAATCTTATTTGACACAAGACATTGTTGGATTAGGTGTCTAAGTCATAACTATAATTGATAGCAGCATAGTCCTTTTGGGTTGCCCTCGAGATTCAAAAATAAGTATAACTAAAAGGAGAACAAAATTTCCTTGGGAAATTAGTCCCACATTGGTGGGATAAGAAAACTGGAGGTTATCCAAGGCTATAAATAGGGCCTTAGGGATTCATTCTTTTGTACTGCCTCTTGGCTTGAGTATTAGCCTCCTTCTTTCTCCTCTTGGAAGAACTCTTTGATAGTTCATCCATACTTAGTTAAAATTTTGAATCGTTGGGTGTGATTCCATCAGAGGCACGACATTTGTGGTGCTTGCTTCCAAGAGATCCGAAGGGATAATTTTAGTTGTTTACTATAACAACTAAAAGAGGCACAACGTTTGTGGTGCTTGCTCACAAGAGATCCGAAGGGATAATTTTAGTTGTTTACTATAACAACTAAAAGGTATGTAATTCTATTTTCTTCTGTAGTAATTTTAATTATTTACTAGGATATTAGGATTCTTTTTATGTTCATAGTTATAGGTTCAATTGTGAAAACATAGATCATGTTTTAGGTTGCATGCTTCCTTAAAAGTCTAAGTTTGTTTGTAATACCTAAAACCCATCAGTGGTATCAGAGCTTGGTTTGTTTTCAATTGAATTTGCTATAATTGTTGAATTGATAAGGTAACTGCCTATATAATGATAGATGAATGGGTGTCCACTCTCACCCACCACTTCCTTGATTAGTGGAGGGTTGTTAACTGAACGGGTTTGATAGGACTATATATATATTGATTCTCATTAAAAGTATAATGATAATAAAAGGTAACTAAATTTTATTTAAATCCCAATCTTAGTTACTTTAAGAAAAAAAATGTGAAATTGTATGCTAACCCATGAAATTGCACATTACACCTTATAAGTCATTAGTGGAGCGTGTGAGGTTAACCAGCACACTAATAGGGACTAATAAAGAGCAGTAATGGGTATCTTATAAATTATTATTGTTGATGGAGTGTGTGTGGTTTACCAGCACATCAATTGAGATAATAAATGACATGAAGGTTACCAAGCACATTTGCATGGTTATTCACATCTTGTTTGTGATCCTCGGTATCCCAGTCACAAATGTAAGAGCATAATCTGAGATTAAACATGCCATTGAATAGTTTCAATGAGTCTCAAAAGACATACCTGTATGAAATTTGCAATTAGATTACGGCATCCCTTTTCTAAGTTGTGAATTTCATAGTTGGATCCTAGCCTCGATATTTCAATTTTGAGTTGTTATATTAAGGGTTATTTTTTCTTTTCTAACTCAAACTACCTTTCTTTTAGAAATGTCTGCCCCTAACGATGCTTCTGGTTCCTCCTCCTCCAATCACAACTTTTCTTTGTTGAACATCTGCTCAAAGGTGACATTAGATGGCACCAACTATAATGACTGGATACGCAACATCAAAATGGCTCTTCGTTTCGAGGACAAGGAGTATGTCCTTGACAAAGAACTTGTTGAAATTGACGAAGAGAAGGCCACTCCTGAAGAATTAGCTGCTTATAAGAAGCACTACACGGATGCAACAAAGTTGCTTGCATCATGGTTGCTACCATGACTCCTGAACTGCAAAAATTCTATGAGGATTACTGGCCGTACGAGATGAACAAAGACCTTATGGAAAAGTACCATAAGCGAGCTCGTCAAGAAAAGTACGAGATAGTAAAGTCCCTCATATCAAGCAAGATGAAGGACGGAGAGTCTGTCAGCGGCCACGTGCAAAGGATGCAGCGATACGTGGAACGCCTTGTGAGGCTAAATGTGCATATTGATGATGAGTTGGCTATTGACATAGTCTTGAACTCATTGCCAAGTTGTTATGATCAGTTCATCTTGACCTATCATTTGAACAACAATGAGACCACATTGGCTCAATTGCACAACCTCCTGAGAACAGCTGAAACTGGGATGAAGGGAAAGAGTGATCCCCCCACTCCTGCTAATACTACCGTTCTGGCCATTGGGCAAGGAAAGGGGAAAAAGAGGAAAGGTCCTCCCAAGCAAAACTGGAAGGGAAAGTCTCATGTAAAAACCAGTTCTGATATTACCCCTGTCTCTGATCTTAAAGAGGCCACTTGCTTCTATTGCAACGACAAAGGACATTGGAAACGAAGCTGCCCAAAATATCTGCAAGATTTAAAAGATGGGAAAGTAAAACCATCTACTGCAGGTATATACACTATTTCGTCTATTAACGCAACATCTTCTGATTCTTGGGTCCTTGATACAGGATGTGGGTTTCACATTTGCTCTGTATTGCAGGGACTAAGAAAAAGTGAGGATGTGGAGCATGGTAGAATGAACTTGATCATGGGGAATAGGCGATCTTCACCTGTCACCAAGATTGGAGTTTATAGTCTAGTGCTTAATAATGGTGTTAATTTAGATTTATTGAATTGTTGCTACTCGTCAGAAATGACACGAAACATTATCTCTTTTCATGCATTGTTCAAACAAGGTTTTAGATATTCTTTTAATGATGAGAATGGTTCTATTTCTGCTTATAAAAATGGCATTTTTTATTTTGAAGCTTTACCTTGTGATGGTGTGTATGAAACTGTGATGTGTGTAGACAACTTAGGTAATAGTGTATTTCAAATTGATTCGTCTAATGGTGTAGACAAAGCGTGCTTGTGGCATTACCGTCTTGGACACATTAACAAAAAACGCATGGCTCAACTCCAAAAGGATGGGGTGTTGGAATCATTTGACCTAAGGTCAGATGATACATGCGAATCTTGTCTTTTGGGTAAGATGACAAAATCACCTTTCACTGGATTTTGTGAAAGAGGTGAAGGTTTGTTGGATCTCATACACACAGACGTGTGTGGACCCTTCAGATCAGCCACAAGGGATGCTAATCGATTCTATGTGACTTTTACTGATGATTATAGCAGATATGGTTATATCTACTTAATAAAGCATAAGTCTGAAACCTTTGAAAAGTTCAAAGAGTTTAAACAAGAAGTCGAGAATCAATTAGGCAGGAAGATAAAGATGCTCCGATCAGATAGAGGCGGAGAGTATCTTAGTATCGAGTTCCATGACTATCTCAAGGAATGTGGAATAGTTTCACAATTGACACCTCCTAGGACACCACAACTTAATGGTGTGGCTGAGAGACGCAATCGAACCTTGTTAGACATGGTACGTTCCATGATGAGTCGAGCTTCACTTCCAATATCATTCTGGGGGTATGCCTTAGAAACTGCCGCCCACATTCTTAATCTTGTTCCAACAAAAAAGGTTGCCAAAACACCTCACGAAATGTGGACAGGAAAAGTTCCCTCGTTAGCACATATTAAGGTTTGGGGTTGTGAAGTTTTCGTTAGACGAGAAATTCACGACAAGCTTGAACCTCGTAGTGAGCGATGTGTTTTCATCGGCTATCCACAGAAGAAGTCATTTGGATATTTGTTCTACAGACCTAGTGAGAACGTGGTCTTTGTAGCACGGAGAGGAGTCTTTCGAGAGAGAGAGAGCTCATATGCAAAGAGGACAGTGGGAGCACCGTTGACCTTGAAGAAATTCAAGAGTCAGCAGATGAAGGAACCTTTGAAACCGCTATGGTTCAACCAGAGGAAGAGATTCCAGTTGAACCCATTGACACTTCATTACCTCTTAGGCGTTCTAGTAGAGTTGGCAAGCCAACTGAGTTCTATGGTTGCCATATAACTGCAAATGGAGACACGTTTATCAGTGACAATACACTGGTAAATTTGGATGAGCCGACGAACTACAAGGAAGCCATGGCAGGCCCTGAGGCAGCCAAATGGAAAGAGGCAATGGACAGCGAGATCAAGTCTATGTATGACAACCAAGTTTGGAACTTGGTTGATCAACAACCTGGTCGGAAGACAGTTGGTTGTAAATGGATCTTCAAGAAGAAGATCGACATGGATGGTAATGTAAGCACATTCAAAGCACGACTGGTGGCGAAAGGCTTTACTCAAACCCCAGGGATTGACTATGATGAGACCTTCTCACCAGTGGCTAAGATAAAATCTATTAGGATAATGCTAGCCATAGCTGCATTTCATGACTATGAAATTTGGCAGATGGATGTCAAAACTGCCTTCCTAAACGAAAAGTTGGCTGAGGATGTTTACATGAGTCAGCCAGAAGGTTTTGTGGATGCAAAGTTTCCCAATGGAGTATGCAAGCTTGAGAAATCCATCTATGGATTAAAACAAGCGTCTCGCAGATGGAATCTTTGCTTCGATGAGAAAGTCAAAGAGTTTGGTTTCTCTAGAAGTGAGGATGAGTCGTGTGTATATGTCAATGCTAGTGGGAGCATAGTCACCTTCCTGGTATTGTATGTTGATGACATACTTCTTATAGGAAATGACATTCCAACCTTGCAAAATGTTAAGTCTTGGCTTGGAAAGTGTTTCGCTATGAAGGATCTAGGAGAGGCTGCCTACATTCTAGGAATAAGAATTTTAAGGGACAGGAGTAAAAGACTAATTGGACTTAATCAGAGTACCTACTTGGATAAAGTACTGAAACGTTTCTGTATGGAGAATTCCAAGAAAGGAGAACTGCCCATCCAGAGTAATACCAAAATGAGTAAGACTCAAAGTCCGAGTACAGATGAAGAGATAGCAGAAATGAGTAGAATTCCATATGCTTCTGCTGTTGGTTCTATCATGTATGCTATGACATGTACTCGTCCTGATGTGTCCTTTGCTTTGAGCATGGTCAGTCGTTATCAGGGAAATCCAGGTAAAGCTCATTGGGTAGCGGTTAAGAATATTCTCAAGTATCTGCGAAGGACTAAGGACTGGGTCCTAGTACTTGGTGGCTGTGATACATTGAGAGTAACTGGGTATAGTGACGCCAGCTTTCAAACAGATAGAGACAACTTCCGTTCCCAATCTGGCTGGGTCTTTACCTTAAACGGAGGAGCAGTTACTTGGAAAAGTTCCAAGCAAGACACAGTGGCTGATTCTACTTGTGAATCAGAGTACATAGCGGTAAGCGAAGCATCAAAGGAGGCAATTTGGTTGAAAAACTTCATCGAAGATCTTGGAGTTGTGCCAACCATCAAGGAGCCAATGGATATTTTCTGTGATAATGAAGGAGCGGTTGCATTAACAAAAGAACCAAGAGATCATGGCAGATCTAGACATATTAACAGAAAATACCATTTTATCAGACACAAGATAGAAGAAGGTCACGTTGTAGTGAGGAAGGTTTCATCTGAAGATAATCCTGCAGATCCACTCACAAAGGGTCTGAGTAGGGTTAAACACAATCAGCATGCTAGGAGCATTGGTCTGAGAGATGATGTTGGTTTTAGCAGTTAGATAGTTAGTTTGAAACTTATAACAAAGTAAATGTGATTGACTTTTGGTGATTTAATAATAGAGAATTATTTATGAGTTTGTTTACTACCTTTTGTCAATTGTTTATTATTGTGTTTCATTTTTGCATGTTTTACTTCCCGAATAATTTGATTATTCGAATTCCACAGTCGATCATACTTTTGGAAGTAAGTAGTGAATAAAGACTGTCATGAATGGAGTTGTAGATTGTCTAAAGAGTTTTAGACATAGCAATGGTATTGCTGCAATGTTCGTGAGTACTTTGAAATGGAGATTTAAGTATTGGATTAACCCACGCTCAGAGAATTACTTCATGGAATTTATCACGAGTAATTCTGAGACGATAATATCTTATAATCTTTAAATGGAGATATATGAGTTGTGGTTTACAAGTCAATTGTGCGTTGATAATGTGTAAACGCATCAGTAACTTGATGTTATAAAACGCATTGTTGTGCATGATTTGATGAGTAAATGGTGCAAGCATATAGGTCAAAGTTTATTCGTTCCTTTTGTCCTAACGGGAAAAGCGATATCTTTGGGCCCCTCGGTGATTTGAAGTTGACATATAGTGTCGGGCCCGACCAGGACTAAATTGATGTGTTCATTTAGTAGTTCTATGTCATTACAAATCAGAAATCGGGAAACAAAATACTGGACAAAGAGATTGATTATGTTCCATGTCTCATGTTCAAATGATATCTTGTAGAACGAAGGATTATATGATCTCTTATCTTAGGACACGAAACTGACTAGGTCAGAGTTCGACAATGGCTTTTGGAAGCTACAATTTGCTGATCAATTAGGAAGTTATTAGACTTATCCAAGTGGGAGACTGTTGGATTAGGTGTCTAAGTCATAACTATAATTGATAGCAGCATAGTCCTTTGGGTTGCCCTCGAGATTCAAAAATAAGTATAACTAAAAGGAGAACAAAATTTCCTTTGGGAAATTAGTCCCACATTGGTGGGATAAGAAAACTGGAGGTTATCCAAGGCTATAAATAGGGCCTTAGGGATTCATTCTTTTGTACTGCCTCTTGGCTTGAGTATTAGCCTCCTTCTTTCTCCTCTTGGAAGAACTCTTTGATAGTTCATCCATACTTAGTTAAAATTTTGAATCGTTGGGTGTGATTTCATCAGAGGCACGACATTTGTGGTGCTTGCTTCCAAGAGATCCGAAGGATAATTTTAGTTGTTTACTATAACAACTAAAAGAGGCACAACGTTTGTGGTGCTTGCTCACAAGAGATCCGAAGGGATAATTTTAGTTGTTTACTATAACAACTAAAAGGTATGTAATTCTATTTTCTTCTGTAGTAATTTTAATTATTTACTAGGATATTAGGATTCTTTTTATGTTCATAGTTATAGGTTCAATTGTGAAAACATAGATCATATTTTAGGTTGCATGCTTCCTTAAAAGTCTAAGTTTGTTTGTAATACCTAAAACCCATCAGACATCAAGTATAATATGTTATATGAAACATCTGCAAGGCAGTTGTGGGAGATCCTAGAGAAAAATATCTGATAAAAAACATCGAATTGTGTTTGTAATTGAAGAGGAGGCTTTATCGCTTCCAGTTGAAGAGGGGACTCTCTATTGATAAACACATGAATACTACACCAAGCTTCTTATAGACTTAGCTAGCGTGGATGTGAAGATCGAAGAAAAGGATAAAGCGTTGATTCTACTGAATTCTCTTCCTAACGAAGAGTATGACGAAGAGTATGAGACCTTCACCCTAACTTTAATCAATGGTAAACAAACACTTAATTACAGTGATGTGTCAGCTGCTCTTGTAAATTATGAAGTAAGGAGGTAGGGCAAGTTGTCTTCTTCTGAGGGTACATCAGCAGAAAATTCAGAGATAAGATGCAAGAGTTCCAATCGAAAGGGCAAAGGTGATCGTGAGAGATCAAAGTTCAGGCCAGACTTCAGAGATCTGAAGAAGAACCAGTGCACTTTCTGCAAAGAACTAGGGCACTGGAGGATTGATTGTCCAAAGGGCAAGGGTAAGAAGAAGGAGTCAAAGATCAAGGCGAATCTTGCACAGGTGGTCAGTACTCAAGCCAGTACTTCATAGGCAGGTAGATCGGACTCAGATTCATCGGTAATCTCTTTCTCCATTACTACTCCTATTGTTTGCTACTCAGGAGACTCTAAATGGATGTTAGAAACTGGAGCTACCTATCATGTGTGCCCAAATAAGGATTCATTTTTTAGCTTTGAGAAGGTAGATGGATGTTCTGTTATCATAGGTGTTGATCGCCCATGTCACATGGAAGGAATAAGTACAGTCTAGATTAAAATGTTTGATGGGATGGTGCAGAAATTAAAGAAAGTAAGGTATGTACCTCAACTTAAAAGGAATCTTATCACAGTTGGTGCTTTGAAAATATTAGGTCTTAAGGTATCTATAAGAAATGGTGTTTTCAAGATGACTAAAGACTCAATGGTAATTTTGAAGGGTGTTCGCTGAAATAATCTCTACTACTTGAATGGTAGTACAGTTACAGGTCAAGTAGCGACTTTTACAGATTCAGATGATGATTCTACCAGGCTATGGCATATGAGAATCGGATATACAGTAGAAAAGTCTTTGCAATTTTTTGCAAACCAAGGTCTGTTGAAAGGTGGCAGAACTTGCAAATTGGAGTTTTATGAATATTGCATCATCAGAAAGAAGACCAAGGTGAAATTTGACACAGCGACTCAATGCACCAATGAGACTTTGGATTATTTTCACACCGATGTTTGGAGATCTATCAAGATGACATCTATTGGAGATAACCACTACTTTGTGATTTTTATAGATGATTATTCGAGGCGATGTTGGGTATATACCTGAAGCACAAAGGGAGGTCCTAGAATTGTCTGTGGAGTGGAAGAAGAATATGAAAAAAAGCACGAAAAGGAAGATCAAGGTGCTCTGGTCAGATAACGGAGGTGAGTATAAGAGTGATCCTTTCCTAAAGCTATGCCACGATGAGGGCATAGAAAGATACTTCACAGTAAGGGAACACCACAACAAAATGGGATAGTAGAAAGGATGAATAGGACCTTTCTAGAGAAGGTCCAATGTATATTATCCAATGCCGGATTATCAAAAAAAATTTGGGCTGAGGCTTTGGCATATGTTTGCTATCTCATTAACAGGTTGCCCTCATCTGTGATAGAGGGTAAAACTCTTCTGAAATTTTGGTCAGAGAAAGCTGCTCAGGATTATAATTCGCTAAGGGTATTTGAGTGTCCGGCCTACTACCATGTTAAGGAAGACAAGTTAGAGCCAAGAGCAAAGAAAGGTGTATTCGTAGGATTCAAGAAAGGAGTAAAATGCTACAAGATTTTGGATTCTAAGGACAAGAAGTTTATCGTCAGCAGAGATGTCACGTTTGATAAGGCTTCAATGTTGAAGCCTACAATCTCTAAGTAGGTGGAGATTGAGAAGATCAAAGAGATATCGTAGTAGGTGGAGAGTGATGCTACTTCACCATCTCTAGAAAGATCAGTATCATTGGAGATCATAGCCACAGTGACACAGAATAGTGATCATATAGCCAATCAGGATACTAATGATGATGAGATCAAGGACACGCTATGAGCGATATCCATGAATCCATTGCAGTTGGAAGAACCAGAAGAAATTCACGTAAGCCTAGTTGGCTTACTATAGATATGATTGTGGCATGTTCTTCCAGTCATTGAAGAGGCAATCCTATCTACATATAGGAAAGCTGAAATTAGTTTAGAGTCCAAGATGTGAAAGGATGCCATGGTAGAAGAGATGAGTTCTCTATACAAGAACGACACTTAGGAACTGACAGAGTTGCCCAAGGAAAAGAAGGCAATTGGCTGTAAGTGGGTACATGCAAAGAAACATGCATCTCTCAAAGATGATATTGTACGCTATAAAGCCAGATTGGTAGCTAAAGGCTATGCACATGAGAAGGTATTGACTATAATGAGGTATTCTCACTTGTTGTAAAGCACTCGTCGATTTGGATTTTATTGGTGCTGATAGCACAGTATAAGTTGGAACTTCACTAGCTCGATGTGAAAACCGCCTTTCTCTATGGCGATCTTGAAGGGGAGATCTATATGTCTCAGCCGATGGGGTTCAAAACTGCAAGAAAGGAGAATATGGTATGCAAGCTGAAGAAATCACTTTATAGATTAAAGCAGTCTCTTAGGCAGTAGTACAAGCATTTTGACAGCTTCATAAGAGTAAAAGGTATACACGTAGCTATTATGACCCATGTGTGTATTACAATAAGCTATCCGATGGAGAGTACATCTATCTACTATTGTATGTAGACGATATGCTCATCGCTTCTAAGAGCAGATCCGCAATAGATAAATTGAAGAAAGATTTGTCTCCCGAGTTTGAGATGAAAGATCTTGGTGAAGCGAAAAAAGTTCTAGGCATGGATATTGAGTGAGAAAGAAGTGGCAAGGTTAGCCTAACACAAAAGGGGCATTTGCAGAAGGTACTTTAGAGGTTCAACGTCAATAGTGATACGAAATTTCTAAGTACATCATTGGCTCCTCATTCTAAGTTAAACGTCACTATATCCCCTACTACTGTTGAAGAACGTGAGTACATGACTCGCGTGCTGTATGCTAGCACAGTTGGTAGTTTAATATATGCAATGGTGTGTACAAGGCTTGATTTGTCACAAACTATCTCGATGATTAGAAGATACATGCACGATCCCGGTAGGGGTCATGGGAGGCAGTAAAGTGGGTTCTACGGTACATCAAGGGTACCATAGACATTGGTTTAGATTCGAGAAGGATTTTACGGGTAAGCAGGAGTGTGTCAGATATATTGATTCCGACTATGCTGGAGACCTCGATAACGCCGTTCTATAACGGGATATGTGTTTATATTGTCCCAAGCACCGGTGAGTTGGCGCTCTATTCTGCAGTCTACCATTATATTATCTACTGCAGAGGCCGAGTACATGGTTATGACGGAGTCTATAAAAGAGACAATATGACTTCAAGGGTTGCTTGATGACTTGAGAATTGATCAGGATCTGTTGAAGATCAACTATGATAGCATGACTACTATCTAGTTGGCAAAGAACCAGGTGTATCATGCAAGGATGAGACACATTGACGTCAGGTTTCACTTTGTTTGGGAGATTCTTGATGAAGGTGACAATGAGTTACTAAAGGTTCTCACAAAGGAGAATCTCGCTGATATACTTACCAAGGTGATTTCGGGAGTGAAATTTACACATTGTAAAGAGATGCTCCATATCCTTTCAGTTACTTGAGCTCAGTGGAGCTCGTTTGGATGAATTACGGATGGCTTGATCTCTTGAACAGGGCACCGTAGGCAGCCACATAGGTGCAGCCCCTTTTGAGTCGACATGTACTGTGTTGAATTCGGCTCAAATTTGAGAAATCTTCACCGAGTTGGAGAATTGTAGGGAGAGAGAGGAGATAAAAGCTTGATGAAAGAGTTTTTTAACTTATTGGAAGAGATAGTGCAGAGATCGGAGTCTAAAATAAGTGAGAACACAATCTAGATGCAGCAAGAACAGAGGCCGGTCGACCACCTGGTCGACTGGCATGCAAGTTTGGTGCACAACAGTAGCTCGGTCGATCGCCCCGTTCAACCGATGAAAGAATGGTTAACCAAGTGGTCGACCGACTGGCACGCCCTGTTTTCAGTTGGGTTGGTCGACCGACAAACAGATCTGCTGGTTCTATTGGGATTCGAACTTCGTTTCTTATCCGGAGTCGAATCCAAATGCGGTTTCCTGAAACTCTAGGACTCTCTGGTTATAAATTAAGGGATATAACCCTCATGAATTGTAACTTGTATTATTGAATCAATAAGATCCCTCTCCCCATTGCCCCGAGGACGTAGGCAAATTGTCGAACCTCGTTAAATATTGTGTTTAGCTTTCTCTCTTGTTTAATTGTTCTTGTTTTTGGGTACTTCCCTGGTGTATCTCTCTCTGTTGTTGGAGTTTTCTTATTGGTTGTTGCCTCGACGCGTAACATTTGCCCCACAACAACAATAGGGGACTAAAGGCCACTCAAATCCTAAAAGGGAAGGGCATGCATGAGTATTCATTATTTTTCAAAGACTACGGAAAATGTGATTACAAAGTAATGACTTAATATGGATACAAGGAAGGAATTTGTTTTTGTATATGGAAAAAATGGTGAACCGGCAAGGTTTCCCGTGCTTCATTAATTTTTTTAATGAAAACATCTAAAAAGAACAACATAAAAAGTACAAGGGTTGTTCCGAACATCAAAACACAAAAGTACACATAGGTGCATGAGAATAAAAAATCATGTCTGTCAGCACACAGTTGCAACAATCATCACATGATCCCAGAAGGGACAACATCAAGACCCTGCAACTACGCTAGTCAAAAGCAATTCGAGTCAGAATCATGTTCTCCACTCATAGTGTCCACCAAGTGATCCTTTGAAGCCTCTTCCAACTAAGATTGACCCAATGTCCTCTAGGTGATCCTCGAAATGAATTTGTTTTTTGTTTTCTTCAAAACAAAAGTGTGATTTTGGTCTCTTACCATCTGTCAATGTGATTTTGGTCCCCTACCACCTTTTCATTTGGAAAATGTGATATGGTGATTGAGTATTCTATTTTGCATCCTTCAACACTCACTTGTTCTAATTTGGACTTGGTTGTTGAGCACAAAGTTTGCTCGACTCGACCTAAAATGGCACATAAATTGGTTCCAAATCTTTGATCAAAGACTGTTGGGATCGGTACAGTAGAAAAAGGAAAGTTGTATTATCGTGTAACGTGAAGAAAATATATTCCGAAGTAAAGAAAATCAAAACACAATTTAATGCGGTTCTAATGATCAAACAGATATTGTGTACGTCCACGGGAGAAGGGGAGAAACTTTATTAAACTTTGAGGGAGTACAATAAGAAGCACTTACACCTCTCGCTAAGAAAATTATAAGCTCTTTGATGGCCGCCTATTATAGCGAACCCTTATGGCTAGAACTTCTCTCACGAATCTCTCATGAATCTCTCATTTTTTTTCTTATTTTTCTATCATACATTGAAAGTTACCTCCAAGAAGTTATTTATAGACTAGAGGACCATCTTAGTCCTACATAAACTTTATCACTAGGAACAACACCCCCTTATTGGAAAAAGAAAACTCGAATCCAACTCGAACTAGAAACAGAACTTGAAAAGGAAACTACCAAAATAACCATTAGTTATCAGTCGACTAATATGCACATTAGTCAACTAGACTGATGTATCAGTCGACTAACCTTAGATCCTCACTCTCTGCTGCAATACAATGCATAAGTCGACTAACCTAATCATAAATCGACTATATAAAGTATAAGTCGACTTATCCTGTGCACAACTCCTCGCGCATGTCTGATTTTGATCTATGAAGCTTTGTCTACCTTCACGATGTATTCTAGTTTCAATCCTAACAATTTCTCCTTTAAGTTGAATATGTCTAAGTCTGAGAATAATTACCATGCTCCATATGCTCACATCAATACACAATTGAACAACTCTTGACTTTATCTCTATCTCACTCCCTCTTATCTATTACCCTCATGGAGTTCATAACTTGATTAGATTGAACAAGTTCAGGCCCGACTTGAACTTGATCACCCAACAATCTCCTTGATCCATATAGAAATTATGATAATTTATTTCACCATACAAGTACAATCTGGACTTTCTTGTGAAGGTTCACCTAGAGGGGGGGTGAATAGGTGATGGCTAATCTAATGGTCACTTAATGCCAAATTATGCAAATAATGCGGGAGCTAAAAACAATTATGACCTAATTAAAACTTTTACACTAAACACTATGTATAACACAAGAGTGTTGCCGAATTCCCCGTGAAGGGCTCTGGACAAACTCCTCTAGATTCCCCTTGAATGGGTTGAGGTGCCGCTTTGACTCTCTTGGTTGAATACAAGTGTTAGCAAACAATCCCAAGCAAGTATATCAATAAAGCACACAATGTATATCAGCATATAAAGATGAACAATAAACACATGCAAGATATAATAAGAGACAAAGAGAGAGAGTGAGCAATCGCAAACACAAGGGTATGTTTCGAGGTTCAAGCACACTTGCTCTACATCCCCGCCTTCGACACACGAAGGATTTCCACTATGCAAGATCCCAATGGATCTCTCCTCGGTGCCGCAATACCTACAAGCCCTCGGACTCCCTAGTCCCGTACACACCGCAAGCCCACCGGCTCGCCGAGGCTGCACCTCAAACAAGAAGAGTTCGCACCTGAACCCTAAACAACCACGAGCACACTTGCCCGTCTCCTCAAAGAACAAATGAAGTCTTTGGTGATCACAACACTTTGATCACCTAAAAACAATCTCACTACAACACTCCTAAGGATTGAATAATCAATGGATGCTCAAGTGTTGGTGTGAGAAAACAAGGAAAGAGATGGTGGAGGAAAACTCAAAGACTTTCTTTTAAACACTCTTGATAAAACTTTCCTTTTGATAGGAAATATTAGCTCACTATTTTGTGGAGAAAAACTTCTGAAAAGAGTGGGAAAAACTGGCTCTAAGAGTCTCCAAAATCTTGGCTCAAAACAATGACCAAACCCCCAAATTTATAGGCCAGAAAAATATAGCCGTTGGGGTTTGTCAGAGCTACCGGTCGACCCGTGCGGTTGACCGCCAACGGTCAGAAATCCGACCGTTAGAGCCACGGTCGACCGCCGGGTCGACCGACCCACTGGAGCTGAGAGTCCAACTCTCTGTCGGTCGACCCGTACGGTTGGCCGAACTTTCCAGAGAGCTCTGCTCTCTGGAGCGGTCGACCCGTACGGTCGGCCGTCCTCCAGTGCACAAAGGCGTGCACATCTGTGCACGTCGGTCGACCGGTCCGGTCGGCCGACTCCAGGATTAGTCGACTATAAAGGTAGTAAGTCGACTTATCCGAAGCCTGAAACAGTTTTCTGGGATTAAAAAGTTAGTCTTTTTGGCTCAAATAAAATCCCATAAAATACTTAAAAATCTACAAAAATAGTTTTACCAATATACTTTGATATACAAACATGCTTGCATAAAATCAAGGCATGTTATAAAAGATTGGACTATTTTTATAACTTTAAAATATTTGGCTCAATATTAAAACTGTTTTTCCAAAACAATATTTTCCAAAACATGTTTTTCCAAATCTTCATCAAACACAAAAACAAGATATACTTTTAAAGCATAGTATGTATGGATATGATCCACTACACAATCATAATGAAATATCTATGTTTTTGGCATTAAGCTCTAAATATGGTTTTGGTTAAAAGATAAGTATATGAGAAACACCAAAAATCAAACTTGTATTTTTCCAAAATGAAAAATCTTTTCTAAACCAAAAAAATCTTTATGAAAACAATTCTATCAAGAGTGTGTGTGCATGGTATACTTGAGCAATCCACCAACTACTCTATCCTTTACATTTTAACTAAAACAAAAACAAAATCTTATACCTAGACACAAGTCTTCATCTTCTTGAAGTCTTCTCTTGAAGGCTTCTCATCTTCTTGACTTGGTCCAAGCTTGATCCAAAAGCTCCTTGGATCACACTGTGTTAGCTCCAAATCTTGGCATTTTATCCTTTGTTGAGCTATGCACCTACTAAGATCTTGATAATGAATCTGTCACTAATTAAACACAAGATCATTAGTAAACATAACTTCATGAGTTGATCATCATCAAAACTAGGGTGATAGGCCTTTGGGCCAACAATCTCCCCCTTTTTGATGATGACAAAACACATGAAGTTATATATATGCATGGATTAAAGTAAAGCTTCAAAGAAGCTCCCCCTTAACTCATGCATAGACAAATGAATAATAGATATGGCAATGAGGCACATGAATATGTATGCAAGTATGGAGATAAAACATGCAATAAGCATAAATCAAAATCTTTTTCTCCTATTTGCAATACAAAAACATATATGCATAAATAACAAGGAAGACAAATACTTCTCCCCCTTAAGCAATGAAAACATGCATATAAACTCAAATGCTTCTCCCCCTTTTTGTCAATCATCAACAAAGGGTTCAAAGTAAAATCAAATCAAACAAATTTTTCTCCCCCTTTTTGTCAAAAACCAAAAGATCAAGAAGGGGCTAATACAAATCAATCAATAAAGGTTTATATGCGATATACATTCATGAAGAGGAAGACGCTAAGTTAGCTTCCCTACACATATGCATTACATGAAAGAGGGATGACAAGCCCTAATTCACATAACGCATATTATGTAATGCATAAGAGGAGATGTGAAGCTCCCCCTACACACGTATATCATATAAAGAAGAGTTGTCAAGCTCCTCAATTTATAATATACTCAACATGAATCTATATGTAGAAGAGATGTTAAGCTCTCCTTGCATATAGAAAATACATATCAAAACAATTTTTTTAATTTTTCTTAAACAAAATTTTTAAAGGTATCAGAGCTCTTGTAAAACAATCAAATTTAAGATACCAAATTGAAAATAATCATTATCATATTGATACCAATTGAAATTTAACAAATATGAAGTTAAAACATATTGATACCAATAGTAAACATAATGATCAAAAATTTTTATTTTTCATCATAAACTTTGTGCTTTTAAAAATGTGAACCAATTGAAAGTTAAGCACATGAAAATCATATATATGTATGAAATGAGTATACCAATTGACATTGATACATACATACATAAGAAAACAAAATATGAGTATATACAAAAATAAGTTCATATTGATACCAATTGAAACGATTCAATTATACCAATTGACATAACAATAAGATCAAGTGTATATCTCATAACCTATAACTCCCAATCATGTTCAAGATTAAAATGATTTTCACTATTAAGCATACTTGAGCATAATCGCCCATCCATCCTCCCATGAATGGTAGGGGTTTTCAAAAATAGATTTGAAAAATAAGCTTTGTTTGAAAAACTCTACCAAATGAAGAACAATTAACTAGTTAAAATAATTTTTGAAAAACTAGTTAAAGATCCTTCAAAAACATGAAATCAAAACATATGTATTTCATGAATCATACTAAATACATAAAAGTTCAATCACTCATAGTCCATAAAGCTCAAAATTATCTTGAAAAGTAAAAGATGAGTGTTCAAAGGTTATGTAAATAGCATTTTCATGAAAATAGACATTGAAGCTCAATCAAACATGAATCTCATTTTTTTTTTTTTAGACAAGACATGAAATTTTATTTTCATTAAAAACAAATCATGAAAATTTTTATTTTTCATCTTAAAGTAAACTCCAAGGTATATGTATGATTTATCCAATCCTAACAATACACATACATATCCCAAATATAAAGGAGTCTATCAAATGTATTTGCATGAAGGCAAGAGACTCACGGGTATACATGTATATTTATTAGATTTGAATTAAAAATATATATACATGAAGTAAAATCATAAAAATGGCAAAGCATGTATAAATTAGAATCATCAAAACTAGTCTATACATATGCATATAGTGGATACAAAAGAGCATGAAGTTCAAATATATGTGAGTCAATTGTAGTTCACTATTCATATATGTATAAATGCAAGTTTGACACATTCTATATTTAAGCATGTAAATACCACATGAAGCACACAAATCATAAAACATGAACATGCTATGAATATTATAAATGAACAAGCATGAACATAAAAAGTAGGAGTTTAGAGATTATTACTAATACCAAAGCTCCTAACATGGTGGTTGTCCCACCAAAGCTCCTTGATAGTGATGCATCCCAAAAGTATGTCCATCATATCCAAGTGCATCCACTACCAAGGCACCGATCCTCTCACGTCTTGTGAGAGCCCTCACCTACATCAAAAGCAAAAGGTGGGGGTTTTGGTACCCATATTTTCTTGGGTCCTTTGGGGTTAGTCTTGTAAGGAACCCAAACATTTTTATAATTAGCAAAATTTATTGAATTAATATTATCATAACAAAACTTTGCTAAATGGCCTTTGCGGCCACAATGTGTACATGTGTACACCTTAGTATGCTTATGTGTAGGAGTGTGATCATGTTGTGCAACATAAGCAAATGCATGATCATGATGTGCATGAATGTGTGTAGTTTGTTTCTTTGAAAACATTGACTCCAACCTAGAATGATTAAAAGCACAAGAGTTCAAAGTTGAACTCAAACCATCCATTTTATTTTTCAAATCTTTAATCTCATTAGTGGTGGCATGTAAAGCATGATGAGATAAAGAATCATTTTTCTTTTTCTTTTGTGAAACAAAATCTTTTTCCTTTTCACAAATTTTTCTTTTTAAAGACTTATTTTCTTGAAAAATAACTTCCTTTTGTTTTTCCATCAAATCAATTTTATCCTTTAAAATAGTGTTCCCTTCATACAAATCATTTAATTTAGACATGAGGGAAGCATTCTCATTTTTCAAATCTTCCTTTTCCTTTTCTAAGCATGCAATCTTATTTGCTAATGAATCTTTTTCTTTAAGCATGCAAT
Organism: Agave tequilana; assembly: GCA_038442645.1. Classification (NCBI taxonomy): domain Eukaryota; kingdom Viridiplantae; phylum Streptophyta; class Magnoliopsida; order Asparagales; family Asparagaceae; genus Agave; species Agave tequilana. The sequence continues at coordinate 395,762 of JAVJIF010001002.1, forward strand.
CAAAATCCTTTTTCAAATTTTTATTATCTTTTTCTAAACATGCAATGTTACTTCTAAATGAATCATGTTCTTTATGCATGCAAGCAATGTTCTTTTTCAAATTATTATTCTTCTTTTTAAGCATGTCATATTTTTCAAGCACAAGATGACAAAAGGTAGTAAGCTCATCATATGACATATCTTCATCATCGGATTCAGAGTTTACCTCAAGGGGGTTATCCCCTTGGACCATGTAGCACACGTTGGAGATGTCGCTTCCAACGTCCGAATCGCTCCCGGCATAATATAGATCTTTTTCGCCGAGGGAGGTGATGATGTTCTAAGCTACAAAAGCCGAATCAATGTTAGATACCCTAGATAAATAATCATCATTTAGGGTTGACTTGATAGAATGAAGGGCTTTTGCATTAGCCTCAAAATTCTTACCATTTGAACAATATGAATCATTAGATATGGCAAGATATACATGAATGCCTAAGGCCTTGAGGTACAAAGTCATCTTAACCTTCCAAATTTGGTTGTTAAGAATGTCAAAGGTGGGTGGTGACATGAACTCCATAGGTGTGTGTACAAATCTTGTGATTAGCCTAAAATGGAGGATCTTTAACTCCAGGTTGTTAGACCCAAATCAGAGTATCAAGCTCTGATACCAATTGAAGGTTCACCTAGAGGGGGGGTGAATAGGTGATGGCTAATCTAATGGTCACTTAATGCCAAATTATGCAAATAATGCGGAAGCTAAAAATAATTATGACCTAATTAAAACTTTTACACTAAACACTATGTATAACACAAGAGTGTTGCCGAATTCCCCGTGAAGGGCTCTGGACAAACTCATCTAGATTCCCCTTGAATAGGTTGAGGTGCCGCTTTGGCTCTCTTGGTTGAATACAAGTGTTAGCAAACAATCCCAAGCAAGTATATCAATAAAGCACACAATGTATATCTAGCATATAAAGATGAACAATAAACACATGCAAGATATAATAAGAGACAAAGAGAGAGAGAGTGAGCAATCGCAAACACAAGGGTATGTTTCGAGGTTTGAGCACACTTGCTCTACATCCCCGCCTTCGACACACGAAGGATTTCTACTATGCAAGATCCCAATGGATCTCTCCTCGGTGCCGCAACACCTACAAGCCCTCGGACTCCCTAGTCCCGCACACACCGCAAGCCCACCGGCTCGCCGAGGCCGCACCTCAAACAAGAAGAGTTCGCACCCGAACCCTAAACAACCACGAGCACACTTGCCCGTCTCCTCAAAGAACAAATGAAGTCTTTGGTGATCACAACACTTTGATCACCTAAAAATAATCTCACTACAACACTCCTAAGGATTGAATAATCAATGGATGCTCAAGTGTTGGTGTGAGAAAACAAGGAAAGAGATGGTGGAGGAAAACTCAAAGACTTTCTTTTAAACACTCTTGATAAAACTTTCCTTTTGATAGGAAATATTAGCTCACTATTTTGTGGAGAAAGACTTCTGAAAAGAGTGGGAAAAACTGGCTCTAAGAGTCTCCAAAATCTTGGCTCAAAACAATGACCAAACCCCCAAATTTATAGGCCAGAAAAATATAGCCGTTGGGGTCTGTCAGAGCTGCCGGTCGACCCGTGCGGTCGACCGCCAACGGTCAGAAATCCGACCGTAGGAGCCACGGTCGACCGCCGGGTCGACCGACCCACTGGAGCTGAGAGTCCAACTCTCTGTCAGTCGACCCGTACGGTCGGCCGAACTTTCCAGAGAGCTCTGCTCTCTGGAGCGGTCGACCCGTACGGTCGGCCGTCCTCCAGTGCACAAAGGCGTGCACATCTGCGCACGTCGGTCGACCGGTCCGGTCGGCCGACTCCAGGATTAGTCGACTATAAAGGTAGTAAGTCGACTTATCTGAAGCCTGAAACAGTTTCTAGGATTAAAAAGTTAGTCTTTTTGGCTCAAATAAAATCCCATAAAATACTTAAAAATCTACAAAAATAGTTTTACCAATATACTTTGATATACAAACTTGCTTGCACAAAATCAAGGCATGTTATAAAAGATTGGACTATTTTTGTAACTTGGAAATATTTGGCTCAATATTAAAACAGTTTTTCCAAAACAATATTTTCCAAAACATGTTTTTCCAAATCTTCATCAAATACAAAAACAAGATATACTTTTAAAGCATAGTGTGTATGGATATGATCCACTACACAATCATAATGAAATATCTATGTTTTTGGCATTAAGCTCTAAATATGGTTTTGGTTAAAAGATAAGTATATGAGAAACACCAAAAATCAAACTTGTATTTTTCCAAAATGAAAAATCTTTTCTAAACCAAAAAAATAAAAATCTTTTATGAAAACAATTCTATCAAGAGTGTGTGTGCATGGTATACTTGAGCAATCCACCAACTACTCTATCCTTTACATTTTAACTAAAACAAAAACAAAATCTTATACCTAGACACAAGTCTTCATCTTCTTGAAGTCTTCCCTTAAAGGCTTCTCATCTTCTTAACTTGGTCCAAGCTTGATCCAAAAGCTCTTTGGATCACACCGTGCTAGCTCCAAATCTTGGCATTTTATCCTTTGTTGAGCTATGCACCTACTAAGATCTTGATAATGAATCTGTCACTAATTAAACACAAGATCATTAGTAAACATAACTTCATGAGTTGATCATCATCAAAACTAGGGTGATAGGCCTTTGGGCCAACATCTTGTTATGCGTTGGTGTTGCCTAGTCTCAATCTGCCTTCAGGGTAAGGCTGAACATCTGAATTCGAATCCATCATAGTCTCCAATTGTTCCACAACTTTCGATCTTGAAGCTGAGGATAACTGCAATCCACCAACTGTAACCTGCAAATTCGCAATATGCAAACATTGTCGACACGTTCGACCTGAAACTTTACATGAGCATCTCTGAAAACTTTTATAAGATCACCTTCAGATTGAAATTGAACTCTTTTCCATATAAGACTCTAAGAGAGATGAGATTTTACCTTGATTTGGGAATATGACAAAAACCTTGAAGAGTTGTGATGCATCCATCATGAGAACGATACTAGATTATTTTTCGCCATTCACCTTGCTCATAGCAAAATCCCTATGAAGGCCTCTTCCCCTTGAACCGAAGTGTATTAGGAGAACATCTTCCTATTAGGACCAATATGCTATGAATATTCAGAGTCAATAATCCATCTATCTTTATTACCGACTGATCTGTCTGTAACAGATAGAACGTCACACTTATCTTCATCCCTTCAGCCAGTTCAATGACATTATTATCGTGTTTTTTCTTCTTGCGAGTCTAACATTCAGCTCTAATGTGACCCTTCTTGTGACACCAGTGGCACATCAAATTCTTGTGTTTTCAGCTACCCATGAAACTTTCATTATTACTCTTCTCCTTTGTAAAGTGAACTTATCCGAAATCATCGCGATGGGATTCACCTGTCAACTGGTTGTCAATTTTGTCCTTATTGAGCAGATGCTCTTTGACCTCATTGACCTTGATAGTTGATTTGCCTCCATAGATGATAGCTTCCCTAGAGCTCTTGTATGAAGAAGGTAAAGAATATAATAATAAAAGTGCTTGATCCTCATCCTCCATTTTAACCTCTATCTTATCTAAATTATTAAATAATAGAGAAATATTCTGCAATATGATACTTGATAGGTGTATCTTCATGCATACAAGAAGAAAGAAACGCTACTTCAGAATCAACTGGTTCACCAATGACTTCTTAAGATAATGATTATGAAGTCGCTCCCACAGCGAGAATGTTATTTTCTTCAAAGAAAACTAATCCAACACTTCGTCTGATAAGCAAATCTGAATAGCCGTCAAAACTTTCTCATCCAACTCCTACCAAATTTCTTCTTTCATATTTTCAGGCTTTTTCTCTTTCCCAAGTAGTGCTTTCTTTAACTCGCTCTAGGTCAAGATGGTGTTCATCCTAATCTGTCAACTGCTGAAATTGATGACACCATTGAACTTCTGAATATCGAATTTGAGTGCAGACATCTTCAGGTTGACCATTTTTTAATACCAATTGTTGTAATCTGCGCAGCGAAAAAAGAAAAGCAAGATCGTCGTGTAATGCGAAGAAAAAGATATTCTGTAGTAGAGAAAGCCAACGCATAATTTAACATGGTTCCACCAATTAAACAGATCGTGTGTACGTTTACGGGAGAGAAAAAAAACTTTATTAAATTTCTAGAGGTACAATAAGAAACACTTACACCTTTCGCTAAGAAGATTACAAGCCCTTTAATGACCGCCTAGTACATCAAATCTTTATGGCTAAAATTCTCTCACGAATCTCTCACAAATTTCTCACTTTTTCTTATTTTTTTCCATACATTGAAGGTCACCCTTAAAGGGTTGTTTATAGGCCATAGGACCATCCTAATCCTACACAAACTCCATCCATACGAACAGCAACGCCTCAAAGGAAAAAATGAAACTCGAATCCAATTAACTCAAACTGGAAACAGCACCCGAAAAGGAAACTATCAAAATCGCCATTAGTCGTCTATACTTATGTATAAGTCGACTAATCTGCACATTAGTCGACTAGACTGATGTATCGGTCGACTAACCTAAGATCCTCACTCTCTGTTGCAATATCGATCAATTATATTGCATGCATAAGTCGACTAACCTGATCATAAGTTGATTATACAAAGTATAATTCGACTTATCCTGTGCACAACTCCTCGCGCATGTCCGATTTTGATCTCTAAAGTTTCGTCTATCTTCACAGTATATTTCAGTCACAATCCTAACAAACACATCCATCAGCCTTAGAGAACCATGAAATGAAACCTAGGGAAGAATAAATCTAATTTCTAACCATGCAGTTGGAGCAATTTCTCTGAGAAGCACAAAAGGTAAACTTGGATAGATAGTAAAGCGCATGCTTATAAAGACTCAAGTGGGACTCTCCTATATATATATATATAATATATATATATATAGAGAGAGAGAGAGAGAGAGAGAGAGAGAGAGAGAGAGAGAGAGAGAGAGAGAGAGCACTGCCGTGGGCGAGCCTAGGTCTCTAAATCAATAGAATGGTACAAGAAGAAGAGCATGTGGTTTAGATAATCTATATCTACGCCTACAGATGGTAACATTGTAAAACATCCATAACAAAAATTTACTCGGACATCTAAAGTGAGTGACTGCAATCATCAAGTCATTGATTTGTTTTTTTTAATTAGTTTGTCTTGGGTTTGATGTTCCGTGTCCAAAACCAGAACGATTTTCAAGGGATTTTTCTTTGATAATTGACCAGTATGTGATGCGTGGTGATAAGAGACATCGGTGCCGAAAAAACAACACAAACATTTTCTTTTTGAGGATAAAGTGTGCCTTAGGTCCGTAGTATTATTATTAAATTAATAAAAAAAAAAGAGAAGTCATAGGAGAGAGGGAAAAGTGTTGTGTTACAGACACATGCAGCCAAATCAAAAATGCCGAAAAATAAATAAATTAAGACGGTTTGCGACAGTCATGAAGTGGGAAGTGAGATTGTCATAGTGTCACCAAGGATAATATCCGACCCCCAAGCTCCACAATAAAGGAGGATTATACTCGAAAATCCCTTTGATTCCGTTCATGCTACACCACTCATATAAGTATGGTGATCACACAATATCATCAATTAACTTCACTTTATCGGATATTACAAAGCCTCCTATCAATCACCCTAAAGAGATGTAATAGAAGATGACCATGAGGATGGAGATACGTGTGCTCGTTCTGGTGTCTAAAATTCCAAGGTGAAAGGGTAATGAAAGAAGATATGACCACCGATTTCTGGAGTAACTCCACAAAATATACACAGTGCTGTGATATTTATATCTCTTTTAGGAATATTGTCCGTCATTAAGAGATGATTATAAAATGAGAAAAAAAAAACACAAACATAAACCAATTAAAATATATAACAAAGCAGTTGAGTTTGTACTAAAGAAAATTTATATGTGAAATGTGAATGCTTTGCAGCAGGCAAGGGGTTTGTGTGGATTAAGTTGAGAATTGAATGTTAATGCTGTGTACACGTCGCTAATCTTATGATCATGCGAGCAATTGTTTTTGAGGCTTTCGTGTTACACCTTGTGGAAATTTTGCCTTTTGAACCCCTCCAAGCGAGTTCAAAAGTACCCGAAGACCAAAACTCTGTGCTGCTCGAGCCGCCGCCATAAATGTTATCCATACTGTAATTGATCAGGGTGCGCAATGAACAGAAATTATGATAAAAAGTCCAGCTCTCGAAAGAGACGCAACGTTATAGACTATTCGCATTGATATATTATTAAGTTTCGTAGGTGATGTAACACCTATGTCACATAATGGGCATGGCCGACAAACAAAAATAAGACAGGCTATCCATCTTGTGTGGGCCATGGGCCCACAAGATCCATTTTCATAAAATTTTTCATAAAAAAATTGACTTAACCTTTTATCCTGCAGCTTGAAATTCAAAGTTGCTTTTTTTTTTTTTGTTGATAATCAAGAAGCGCACGAAGACACTCAATGTCATGCTCGCGCGAGGACTCAAATCGACAACTTATGAGTAAACGGAGATCTTACGAACTCAAAGTCAATCGAAATGCCACTTGCGGGACCTAATCCAAAGTTATTGCGGCCGCCCTCAGAAGGGGCTGATTTCTGGGCCGGGCCTTGTGGGGCCCACTCATCATTTACATTTATCCGTATTTGTTGGCTCACTTCTGATATTTTATTTTGTCAATTGTCGACTCCAATTTCGAGGGTGGATATGGGGTGAGCACCTCTCGGCACACTGTAGGACCTTCTCGGCCTTATGGTGTAAAAATTGTGGGGCCCACTTATGCAAGTTCTCCTAAAAAAAACAGGGATTTATTAAGAAAAGTCAAAGAAGGTGGCTCTCCACCAAATCCTTTCAAATCCTCTATCCTCCAACCACCAACTACCCTAATAAATGTGGTTATTAATGACTGTATAGTAACCCAAAGTTTATCTATAAATAGGCCCTTCCTGGTTCATTTCAATGTACACTTCAGAAATCAATAAGAATTCTTACTTCTACTCTATCTCTAGAATTCTCTGTTTCGGCGTTATTTCTCGGAGTTTTACAACAAGTTATCAGCCAATCGCTCTAATTCTATCCCCAGCCTCTACCTCCGTCAGCTTAGAAAAAAAGTTCTATCACAAGCCTCTACCTCCATTAACTTAAGGTAAAAGTCTTACCACGAGCCTCTACTTCCGTTGCTCAAGGAAAAGTCCCATCACAAGTCTCAGCCTCTACCTCTACTAGCCCAAGGTAAAAATGGCAAGTTATTCTACTTGTAATACTCGTATAACACCACTATTATAATGAAAGGAGGCTCCGCCACCTATTTATAGTAATGTGATGTGATCACGAAAACTAGATTATTATACTAATTATATTCGTATAACATCACTACTATATTTGAAAGGAGGCCCTGCTACCTATTTATAATAAAGTGGTGTGATTATAACAAGCTAATAATATTTCTTGTTATTATCTTTACTAACCTCTCATTTGATGCTTGCGTGGAATAAACCCCAAGCTATTAATATTGTATATATTTTATTACTCTGTTATTTATATCTGTATAAAAACTCACTGAAAGGTTCACCGAGTAGCGTGGTGTGCCAATATTTATTTCAATATTTATTGTTTTATTAATTATGTCTGCAAAACACCCACCAAGTAGAGTGACTTGCCTATATTATAGCTCATAAATATATGTAGCACAATGCATTTATTTTACCATTTCTTTAATTACAATATTTAATTGTATAAAATCCAAATTATTTTCTCTCTCCTCCAACGGCTATAAACGGCTAGTTTTTACTCTATAAATTGGTGAATTCTAAACCACATAACTCACTTCTCAATCTTTCTTCATTCTCAATTTTTTTTTCTTTCATCATCTCCACAAGCTTTGTATTCAAAATTCTCGCAAGATGCTTGGTCTATTTTTGAAGCTTATTATTGCCGTCGTCACCATCCATACTTTTATCATTTTTGTTATAGATATGTATCCAAGTGAATTTTACCAAAGCCTTTTAATTTTAATGTTCACCTTCCCTCTTTTGTTTGTAGCCATTATGATTGAAATGTAAGTTTTACTATTTTATTGTGAAATAAAATATTGTGATTCTAATTATTTTTATATTTTGTTAAAGTTATCACTATGTCAAACTTTGCAAAGCTTGAGTTTATTCCACTTGATATCACGGGAAGGAATTATATGTCTTGGATTATTGATATAGAAATGCATCTCGAGTCAATGGGTCTCACTGAAACCATTAAAGAGATAAACTCTACATCGTCACAAGATAAGGCAAAGATGACGATCTTTATTCGCAGACATCTTGATGAATGTTTAAAATGTGAATATCTCACAATAAGAGACCCAAGTGTCTTGTAGAAAAATCTCAAAAAAAGATTTGATCATCAAAATGAAGTTGTGCTCCCTGCCACGCGTGATAAATGGAATGCTTTGCGCTTCCAAGATTTCAAGAAAGTTAGCGATTATAACTCTGCAATGTTCAGAATAGTATCACAATTAAAATTTTGTGGGGTGGATATCACAGATGAAGAAATGATGGAGAAGACTTACTCCACATTTCATGCATCTAATATAACACTGCAACAACAATATAGGTTGCGTGGTTTTAAGAAATATTTTGAACTAATTTCATCTCTTCTTGTGGCAGAGAAGAATAATGAGCTTTTGATCAAAAATCATCAGTCTCGTCCTACTGGTTCAGTAGCATTTCCAAAAGCAAATGCTACATTTTCTAAAAAATTATGGACGAGGATATAATTATGGTCGTGGCCGTGGACGTAATCGTGGTCGTGGCCGTGGCCATGGACGCAGTCGAAGTGATTTTTACAACCCTTCACAAAATAACGCGATCCACAAAAAGCATCATGTAGAAAGACATGATAAAAGAAAAGATGTTCGTGAAAGTTCTCTTCAGAGTCCTGAAGATTCTTGTTATAAATGTGGCTCCAAAGGGCACTGGTCTCGAGTGTGCCGAACACCGGAGCACATTTGTAAGCTTTACAAGGCATCCTTGAAAGGAAAAGAGAAGGAAGTGAATTTCACTGAACATGATGATCCTATGGATGATTCAACTCATCTTGATGCTTCAGATTTTACTGATGATTTTGCTGATCTTTCAACCCATCGTGATTCAATGGATACTGGTGATAATTAGACATATGATTGTATTATCATGTTTTGTTATTTGTAATTGTCAAATTTATCTTTGAATGAAATATTTCACTTATAATAATATATTTAAAATTTTATTCTCACCAAATGATTTATTTTGTATGAAGCTTGATATGGATTATTCTAATGATGAAGTCAAGACGAAAACTGGAGATATTTAAATACCGGATAGTGGTACAACACACTATTCTCAAACATAAAAGGTACTTCTCCGATTTAAAATTAACAAAGGCAATCATCAATACAATATCAGGTCCTGTAGACTTGATTGAAGGAAATGGTAAAGCCAGCTTTATATTGCCAAATGGAACAAAATTTTTTATAAAAGATTCTTTGTTTTCACCAAAATCCAAAAGAAATTTGTTGAGTTTTAATGATATATATATTCATGGATTGATACTCAGTCTGTAACTGAAGGAAATATGAAGTATATGTATCTTACTACTTATGTATCAGGAAAGAAGTACATATTAGAAAAACTACTAAAGCTTTCCTCAGGATTGCATTACACATATATAAATGTGATAGAGTCACATATGATGGTTAAAGAAGATACAGAGACATTAACTCTGTGGCATGATCGCTTAGGTCATCCTGGTTCAATGATGATGTGAAGAATTATTGAGAATTAACATGAACATACATTAAAGGGCCAGAAGATCCTTCAAGTTAGTAAAATTTTATGTGAGGCTTGTTCTCTAGAAAAAAATAATCATGGGATCATCACCAGCTAAAATAAAAACAGAATCACCTACATTTCTTGAATGTATCCAAGATAATATATGTGGGCCTATATACCCACTGTGTGGACCATTTCTATATTTTATGCTATTAATAGATGCCTCTAGTAGATGGTCACACGTTTGTTTATTATCAAGTCGCAATGTAGCATTTGCGAGATATCTTGCTCAGATAATTAGATTACGAGCACAATTTCCTGATTATACAATCAAGAAAGTTAGACTTGACAATGCTGGTGAGTTTACATCTCAGGCTTTTAATAATTATTGTATGTCAATTGGAATAGCTGTTGAACATCCTGTTGCCCATGTACATACACAAAATGGTTTGACTGAATTACTGATTAAGCGCCTCCAACTTATTGCTAGACCATTAATAATGAGAACAAAACTTCCTATTTCTATATGGGGTTATGCAATTTTATATGCTGCAGCATTAATTCGCATCAAACCAAGTACATATCATGAGTACTCCCCTCTACAATTAGCATTTGGCCAAGAACCAAATATTTCTCATTTTAGAATTTTTGGTTGTGCGGTATATGTACCGATTGCTCCATCACAACGTACAAGGATGGGTCCTCAAAGAAGACTGGGAATATATGTCGGCTATGAATCTCCTTCTATTATAAGATATATTGAGCCTAAAATCGGTGATGTTTTTACGGCTCGGTTTGCCGATTGCCATTTCAATGAGGCAATTTTTCCAGCATTAGCGGGAGAAAAGAAACAGCTGGAGAAGGAGATTATATGGAGTGAACTATCCTTATTGTATCTTGATCCTCACACAAAACAATATGAGACAGAAGTGCAAAAGATTATGCATTTATAAGAAATAGCCAATCAATTGCCAGATGCGTTCACTAATACGAAAAGAATAACTAAATCATATATACCAGCTGTAAATGCTCCTGCTCGGATTGAAATCCCAAAAGGACAATTCGAGAATAAAGTCACTAATGAGTCTAAGACACGCCTGAAGCGTGGTAAATCAATCGTTCCAAAGATAAAAATCCTCGAAAAAGAAAAGGAGTAGATAAGCATGATGACCCCAATGTGAAAGAATGTGTCCCAGAAGAAATACAAAATAAGACAAATCAAGAGATGAAAAATCCTGAAGGTATAGAAAATCATGAGATCTCTATTAATTATGTCAATACAGGAGGATTATGGAATCGAAATGAGATGAAAAATATGGATGAAATATTTTCCTATTCCGTAACATGTGATATTGTTAACGGAAGTGAGGATCTTGAACTAAGATCCGTCACTGAATGTCAAAAAAGACATGACTGGATAAAATGGAAAGACGCTATACAGGCTGAATTGAATTCACTTAATAAGCGTAAAGTATTTGGACCTATTATCCTCACGCCTGAAGCCGTGAGACCAGTAGGATACAAATGAGTTTTTGTGCGAAAACGCAACGAAAAAAATGAGATTGTAAGGTACAAAGCTCGACTTGTTGCTCAAGGTTTTCACAAAGACCTGGAATTGATTATGAAGAAACATATTCTCCAGTAATGGATGCAATTACGTTTAGATATTTAATCAGCCTAGTAGTTTCTAAAAATTTAGAAATGCGTCTTATGGATATTGTTACAGCTTATTTATATGGGTCGCTTGATAGCGATATTTATATGAAAATCCCTGAAGGATTTAAAATGCCTGAAGCATTAAGTCCGAAACCCAAAGAATTATATTCGATCAAATTATAAAGATCGTTATATGAGTTAAAACAATCAGGGCCCATGTGATATAATCGCTTAAGCGAGTATTTGTTAAAAGAAGGATATGTGAATAATCTTATATGCCCATGTGTTTTTATAAAGAAAACAATATCCGGATTCATTATCATTGCTGTATATGTTGATGATTTAAATATCATTGGACTCATAAAGAAGTCCTAGAAGTAATGATGTATTTAAAGAATGAATTTGAAATGAAAGACCTTGGGGAAACCAAATATTGTATTGGTTTACAGATTGAGCACTTTCAAAGTGGGATACTTTTGTATCAATCAAATTATACTAAAAATGTCTTGAATCGCTTTAATATGGATAAAACAAATCCTTTAAGCACTCCAATAGTTGTTAGATCATTGAATGTGGAGAAGGATCAATTCGCCCTCGCGAAGATAATGAAGAGGTTTTTGGTCCTGAAGTACCATACCTATGTGCAATTGGAGCTCTTATGTATCTATCTAATTGTACCCGACCAGATATAACATTTGCTACTAATTTATTAGTAAGATTTAGCTCATCTCCTACACGGAGACATTGGAATGGTATAAAGCATGTATTTCGTTATCTTCGAGGAACAACTAATTTTGATTTATTTTATTCTAGAGGATCAAAATAAGAAATGATTGGTTATGCAGATGCAGGTTACTTGTCAGATTCACATAAAGTCAGGTCTCAAACAGGATATGTGTTCACATGTGGAGGTACAGCGATCACTTGGCGTTCACAAAAGCAGACACTTATTGCCACTTCTTCAAATTATGCTGAAGTCATAGCACTTCATGAAGCAAGTCGAGAATGTATATGGTTAAGGTCTGCAACTCAACACATCAAAGCAACTTGTGGATTACCAGTTAACAGAGATCCAACGGTACTGTTTGAAGACAATGCTGCATGTGTCGCTCAAATGAAGGAAGGATTCATCAAAAGCGACCGAACCAAGCATATACCCCCTAAGTTCTTCTCATTCAGCCAAGAACTTAAAAAGGATAAGAAAATTAATATTTAATATATCCGATCAAGTGATAATGCGGCAGATCTCTTTACAAAGGCACTTTCCACTACAACTCTTAGAAAGCTCATTCGAGATATTGGGATACGTCATATGCGAGATTTATGAAGAAGAACTACTCATGTCAACTTAAGGGGGAGCTTACGTGGCTGCACTCTTTTTCCCTTACTATGGTTTTATCCCACAGGGTTTTTCCTGGTAAGGTTTTTAACGAGGCAGCATAGAACACGTATACAGAGATGATGTACTCTTTTTCCCTTCGCTATTATTTTATCCCACTGGGTTTTCATAGTAAGGTTTTTAATGAGACATCATGTATGGTAGACAGCCAAGGGGGAGTGTTAAGAAAAGTTAAAGAAGGTGGCTCTCCACCAAATCCTTTCAAATCCTCCATCCTCCAACCACCAACTACCCTAATAAATGTGGTTATTAATGACTGCATAGTAACTCAAAGTTTATCTATAAATAGGCCCTTCGTGGTTCATTTCAATGCACACTTTAGAAATCAATAAAAATTCCTACTTCTACTCTGTCTCTAAAATTCTCTGTTTCGGTGTTATTTCTCAGAGTTTTACAACAAGATTTTGTTTTTGTTTGAATTTTTAGTTTGCTTTTGTCATGCATGAATTTAAGGACCTGTTTGGTTAGGAAAAGAGAGGAAATAAAATTAACAATTATTAATTTTCTCTATTTTTTTTTTCAAAAAAAGCTTTTATGTGGGTCCTGCAATATCAATTTTTCAATCATTTTTTCTCTCTATTTTGCGGTGAAAAAAAAATGAAGAAAATACTGACGTTTTGATGACATCATCACAAATTTTTCTCACTTTTAATTTTCTCAAACAAACAACAAACAGCTGAGTCCACAAAAACCAACTTTCCAGCCTATTTTCCTGGAAACAAACGGTCCCTAACATTAGAAGATAATCGATATTGTAGCTGGACATTGGTTTGTGAACGGTTGACTTTATGAGTATTAAGTAGATATAAATACTAGTAAACATTAATTACATAATAGATCACAAGCGCTAATAAAATAACTAGCTTTTAAAATTATTGACTTAAGCTGTCTACTAAATTCTACTAGATGAGAGAATCTACATTCACAGAACAGCGAAAAAAGAAAAAAACAAAGAAATGGTTTGTATTTGTGTTCTAAGATTTTTCAGGATTGAATTCTCAGTTGTAAGGTTGAAGCCAGGTTCTTTTAATTATGTTTCTTGTATTTAATTTCAACCTTCTAAAAATCTCTTCCTTCATGCGTAAGCATATTTAGCACGTATGCACTCTCCCAACCTGACATTATTTATATTCAACTCAATCCAAAAGTACAAGCGAGCTCCTATCTCTCATGATCTCCGGTAGCATGTGTTGTGCCCGGAGGAGCCAATCACATGTCAATCACATTAAGATCAATGTTTCTAAATGTCGAGTTAATCACGAACAATGTAGCGCAAACTAAATACCAAAGAGAGAAGAACACAAGTTCTAACGAGGTTCGGCAACTTGACAATGTCCTCAGGACAGAAAGAAGATCTTATTCAAACAATTGAGTTCCAAGGGTTACAAAATTAATCTGAAGATCAAACTAGAGAAACTACACAGTCGGTCGTAGAAATCTCTCAAACAAAGTAATCCTAAAACTCTCAAATACATACTCTCTCTTGTGGATACAAATAAGAGTACAACACCCTCCAATATATAGGTAGAGATCTCACGAAGAAAAGAAACTAAAAACTACGAATTCGGATAAGAAACGAACTCAGAATCCAACTTGAAAATCACCCAGAACACGCACCTGTCGACAACCATAAGAGGCCTGTTGACAGACTGAGTCAGACCAACTCTCTGTTGGCGCGCATGTTGACAGCTATATGTCTGTTGTCGACAGACTAACAAACCACTGCTTTCTGTTGGCGTCTGTCGACCGCCCTCATACCGCTGTTGACAGTTGCTTGCATCTGGAGTGCGGCTATTCACACCCACAAAATTTCTTAACACACCTGCATATTTAATACACCCACAAAATTTCTAAACACACACTTCTCACTTTTTCTAAACTACTATTTTCATCTTAAATCAATTATTTTTTTAAATACCAATTCTATCCTATCCTTCCTCCCTCAACAAAACAACCATCTCTCCTCTCTCTCTCTCTCTTACTGTGTATTAATTATGCAGTTAGAGATTCATTAAATAGCCTTCGAGTAAATTTGATGTTTTCAGTTGGTTTGAGGCTTACATCTAATTCACATATATTTCTCAGTACATTGTGAATGCATTTAAGCTAACATAATTAGACAAATAAAAATTATTTTTGCAGAAAGAAATGCGAAAAAGGAAACACCTAAATCAAAACCCCAATCGATTATAAAACAACAAATAGAAGACAACTAAGTAATCCAACAAACTTTCTTTCTAAAGAAAGAGAGTGCTTGAAATCTGAGCTAAATACGCTAAAAGAAACGAATTTTGCAGGAAAATAAGATTTTAATGCATTAGAATAGAATACATCAAATTGAGAATGATACTGAAAGACGAGCGAATCAAATTGATTTTTATATGTTTCTATTATCTTATGTCTGTATTGTACAGATTAGTAAAAAAATATTTACACTATGCTCACTATTTTTAAGACGATCAAAAGAAAATGACAATATCCAATTTATAATCTCATTCTTTATTTGAATACATTAATTTAATTTTAATATTATTTAGTTGTTTTTCTATTCATTAGTTTAAATTTCTGGGACATAAGAGGAAATAGAACGCACAAATTTTTTTTGAGAAGAACAAATCGAACAAATTTGTTCAGATTATAAGGGTCCAAACTTTGTTCAGATGACACGACATAGACTTTAAGCAATAGAACACTATTAAATTACATACGAAGAAATAAACGGTTCTTTGCGACAAATTTTAAACCATACATTTGGTGCATAGATTTTGTTTAGTCTTCGTTGATCAAACTAGTAGCGCTGAAATTCAAAAAAAAAATAATTTAATAAACTATATGAAGGAAAGTTACTTTTTGACTATTTATCATGCTCTCATGACATTTGTTTGCCTATAGCTATCATTGTGACAATTTTTTTTATGATATAGACGCTGATAAATTTTTTAGGCCTCGTGTTGGTAGCGAAAAAGCATATATTTAAAGAATATAAAGGAAGCTGGATTGATTAGGAATATGATTTGGATGGGTGTATTCAACAATTATTGGTATGCGTTTAGGAATAGAATTTTCATTAATTGTAATATTAGAGTTAATGAATGTCTATTTTAGTCTTTTAATTTAGACTTGAATCTCCCCTTTGTTTAATGCTGGATTCTTGATGTGGCGGTGGAAAGTGAATCTTGTTTCCCGTTGACGCGGCCGAACGTCAAGTTTCTCTTATGGATTCTCTCTTTGGATCTACTGGTGGAGTAGCACAGCTCCAATCAGTAATGAAATCTCAAAGAGATTTAAAGAACTTGAAATCAGCAAGTTAACAAAAAGAGTTGAACTCTTCCCAGGCTACAAGAGCTTCGAGGCTGAACTTTTGGTAAGGTAGCTCTCCTCCTCTGCCCATGGCTTCTTGGATTCCTCCATCAGGACTCTCCTCCTCAGCCCTTTTAGAAGAGGTCCCCTTTCAGCGCTCTTTTTAGAAGAGGTCCCCTCCCCCTCAGCCTCTTTTTCTTCTCTAGCTATTCATAGCTATTTATAGAGGAATTGGGGTGTAACCAACCCCTTAATCTCTCCATCATGGGAGGAGTGTAACCAACTCTTTAAATCTCTCCATAATGGGAAGTTATTCCCCATTATGTGGAAAGAAAATGGGGTGTAACTGACCAAGTTTGTGGCTGTCAGTTATAGCAGAATTGCGGGTCTCGCGGTGGACGCGGACTTTACTTTGATGTTGAGACGCGGAGCTCACAGGCTCGCGTCTGTGTTAGAACGCGTAGCTGCTCAGACTCGCGTTTGAGTTGAAACGCGACCTCCGCGTCTGACGACCTCCGCGTCTGACAAAGGATGCGAGGTCCGCGTCTGGCGACCTCTGCGTAAGAGGTTGGAATGCGACCTCTGCGTCTGACAAAGGACGCGAGGTCTGTGTCTGGTAACCTCCGCGTCAGAGGCTAGAACGTGGGGTTTGCATCTGGCATTGGAACGCGACCTCCACGTCAGAGGCTGGGATGCGGGGTCCGCGTCTAGGAGATTTGCGTCTGAGGCTCTGTCCGTAGTAACTTTTTGATAGCCTACAGAACCCCCTCCAATGTTTTCGATATTCCGCGGTTGACTGGGACGGATTTCGAAATACTTTGGACTTTGATTGGATCTAGGCTTCCTGTAATCGAACTGGCATTCTTCTGAGCGGTAGTCTCGAGCTTGATCTTGTCTGGATTCTGGTCTTTGTGCGTGTATTATTGAACTGCTTGAAGCCTCCAAGAAAGATCGTTGTAATTTGATTGTCGGTGTATTGTTGAACCGGTGGAGTTGTTAATTGCCTTTGTCAGTGTATTTTTGAACTGATTGTAGTAGCAGAGACATACTCTTTGTATTGGGGGGAGAGGACGCAGCTCTCACAGACGCGGTTCTGGCACACTGATCAAGTGGAGACGCGAACTTCACCAAAGTTGAGATGCCACTCTCAATTATTGTAGAGACGTGGCTCTCAATTTGAGACACAACATTAAGACGCGGCTCTGTACTTGAGACGCGAAGTTCATGCTCAAAGCTTCTTTGAAAGAGTTTTAATTGCCAGAGGTGTGATATTAACTTAGCAAATTAAATAACTCTACTAGGGGAATTTGAGAAGGTTATTGTCAGAGGTGTGATGTTAACTTGACAGTGAGATCTGAACTTGTGTTTTGAACAAGTTTTGTGGACCTGCTATTTTATTGATGAGAATAACAAGTGAAATTTGATCCGCTAGGGATTATGCCAGAGTCTATCGTCAGAGGTTTAGTGTTAACAAGACTAGAACTCTGCTAGGAATGAAAGTTTGTTGTCAGAGGTGTGATATTAACATTACAACAATTGATTTTACGATCTACACAATTTAAGTGGACCTGTCATTCTGTTGAAGAGAATGACAAGTGGGATTGGATTTGTTGAAGATCTATAGAGATTTTTACCGTCAAAGGTGTAATGTTAACATGACGAGTTTGGATTTACAATTTGAGCAAATAGAATTGTTAGAGGTGTGATATTAACTTGACAAAGATGTGTGCTAGAGGTGTGATATTAACTTAGCACCACGAAAGTCTCATTTTCACTGAGAAAATTTAGAGAAGATCATTGCCATAGGTGTAATGTTAACTTAACAATGAAATGTATGCTAGAGGTGTGATGTTTAACTTAGCATTGAAAGATCTCATTTTTATGGAGAAAATCGAGGAGATCACTGTCATAGGTGTAATGTTAACTTAACAGCGATTGATTTTGCAATATGAGCAACTTTGGTCAGAAGTGTAGTATTAACTTGACCGAGAGATTCTGCGATCTGCGCAGTTTGGTGGACTCGCTATACTATTGAAGAGGACTGACAAGTTGAAATTTTGGTCAGAGGTGTGATGTTAACTTGACCGGGATTTGTCTTGCGATTTGAGCAAGTTTGGTCAGAGGTGTGATGTTAACTTAACAGGGATTTGTCTACTGTTAGAGGTGTAATGTTTGAACATAACAGTATTCTGAATGGACTTATCATTTTATTGAAAAGAATTGACAAGTTGAAATTTTACCCCTCGGGAAACATCAAAGTCTTACTGTCAGAGGTGTGATATTAACATGACAGGTTTGATTTGTAATTTATTCCACTGAGAAAATTGAGGAAAATCACTGTTAGAGATTTAATGTTAACTTAACAGTGAATATGTCAGAGGTATAATATTAACTTGACATGTTTGATCTGTGATTATTTCACTGGAGAAATAGTCACAGGCTTTTTGTGGTCCTACCATTCCATGGATGGGAATCAGTAATGGATTTTGGAGGAAATTTTAGGGAATGAGTTGTCAGAGGTAATTATTAACATGACAAATATTGATTTCCCTAGAAAATAAAGATTTACCGTTAGAGGTGTAATGTTTAACATAACAGTAATGAGATTTTGCGATTTAAGCAATTTAAGTGGACCTGCCATTCTATTGAAGAGAATGACAAGTAAGACTAGACCCGTTGGGGATCTAAATATTTCTTTACCGTCAGAGGTGTGATATTAACTTAACAGATTAAATTAAATCTTGTCAGAGGTGTGATATTAACCTGACAAGGATGTGAGCTAGAGGTGTACTGTTAACTTAGCTCCATAAGAACTTCAGTTTCATTGGGGAGACTGAAGATATCACTGTCATAGGTGGTGTTAAACTTAACAGTAGAGGTAATGCTAGAGGTGTGATGTTAAACTTAGCATTAGCCATCTCGACTCCGATACGAAAGTTCGAGGGAAAGTCATTGTCATAGGTGCATTGTTGAACTTAACAATGAATTGGTTGCTAGAGGTGTGATGTTAAACGTAGCATCGCTTATCTCAGGTTCGAGATGAAAGCCTGAGGAAAAGTCATTGACAAGGTGTAGTATTGAACTTAACAATGAACTGGATGCTAGAGGTGTGGTGTTAAACTTAGCATCACTCATCTCAGCTTCAATATGGAAGCCTGAGGAAAAGTGATTGTCAGAGGTTTAATATTGAACTTGGCAGCAACTTAATCACTGTTAGAGGTGTAGTATTAACATAATAGTAGTTTTTCAGAGGTTTATTGTTAACATGACAAATCCCAGTTCATTTTATTAAGGAGATGAACACAAGTATTTTTGTAGCCCTATCATTTTGTGGATGAGAATTGGTAGGAGATTTTGGAGGAGAGGATGGGACTAAGTCCCTCAAGGTTTTTAGCAAACCTTCTACTCAGGCTCGTGTTTCCATGTCAGAGAAAGGACGCGAGGTCCGCGTCTGGCGACTTCCGTGTTTGACTGAGAAAGGACGCGACGTCTGCGTCTGGCGACCTCCGCGTCTGACATTGGAACGCGAGGTCCGCGTCTGGCGACCTCCGCGTCTGACATTGGAACACGAGGTCTGCGTCTGGCGACCTCCGCGTTTGACTAAGAAAGAACGCGAGGTCCGCGTATGGTGACCTCCGCGTCTGATATTGAAACGCGAGGTCTGCGTCTCTTGGAAGAGTTTTGAGTTTGAAGCCTTAGGCTAAAAACTGACAACTCAGTCATCTGAAAGTTACAGTGACAATCAAAGAGCACTGCCAAGATGAACTGCTCGCAATGGCACTCGAACCCATGGGATGAGAGCTTCTCAGTTCATATTTGAACATGGCCTTTTGGGGCTGAATGCGAACCTCGCGTTTCTGAAGTGAAACGCGATGATCTCATTCTGGCGCAGCCTCCTACTGAACGCGTGTCTTGCGCTTTTGAATAGAAACGCGAAGGTCATCCTTAAACACTGTCAGCGACTCTCGCATTTTAAAAATGAAACGCTAAGGTCATGTCCTGGTGCGGCCTTAGGCTGAACGTGGGTCGCGCGTTCTCACGTTTGGCACAGCTTGAGGGTGGACGCGAACTTCACGTTTTGGCGCTGAAACGTGCAGCTCGTGAACGCGAGCATCGCGTTTTGTTGCAAAAATGCGGGGCTGAAAGCGAAATTCGCGTTTGGTGCCGAAACACGGGGGTGAAAGCGAGCTCTGTTTGCTGATGGTGAACTTGACGTCTTTGTCGACGATCAGCGATCCATTTGGCTCACAGGAGTTGATGCGAACCCCCTGCAAATTGAGTTTGCTGAGCCTTAGGAGGAGTCTTGCGGCGAGATTTGCCTTCATCATCATTGGCCTCGCGGGTCTTATAGGAGACATTGATGTGGGCCACATATGCTATTGCAACCACTCCTGTCTGCTGACGATGAGTGCAACGCCTTCGCCGTTTCTCGGCATTCCGATTAAGTCGAAGAGGTTATTGAGAACCCCCGGCATCCGGAACTAGAAGTGTCTTGATAAAAGGATGGAGGGAGATTGGTCTCTATTACCATCTTAACCGTGGGTCATGGCGCGGGTCTCTGAAAAGACGTTGGGGCTGACCATGTTATCTCCACGGGAGACTCCCGAAGCTTAGGGGGAGTTCAACTTCTCTTAGTCGAATTCGATCACAATCGATTCGACTGTGAATCCAAACATCTTGACGTCGGCTTGCGCCACCACTTTCTCGTTGGTTGAGAAAGATTATTGTCCCCAGCGGAGTCGCCATCTTTTGTACGCGTCGGAAAGATCATAATTGCAAAATTCTTTTAATTGGATAGAAGATTACAACGGGTACAATCCGATTACAAAAGAGAGGGAATCTTTGGGTTGATTCTCCTTTTTATTTAAAACTGAGTTTTCACGTGGCGATGGAGAGTGAGTCTTGTTCCCCGTTGACCGGTTCGAACGTCAAGTTTCTCTTGTGGATTCTCTCTTTGGATCTACTGGTGGAGTAGGACAGCTCCACTCAGTAATGAAATCTCAAAGAGATTTAAAAAACTTGAACTCAGCAAGTTAACAAAAAGAGTTGAACTCTTCCCAGGCTACAAGAGCTTTGAGGCTGAACTTTTGGCAAGGTAGCTCTCCTCCTCTGCCCATGGCTTCTTGGATTCCTCCATCAAGACTCTCCTCTTCAGCCCTTTTAGAAGAGGTCCCCTATCAGCGCTCTTTTTTGAAGAGGTCCCCTCCCCTCAGCCTCTTTTTCTTCTCTAGCTATTCATAGCTATTTATAGAGGAATTGGGGTGTAACCAACCCGTTAAATCTCTCCATCATGGGAGGAGTGTAACCAACTCCTTAAATCTCTTCATAATGGGAAGTTATTCCCCATTATGTGGAGAGAAAATGGGGTGTAACTGACCAAGTTTGTGGCTGTCAGTTATAGCAGAATTGCGGGTCTCGCGCTGGACGCGGACTTTACTTTGATGTTGAGACGCGGAGCTTACAGGCTCGCGTCTGTGTTAGAACGCGGAGCTGCTCAGGCTCGCGTTTGAGTTGAAACGCGACCTCTGTGTCTGACGACCTCCGCGTCTGACAAAGGATGCGACCTCCGCGTCTGGCGACCTCCGTGTCATAGGTTGGAATGCAACCTCCGCGTTTGACAGAGGACGCGAGGTCTGCGTCTGGCGACCTCCGCGTCAGAGGCTGGAACGTGGGGTCCACATCTGGCATTGGAACGCGATCTCCGCGTCAGAGGCTGGGACGCAGGGTCCGCGTCTAGGAGATTCGCGTCTAAGGCTTTGTCCGTAGTAACTTTTTGATAGCCTACAGCCCCCATTCGAAATAGTCTTCTAAATGTAAAACATATAGTACTTAGCCAGCTCGAACTCTCCAACCCTGCATGAAAGGTATAAAACCTTCTGAGGAAGAGACGGTGGTCGTTAGCGATGGGCAATGCATCATATATCAAGCCATCAGATATGTGTATGAGAGCTCAACCTTGGGACTGGGAGTCTTACCCGGGGGATGACCACTAGAACCCTTGACTGGGTTGCCCTCTGCGTCCACGATAGCTTCCACCTGACAGAAGATCTTCGTTAGCGCCGGTAACCTACTCAAGATCCCGGCCACCATTGCTGGAAGGAGAGCAATTGATTTTTCATGAGCAAGAAAGACAACCGGGTACAACACGTCGGCAACGATCACCTCGTGCGGCAGCATCGGCACCATACATCGCTTTAGCTACAACATGAGCAAGCCTGCCAATAGAGCCCGATCAGATATCGGGATCCTCGCCTGATGGTGAAAGCTTTTAAAAAATTATATCTAGTTTAAAGTATCCTCATTAGACTCTGTGATGCATGAGCTAGTGTAACACCCCGCTCCCAGAATACGTACTTAGTTGCGTATTCAGATTTTTTAATCGTATTTTTTGATTTACTTCCTGTATTTATTTTGTATTATAAATTATTTGTATGATCGTTTTGTCTTGGATTCGGATTCACTGACTCGGAGTCAGCCCTAGTCTGAACCGAGGGCCCGATCCTAGGGTATTACTCGATTTGGTCTTTTTGGTCTTTAGATTTGATCGATTTCAGTTTTAAACATCATTTTCCAATATTTTAGATTTTCTATGATTTTCTGAAATTTTCCTGAATTAAATTGAAAATCTTCAAAACCGGTGTCGATCAGTGCCGCTGACCGATTCCCAGATTTTTAATTTACAAACAGATTGGAATTACAAGAACTGTCTTTTTATATTATTTCTTAAAATCACATTTTCCATCTAAATACTTTTTCTGAGGATTTTATGAATTTATGAAAATTCCACCAGATTGGGTGTCGGCCAGTATCGCTGGTTGATTCCAGAATTTTTAGTTTACAATCGGAATTGAATTTCTGAATTCTACTTTCACTTTACTTCTTAAAATCATATTTTATTCTTTAATATATTTTCTGAGATTTTTCGAAATTTATCAAAATCCGGCCGACCCGGTGTAGACCGGTATCGGCGGTTGACTTCCGGATTTTTAATTTGAAAACGGGATTTTATTTCTGAATACCGATTTCATATTATTCCTCAGGATGACGTTTTCTACCTCTGGGTATTTTTGGGGATTTTTCTGGAACAGTCGATATTTCGCGACCATGTTATAATATTATTATTTTTTTCCAATCTCTTCTTTTCTTTCTTTCTTCCCTTTTCTTTTCTTCCACCGGCTTCAGCCCACTCCCCTCCACGTGGGCGACACCACCTCACCCCCCTTCATTAATTCCCTCTCCCATCCATCACTCCATCAATCCCTCTCTTTTTCTTTTTCTTTTCTTTTTCTTTTTCCTTCTTCTCTTCTTCTCCTTTCTCTTCTTCTTCTCCTCCATTTTGTGGCCGACGACCAAGCCGAGCCCCCACCTCCGGCGGCCACGACGCCGGCGAGAGACCCCCCAACTCCGGCGGCCAAGCCTCTTCTCCTCCATCTCCAACAGCCACATCAACATTAAACCTCCATTATCTCTTCCTCCCCCTAGATCCGGCCACCATTGCCGGGACTCCGACCACCACGCCGGCGAGCCTTTCAACTCCGGCGAAGCCCTTCCTCCTCCTTTGCCCTCTGGCCGCACCTCCGCGGCCAGAGCTTGGCCAGGCCAGGGCAGCAGGCCCTGGCCGTGACCCAGTTGGAGGGAGGGGGTTGCTGCCCCCTCCCTGTCTTTTCCCTGGGGTGGCCACCGGCCACCCCAGCTCTGGCGCCCAGACGGCGCTCCGCCGGCGGCCGGCGGCATCGCCCAGCCAGGGGCTTTCAGCCCCCTGTGCGTGAGAAGGGGGGGCTGCTGCCCCCTGTCCTCTCTCTCTCTCTCCCTTGGTCTCTCTCTCTCTCTCCTCCTCCTTTGTTGGCGCCGCCGGCGGCCAGCCGCCGCCGGCCAGGCCTCTGGCCGGCAGAGCGCCGGCCAGGTCCCCCAGGGCCCACGGTTCCCCGTGGGCCCTCCTTGCGCAGGGGCTGCGTGAGCAACCCCAGCACTCTCTCCCTTCTCTCTTTTACTCTCTCTCTCTCTCCTGCCCTCTCTCTCTACTCTCTCTCCTCTCTCTACAATCTCTCTCTCCCTTGAACTTCCTCTCTCTCTCTCCCTCCAGATTCTCTCTCTCTCTCAAGATTCTCTCTCTCTCTCCTGATTTCTCTCTCTCCTCTCCCTAATCTCCTTCTCTCTAGATCTCCCTCTCTCCTCATTTCTGCGTCTTCCCCTTGCGTCCCACTCCCTGGCTCTCTGTCTCTGTTAATTGATAGACGCGGAACTTATCCCGACGTCCAAACAATTCCTTAACGCGGCCTTCGCGTTCTTGTATCGACGCAATGCGGAGTCCAGGCCCGCGTCTGTGTTCCCCCCATGTCAACACGACGCGGAGCTCACGCCCGCGTCTGTGTTCTTCTCGTGTTAACGCGACGCGGAACCCACGTCCGCGTCTGCGTCCTTCTCATGCTATTACTTGAACGCGGGTGTCGAACCCCGCGTTCGTGGCATCTTCGCGACGCGACTCCCGCGTCTGCGACTCCCGCGTCTCACTCTCAAAAACCCGCGTCTACCTGTGCACTCTCGCTTTCCATATGCTTCTCTCTCTAGGTTTCTCTCTCTTTCTCTCTCTAACTCTTTCTCTCTCCTCTTCACTTTCTCTCTCTAATATTTATACATTATTATATTTATGGCGCGGGCGCGAGTTCCATGGATTACGGACTTTTCGGCATTCCGGTGATTTAGGCGAGTGTCCTCGCCTCCATTTGGGTTTTCCCGCTTTGTCGGGTCGACATGTATTTTATTCCATGTTTAAATGTATTTTGTATTGGGCTGAGTTCCTGTATTTGTGTATGGCCGAGTGCCAATGACTGGACATGTATTGCTTTGTGACGAATGCTTGTATTAGGGTAGTTTAATTCTTGTACATATACCATGCCTGTGTTGTATTTTACTGCTTTATACCATGCGTGGCCGACCCTTCGTGGTCGTTGGACTCTGGGTTTCTGCCCACTCCTGGGATGGCTATTAGCCACCGAGAGTGCGCTTAAACCCCGAGCATACTTGACCTCCGGACCCTTCAGCCTCCGGTCTCTCACTATCTCGAAAGAGAAGTGATTGGGACCGTCAGGTTTCTCAGCTCCGTCTGGTGAGCATACTTAGCGCTCAGCGCTTTATTCACTAAATTCGTCTAGGCGAGATGCTGTCGGATTTTCTACTCGTATTGTAAACCCGGTAACTTCGCCAAGCGCATTAGTGTCTAAACCCTGTTCGCTGCCTGTGCCTCCAGCTTGTTCAGCTCCGCCTGGTTATCAGGATCAGCGTCTAGCGCTTTACCACTAGATTCGTCTAGGCGAAATGCTGCCGGATTTCCTACTCGCACTTTAAGCCGAGTTGTCCTGGTAACCTTGCCAGGCGCTCCAGTGTTAAATACTGTTTGCTGTCTGTGCCTCCAGCTTGCTCAGCTCCGCTGGTTGTGCTCAGCTACTACTACTATATCACATGTCATGTATTTACCTGATATGTTAACACTTGCCATACCATTACTTCATACCTATCATTTACATGCTACTATTTAACACCTGTTTGTATCACCTGTTAACTGATGTGTTATCACCTGACACCAGACATGCTACTTCTTGGCAAGGCCCCTGTTATGACATGACTTGCCACCGGACTAATATCTATCTCTTAACATGATTGGTCACCTGCCAAATATCATCCTCCTGTCATGCTATCACTTGACACCCGGCATGATATACTTGCCTCTTGACATATTAATACTTGACCAGTGATTATCACATTTACGGGAATACTATACTTGTTATCCTACATTACATGCAATGACTTGAATCTTGTACTTGTTATCCTGTATTATATATACAGTGACCTGAATCTGCAGTACTCATGTACTCCTGAACTCCTGATCATGTCTTGCACTTGCTATTCCCGTAAATTGATAATTACATAATAAACCATAAAACTGGACAACTTACATCGGGTCGGGGGAAACTTGCGACTATCAATATATGTTCGTGTTTACAGTGGTACTAGGCATGTTGTGCAACTAAAACTTCCGGTCTGACCTGTGGGCCTCCAGGCGACCGAGGGGAGTGCTGGCTCCCTCCTTCCTGGTACCATCTTGATAAGGGCATCCTATAAGACCCTCCTGATCGCCTTGCGGCAGGTTCCGTCCACCAAGCAACGGAACAATCCTGGGCCGTGGTCCCGGGTATGTACGGGACCCACTGTAAACATTGTTCGTTGATACCCCCGTTGGTTTCCAATAACAACCTTGCTTTACTCAGATGTGGATATCTGTGTGCTGGGATGCTAGTTCACATATCTAGACATCAGGGTAAGACGAGTAATAATAATAATAAAAGATGCCAACTATGGATCCGTTGTATGTTTTACCGAGTTTGCTTCCATCGGGTTTTACATCGGATTTTCGGTTTTATGATTATTATCATATTAGCTACTCATACCCTGTTTTATTACCCATGTTCCATTCCATCGGTCTACTGCTCCTATCTTATCATTCCATGAGTAGTTCCTGCTTGATATCACTTGTTATATATATACCTGCTTATACATGCTTATGCTCATGACACGGTTTCAATGCATGATTATGATTCGGTTTTATCGATACACGTGTGTTTATCCTTGCACGCCATCTGGCTTTCGTATCACCACTCGCCTGGGGAGTTCTATCTGACTCCCCTGGATTCTCATGTCCAGGTCCTGGAGCTTGAAGCATGTCAGAGCTTGGAACTTGTAGAGTCCCGGTTGCTGATCAGAATGGCGCAGCGGTAGCGTGGATCTCCAGCAGATCATCCTGAGCTCTATCCTTCCAGGCCCCCTGTGTGCCTCTCGAGTTTTCCTTTTGTAAACTCGTGAGTGCCTTTGATACTGTTCATTCTTGTACATCCCTTTGTATTCTCGCATTTGCGCCTATTGGTGATGTAATATTATTGTAATATTTGTCACCTCTGGTGATAACTTTGTAATTGTACTCATTGGTTGGAATGTATAATGCACCACGTGCTTCCGTACTCTGATTCTTGCCTGTACTGATGCTTAGCGTATATACGTGAGGGTATTTCTGACCTGCGTATATACGTCGCAGTAACGTCTCCGTACCCGTCGGGATCGGGGCGTTACAGGTTGGTATCAGAGCCTAGGCTCTCGCATCCTCAGTACGTCCAGATGGCAAATTAATGGTAAAGAAATTTGCAACTGGAATGCATGAGTCCTGGTTATACAGTCCAACTACAAGTACAGAGTTATCTAATCATTCTTGATCATCCTTCCTTTGATTCCTAATCCCTTCCATCTTTCTCCTGTTTGATTTTTCGAAGCCTTTATACCAACTTAAGATATGGATATACTAGAGAGGTAGTGGCTGGTTCTGAATGAAGCGATTATATGATCTCTTTGGCCAACTCTTTGAAGTTCGGGTATTCTCAGGATTGATCCACAATCGGGTTATGTTTCAGAAGTCGGTATTCAGGTTTTTCTACAGTTATTCTCTATTATTGGCTATATTCTTCGGAATGATCGATGCCTGGTCTTCGGAATTCTTAACTATCGGTCTTCTTTATTTATGCTCAGTATTATCAGGGTTTTCTTTATCTTCAGTATTCTGGCTCATTCTTGGAGCGACACTAAGTATACAGTACAGCGGGAATTCTATTGCAAAGCTATGTTATCAGTCAGTAATATTCGGCATTGTTCGAAGATTTATACAGCCGGAAGTGCAGAGGATGTCTATATTCTGATCATTGTTCAGTCAACTTGAGAGCCCTACCTATAGTGCTTCATATCTTAATTGGTATAATTCCCGTCCTTGTCTCCTTGTGTTCAATTTACCCCTTATCGAAATTGTGAGGACGCAATTTTTGTAAGGTGGATGGATTGTAACACCCCGCTCCCAGAATACGTACTTAGTTGCGTATTCAGATTTTTCGATCGTATTTTTCGATTTACTTCCTGTATTTGTTTTGTATTATGAATTATTTGTATGATCGTTTTGTCTTGGATTCGGATTCACTGACTCGGAGTCAGCCCTAGTCTGAACCGAGGGCCCGATTCTAGGGTATTACTCGATTTGGTCTTTTTGGTCTTTAGATTTGACCGATTTCAGTTTTAAACATTATTTTCCAATATTTTAGATTTTCTATGATTTTCTGGAATTTTCCTGAATTAAATTGAAAATCTTCAAAACCGGTGTCGATCAGTGCCGCTGACCGATTCTCGGATTTTTAATTTACAAACAGATTAGAATTACAAGAACTGTCTTTTTACATTATTTCTTAAAATCACATTTTCCATCTAAATACTTTTTCTGAGGATTTTATGAATTTATGAAAATTCCACCGGATTGGGTGTCGGCCAGTATCGCTGGTTGATTCCAGGATTTTAGTTTACAATCGGAATTGAATTATTGAATTTTGCTTTCACTTTACTTCTTAAAATCATATTTTATTCTTTAATACATTTTCTGGGATTTTTCGAAATTTATCAAAATCCGGCCGACCCGGTGTAGACTGGTATCGGCGGTTGACTTCCAGATTTTTAATTTGAAAACGGGATTTTATTTCTGAAAACCAATTTCATATTATTCCTCAGGATGACGTTTTCTACCTCTGGGTATTTTTGAGGATTTTTCTGGAACAGTCGATATTTCGCGACCATATTATAATATTATTATTTTTTTTCCAATCTCTTCTTTTCTTTCTTTCTTCCCTTTTCTTTTCTTCCACTGGCTTCAGCCCACTCCCCTCCACGTGGGCGACACCACCTCACCCCCCTTCATTAACTCCCTCTCCCATCCATCACTCCATCAATCCCTCCCTTTTTCTTTTTCTTTTTCTTTTCTTTTTCTTTTCCTTCTTCTCTTCTTCTCCTTTCTCTTCTTCTTCTCCTCCATTTTGTGCCCGACGACCAAGCCGAGCCCCCACCTCCGGCGGCCACGATGCCGGCGAGAGACCCCCCAACTCAGGCGGCCAAGCCTCTTCTCTTCCATCTCCAACACCCACATCAACATTAAACCTCCACCATCTCTTCCTCCCCCTAGATCCGGCCACCATTGCCGGGACTCCGACCACCACACCGGCGAGCCTTTCAACTCCAGCGAAGCCCTTCCTCCTCCTTTGCCCTCTGGCCGCGCTTCCGCGGCCAGAGCTTGGCCAGGCCAGGGCAGCAGGCCCTGGCCGTGACCCAGTTGGAGGGAGGGGGTTGCTGCCCCCTCCCTGTCTTTTCCCTGGGGTGGCCACCGGCCACCCCAGCTCTGGCGCCCCGCCGGCGCTCCGCCGGCGGCCGGCGGCATCGCCCAGCCAGGGGGCTTTCAGCCCCCTGTGCGTGAGAAGGGGGGCTGCTGCCCCCTGTCCTCTCTCTCTCTCTCTCTCTCTCCCCCTTGGTCTCTCTCTCCTCTCCTCCTTTGTTGGCGCCGCCGGCGGCCAGACCGCCGCCGGCCAGGCCTCTGGCTGGCAGAGCGCCGGCCAGGTCCCCCAGGGCCCACGGTTCCCGTGGGCCCTCCTTGCCGGCGCTCTCTCTACTCTCTCCCTTCTCTCTTTTACTCTCTCTCTCTCTCCTGCCCTCTCTCTACTCTCTCTCCTCTCTCTACAATCTCTCTCTCTCTCCTGAACTTCCTCTCTCTCTCTCTCTCCCTCCAGATTCTCTCTCTCTCAAGATTCTCTCTCTCTCTCTCTCTCTCTCCTGATTTCTCTCTCTCCTCTCCCTAATCTCCTTCTCTCTAGATCTCCCTCTCTCCTCATTTCTGCGTCTTCCCCTTGCGTCCCACTCCCTGGCTCTCTGTCTCTGTTAATTGATAGACGCGGAACTTATCCCCGCGTCCAAACAATTCCTTAACGCGGCCTTCGCGTTCTTGTATCGACGCAACGCGGAGTCCAGGCCCGCGTCTGTGTTCCCCCCATGTCAACATGACGCGGAGCTCACGCCCGCGTCTGTGTTCTTCTCGTGTTAACGCGACGCGGAACCCACGTCCGCGTCTGCGTCCTTCTCATGCTATTACTTGAACGCGGGTGTCGAACCCCGCGTTCGTGGCATCTTCGCGACGCGACTCCCGCGTCTGCGACTCCCGCGTCTCACTCTCAAAACCTGCGTCTACCTGTGCACTCTCTCTTCCATATGCTTCTCTCTCTAGGTTTCTCTCTCTTTCTCTCTCTAACTCTTTCTCTCTCCTCTTCACTTTCTCTCTCTAATATTTATACATTATTATATTTATGGCGCGGGCGCGAGTTCCATGGATTTGAAAATCACCTAGAGGGGGGGTGAATAGGTGATGATGCTAATCAAAGGGCAATTTAAAAATCTAAAGCTACAACAATCTCCAATCAAGAATCACAAGATGAATGCAAGCAATTAAGTATGACAATGAATATGATGTGCAATTAATAAGAGAAAGCAAAGTAGAGTAAGGAGTGTAAGAACAAGAAAAGTAAACCAATCGCAAGCACAAGGATATGTTATCGAGGTTCGAGCACCCAGCTCTACTCCCCGCCTTCCCCAGAAGGATTCCGACCACTTCCACTATCACAAAGATCTCAAATACAATGGAGTACCCAACTCCTACAATCTCAAGTACAAGTAATTTCCTTGGTAGTCAAAAGACCACAAACTCTCTCTTTCAAATATCTCTTCCCTTACAAAGGTCCTTAGAGAATATTGAGTAGGAATGAAGCTCTTGTGTGTAAGGAGAAAAGAGAATTAAATCAGAGAGTATTTGAAAACCCTTCAGAAAATCAGTGAGAAATTCAGCACAAAAACCAAGAAACAAGTCTCTTTTGAAAGCCTTAAACTTTTGAATTTTCTAGCAAAAATTGTTGTAACAAATCTCTCCCCAAACACCCCTATTTATAGGAGAGGGCTAGGGTTTAGGGATAAAACATAATTACTGATGTTTAGGAGGTAATTAGATCAAAATATATCCTTAACGAATTTTTAAACACAAAAGACAAAAATAAACAGCTCACTAAAAATCTGCCCGTTACTGTTCAACGGACACATCGGTCGACTGGGCCGGTCGACCGGTAGTTCAAAAATTCGACCGTTATAGGCTAGCGGTCGACCGACCCGGTCGACTGAGAAAACCTGTGAGCAAAAACAATATCTCGGTCGACCGTCCCGGTCGACTGGCAGACATGCACACTGATACGTGCATCTGCCAGAACTGCGGTCGACTGGTCCGGTCGACCGGACCAGACTGACACAGACTCGGTCGACTGTCGCGGTCGACCAGATCAGGTCAAAAATCATTTTTGGAAAAGAAAATAAAGAGGATTTTGATTTTAACAAAAATACTTTTGAACAGGAAATAGAATTAAACATAAAGATGTATTTGTAGGCAAAAACTTGTATGCAAAATATTTTTTTTGTATAATTTACAAGAAATTATTTTGGAATGAGCATGTGCGCAAAAACGTGTGTGATAGAGCTTCAAACCTATCCACTATTCTTTAACATACTATAAACTGAAAAACAAATTACATGAAGACTTCTTGTGCTATCTTCAAGTCTTTGAGCCATCCAGTGCCTTGCTAGTGCCTTCTCTTCTATGATCCTTCCTTGATGTGCAATTTGCCTTCCTTACTATGTGGAACTTAGAAGTTCTTGCAATAGCTAAGCGAATGGTCTCTAAACATGGTACAAAACCTGAAACTCATCTTGAACAAATGATTAGTACCAAATAGCACTTATTTGGTTTGTCATCATCAAAACACAAAACAATTGGAGAGTGTAACCTCTTGGGCCAACAATCTCCCCCTTTTTGATGATGACAAAACAAATAGGCTATTAACAAAAATATAGGGAGGAGAAAACTCCCCCTCAAATTATGCTATACATAAAACACAAGAATATGCTCTAGATACCAATAATTGAAATGATGCACCAATTATTGAAACCAATTAAAACAAATATATAAAACACAAAAATTGCTCTTGATACCAAAAATACAAAAAATATAAACTAAAACAACTAAAACACAAGAATTCATAAAACCAAAACATATAAATTCATATGGAACCAAGACCAAATGAACTTATTTTTGTCCATGTAAACTTATTCTCCCCCCTTTTTGTCATACATCAAAAAGGGTTATGAAAACATGTCTATTCAATAATACAAACATTAAGTTCTCCACAAATAAACGAAAATCTAGCAAAATCAAGAGGTTTAGTGAAAATATCGGCTAGTTGTAAATCCGTGGAAACATAATCAATATCTATATCACCTTTCTCAAAATGATCTCTAAGAAAGTGATATCTAATCTCAATGTGCTTGGTCTTACTATGTTGATTTGCATTTTTGGTCATGTGTATAGTACTAGTATTATCACAAAATATTTTTATATGATCAAAGTGCAAATCAAAATCAAGGAGAGTATGTTTCATCCAAAGGACTTGTGCACAACAAGCCCCCGCGGCAACATACTCCGCCTCGGCGGTTGAGAGAGCTACGGAATTTTGTTTCCTAGAGGACCATGAAACAAGACAATTACCAAGAAATTGACATGTCCCACTAGTACTCTTTCTATCTACTCTACAACCCGCATAGTCGGCATCCGAATAACTAGTCATTGAAAAATCTATAGTTTTCGGATACCAAAGACCCATTTCAATAGTGCCCTTAATATACCGAATAATGCGTTTTACCGCAATAAGATGAGACTCTTTAGGACACGATTGAAATCTAGCACAAAGACACACACTAAACATGATATCCGGCCTACTTGCCGTCAAATATAAAAGACTTCCTATCATGCTTCTATATAATTTAATATCAACATTTTTACCTTGTTCGTCCTTATCAAGCTTGGTTGTAGTTGCTATTGGAGTGTTGCAAGCCTTTGATCCTTCAAGCCTAAACTTCTTTACTAGCTCCTTTGCGTACTTGGCTTGGTTAATGAAGGTTCCGTCTTACAATTGCTTGATTTGGAGTCCAAGGAAGAAGTTGAGCTCACCCATTGAAGACATTTCAAATTCAAGTTGCATGACCTTCTCAAAATCCTTGCATAAAAGCTCATTAGTAGATCCAAAAATTATATCATCAACATAAATTTGCACAATTAACATATCATTATCAACATGCTTAGTGAAAAGAGTTGTGTCTACTTTGCCTTTAATAAAATCATTTGAAATGAGAAAACTAGAAAGCCTTTCATACCAAGCTCTTGGAGCTTGTTTCAATCCATACAAAGCTTTATCAAGTTTAAAAACAAAATCGGGATGAACATGATCAACAAAACCAGGAGGTTGAGCAACATAAACTTCTTCATTAATAAAACCATTTAAAAATGCACTTTTCACATCCATTTGAAAAAGTTTAAAATTTTTAAAACATGCAAAAGCTAGTGTCATCCGTATGGCTTCAAGCCGTGCTACGGGTGCAAAGGTCTCCTCAAAGTCAATTCCTTCAACTTGAGTGTAACCTTGGGCCACTAACCTAGCTTTATTCCTAATGACATTTCCGGACTCATCCATCTTGTTTCTAAAGATCCACTTAGTACCAATTATTGGTCTATCGTGGGGCTTAGGAATAAGGTGCCAAACTTGGTTGCGCTCAAATTGATTGAGTTCCTCTTGCATGGCAAGCAACCAATATGGGTCCGTCTCGGCTTCGAGAATGCCTTTTGGTTCAAAATGAGAAATGAAAGCAAAGTTACCACATAGGTCATGGAGTTTGGAGCGCGTTGTGACTCCTTTAGATGCATCACCCAAGATGAGCTCCTTAGGATGATTTGTAGCGTATCTCTAAGCTTTAGGAAGCGGTTGAGTGCTTTCCTCCTTATCCTCTTGAACTTCACCAATAGGGTCTAGCTTTTCTTCTTGAGCGGGTGAGTCCTTCAAGGATAGTCTCTCCATGTCTTCACCTAATGGTTCAATCTCTACAACATTCTCAACAACCATATTAGATTCTTCAAATTTAACATGCATGGATTCTTCTATGGTAAGTGTAGATCTATTGAAAACTCTATATGCTTTGCTAGTAGAAGAATATCCAACAAAGATAGCTTCATAAGCCTTAGCATCAAATTTACCCAAATTATCCTTAGTATTTAAAAAAAAACACTTGCATCCAAAAACTTTGAAATATGCAACATTTGGTTTTCTAGAATGATACATTTCAAAAGAAGTTTTTGAAGAATTTTTGCATAAATAAATACGATTCGATATATAGCATGCGGTGTTTACGGCCTCGGCCCATAAATATTGAGGGAGGTCATACTCACTTATCATTGTTCTAGCCATCTCTTGAAGTGTTCTATTTTTCCTTTCTACAACTCCATTTTGTTGTGGAGTTCTAGGACAAGACATTTCATGCTTAATTCCCTTTTCATCACAATAAGTCATGAAGAGTTGGTTAATAAACTCACTACCTCTATCACTCCTTATTCTCAAAATCGGAAAACCCTTTTCTTTTTCAACTCTTTTTCGAAAAATCTTGAAATGAGAAAAAGTTTGATCTTTATTTTGCAAAAAGAAAACCCACGTAAAACGGGAGAAATCATCAACCAAAACAAATGCAAATCTACTTCCATTTAAACTCTTAGTTTTAGTTGGTCCAAAAAGATCCATATGAATTAATTCTAAAGGCCTAGTTGACATGATATCCTTGATTGGTTTAAAGGAAGACTTGGTTTGTTTCCCAAGTTGGCACGCACCACAAATGCGGTCTTTCTCAAAATTCAAGTAAGGTATACCCTTCACCAATTCCTTTGAATTAATCCTAGAAATATGGTCAAAAGATGCATGTCCTAATCTTCTATGCCAAAGCCAAGAATTTTCATCAAAAGCATTCAATCATTTAGTAGAACATTCTAAATTAAGCATGTCAATAATATAAACATTATTATCACGAAAACCGGTAAGAATACAACCATTAGTTTTAACATCAAAAATCTTGCAAGAAGAATCATCAAAAACAACTTTAAGTCCACGGTCACAAAGTTGGCTAATGCTAAGTAAATTATGTTTCAAACCATCAACTAAAACAACATTCTCAATAATAGGAGATGCACCAATTTGAATGTTACCTATACCGATGATAGTTCCTTTGGAGTCATCCCCGAAGGTGACGGTGCCACCTTCCATGTACCTTGATAGGGTTGTGAAGTTGTTGATGTCCCATGTCATGTGTCTTGAACAACCACTATCAAGGTACCACCGCTCCCTACGTCTTGGAGCTTTGGTGTGTACCTACATCAAACAATTTAAGACTTGATTTTGGTACCCACATTTTCTTGGGTCCTCTAGGGTTAGTGTCATGAACCCAAACAAGATTATTTGTTCTATTTAGTTGATCATAGCAAAACTTAGCTAAATGTCCATTTTTACCACAATATGTGCATCTATATACTCTACCATATTTAAAAGCATAATGAGTGTGTGATTTGTAAGCATGAGCATGAACATGAGACGTGTTAGGTGTAGTGTGAGCATGAGGAATCTTAGCATGAGATGTGTGCTTTTTAGAAAATTTTTCTTCAAGTTTCTTAGTATTAAAGGCACAATCTTTTAAAACTTTTTCAAAATCATTCATTTTGGATTTAAAAGAAGAAATTTCTTTTTCATCAATAATAGGGGATTTTGCCTTACAAGAACTCTTGTAGGCACAAAATTCTTTTTGCATGGAAATGAAATTAGAAGAAATATCATCTTTTTCTTTAGAAACAATGGCGAGTTGATTCTTAAGAAAAGCAACTTCTTTTTGTAATTTTAAGCATTCAAGTTTCTTGTTATCATAAGTTTCAGAAAGTTCTACAAAAGCATGCACTAGAACTTCCTTACTTACATCATCATCTTCATCATCAAGGGATTGAGGAGTTACCTTGGGTGTGTTTGCCATGAAACACATATTAGCTTGATCCACCTCCTCTTCGGACTCGCTTTCCGAATCCCACGTAGCTTTGTAAGCTTTCTTTTCCTCCGGCTTCTTTGGCTTGAAGGAGGAAGTCATTTTCTTCTTGAACTCCGGACAATCCGCCATGATATGTCCGGGTTTGCGGCAATTGTAGCATATGATCTTCCGCTCTTCTTTGCCTTCAAATTTTCTCCGGAAGTTGAGCTTGTTCTTCCGGTACATCCTCTTGACGTTGCGAACAAGTAGAGTAAGCTCCTCATCTTCTTCTTCGTCATCTTCATCGTCATCATTGGTGGATGAAGTCTTGAAGGCTATGGATTTCTTCTTTGAAGTAGTGGCCTCTTCTCTTGCCTTCTTCTCCATCTCATGGGTCTTTAGGTTCCCAATGAGACTAATGAGGTCCATCTCGTCCTTGTCGTTCAACTCCTTCAAGGTGGTGGCCTTGATCTCCCATGATGAAGGAAGAGCCCGAATTACTTTCCGCACCTTTTGATCGTTGGAGATGTCATCACCTAAGGAAGAAAGACCATTAGTGATTTTAGTAAACTTGTAGCCATACTATCAATAGACTCATCATCAAGCATTTTAAATGACTCATATTGGGA
The DNA here is from genome assembly GCA_038442645.1 of Agave tequilana. Lineage (NCBI taxonomy): Eukaryota > Viridiplantae > Streptophyta > Magnoliopsida > Asparagales > Asparagaceae > Agave > Agave tequilana. Next base: position 432,437 of record JAVJIF010001002.1, read on the forward strand.
CCTCAAGAGATCTATCTTAGCTCTCTTGACTTGTGAAGTCCCCTCGTGTGTGACCAATAAGTGTTGCCAAATCTCATAGGCGGATTGGCAATGAATTACCGTGTAAGGTCATCCTCATTCAAGGCGGTTAATAGGGAGTTTTGGGCCTTGGAGTTAGCCTCATAAAGTTTAAAGTCAAGGTCGGTCCAAGTGCTCTCATCACCATTGGGTGCTTCATAGGGTTTGGTCAAGGACTTGGCTACTAAGCTACCCAAAGATTGCAAAAATATAGTCATCCTAACCTTCCAAATTGGGAAATTGAGTCCATCAAATTTAGGTGGGGATTTAATGTTGTCGGCCATGTTTACTAGTGTATGAATGAATGAATGAAAATGTTGATTAGCAATATTTTAAGGATCTCTCTATGGATGTTAAGCCAAACTAGAGTCCAAGCTCTGATACCAATTGAAAATCACCTAGAGGGGGGGTGAATAGGTGATGATGCTAATCAAAGGGCAATTTAAAAATCTAAAGCTACAACAATCTCCAATCAAGAATCACAAGATGAATGCAAGCAATTAGTATGATAATGAATATGATGAGCAATTAATAAGAGCAAGCAAAGTAGAGTAAGGAGTGTAAGAACAAGAAAAGTAAACCAATCGCAAACACAAGGATATGTTATCGAGGTTCGAGCACCCAGCTCTACTCCCCGCCTTCCCCAGAAGGATTCCGACCACTTCCACTATCACAAAGATCTTAAATACAATGGAGTACCCAACTCCTACAATCTCAAGTACAAGTAATTTCCTTGGTAGTCAAAAGACCACAAACTCTCTCTTTCAAATATCTCTTCCCTTACAAAGGTCCTTAGAGAATATTGAGTAGGAATGAAGCTCTTGTGTGTAAGGAGAAAAGAGAATTAAATCAGAGAGTATTTGAAAACCCTTCAGAAAATCAGTGAGAAATTCAGCACAAAAACCAAGAAACAAGTCTCTTTTGAAAGCCTTAAACTTTTGAATTTTCTAGCAAAAATTGTTGTAACAAATCTCTCCCCAAACACCCCTATTTATAGGAGAGGGCTAGGGTTTAGGGATAAAACATAATTACTGATGTTAGGAGGTAATTAGATCAAAATATATCCTTAAACGAATTTTTAAACACAAAAGACAAAAATAAACAGCTCACTAAAAATCTGCCCGTTACTGTTCAACGGACACATCGGTCGACTGGGCCGGTCGACCGGTAGTTCAAAAATTCGACCGTTATAGGCTAGCGGTCGACCGACCCGGTCGACTGAGAAAACCTGTGAGCAAAAACAATATCTCGGTCGACCGCCCCGGTCGACTGGCAGACATGCACACTGATACGTGCATCTGCCAGAACTGCGGTCGACTGGTCCGGTCGACCGGACCAGACTGACACAGACTCGGTCGACTGTCGCGGTCGACCGGATCAGGTCAAAAATCATTTTGGAAAGAAAATAAAGAGGATTTGATTTTAACAAAAATACTTTTGAACAGGAAATAGAATTAAACATAAAGATGTATTTGTAGGCAAAAAACTTGTATGCAAAATATTTTTTTTGTATAATTTACAAGAAATTATTTTGGAATGAGCATGTGCGCAAAAACGTGTGTGATAGAGCTTCAAACCTATCCACTATTCTTTAACATACTATAAACTGAAAAACAAATTACATGAAGACTTCTTGTGCTATCTTCAAGTCTTTGAGCCATCCAATGCCTTGCTAGTGCCTTCTCTTCTATGATCCTTCCTTGATGTGCAATTTGCCTTCCTGCTATGTGGAACTTAGAAGTTCTTGCAATAGCTAAGCGAATGGTCTCTAAACATGGTACAAAAACCTGAAACTCATCTTGAACAAATGATTAGTACCAAATAGCACTTATTTGGTTTGTCATCATCAAAACACAAAACAATTGGAGAGTGTAACCTTTTGGGCCAACATTACGGACTTTTCGGCATTCCGGTGATTTAGGCGAGTGTCCTCGCCTCCATTTGGGTTTCCCCGCTTTGTCAGGTCGACATGTATTTTATTCCATGTTTAAATATATTTGTATTGGGCTGAGTCCCTGTATTTGTGTATGGCTGAGTGCCAATGACTGGACATGTATTGCTCTGTGACGAATGCTTGTATTAGGGTAGTTTAATTCTTGTACATATACCATGCCTGTGTTGTATTTTACTGCTTTATACCATGCGTGGCCGGCCCTTCATGGTCGTTGGACTCTGGGTTTCTGCCCACTCCTGGGATGGCTAGTAGCCACCGAGAGTGCGCTTAAACCCCGAGCGTACTTGACCTCCGGACCCTTCAGCCTCCGTCTCTCACTATCTCGAAAGAGAAGTGATTGGGACCGTCAGGTTTCTCAGCTCCGTCTGGTGAGCATACTTAGCGCTCAGCGCTTTATTCACTAAATTCGTCTAGGCGAGATGCTGTCGGATTTTCTACTCGTATTGTAAACCCGGTAACTTCGCCAAGCGCATTAGTGTCTAAATCTTGTTCGCTTCCTGTGCCTCCAGCTTGTTCAGCTCCGCCTGGTTATCAGGATCAGCGTCTAGCGCTTTACCACTAGATTCGTCTAGGCGAAATGCTGCCGCATTTCCTACTCGCACTTTAAGCCGAGTTGTCCCGGTAACCTTGCCAGGCGCTCTAGTGTTAAATACTGTTTGCTATCTGTGCCTCCAGCTTGCTCAGCTCCGCTTGGTTGTGCTCAGCTACTACTACTATATCACATGTCATGTATTTACCTGATATGTTAACACTTGCCATACCATTACTTCATACCTGTCATTTACATGCTACTATTTAACACCTATTTGTATCACCTGTTAACTGATGTGTTATCACCTGACACCAGACATGCTACTTCATGGCAAGGCCCTTGTTATGCATGACTTGCCACCGGACTAATATCTATCTCTTAACATGATTGGTCACCTGCCAAATATCATCCTCCTGTCATGCTATCACTTGACACCCGGCATGATATACTTGCCTCTTGACATATTAATACTTGACCTGTGATTATCACATTTACGGGAATACTATACTTGTTATCCTACATTACATGCAGTGACTTGAATCTTGTACTTGTTATCCTGTATTATATATACAGTGACCTGAATCTGCAGTACTCATGTACTCCTGAACTCCTGATCATGTCTTGCACCTGCTATTCCCGTAAATTGATAATTACATAATAAACCATAAAACTGGACAACTTACATCGGGTCGGGGGAAACTTGCGGCTATCAATATATGTTCGTGTTTACAGTGGTACTAGGCATGTTGTGCAACTAAAACTTCCGGTGTGACCTGTGGGCCTCCAGGCGACCGAGGGGAGTGCTGGCTCCCTCCTTCCTGGTACCATCTTGATAAGGGCATCCTATAAGACCCTCCTGATCGCCTTGCGGCAGGTTCCGTCCACCAAGCAACGGAACAATCCTGGGCCGTGGTCCCGGGTATGTACGGGACCACTATAAACATTGTTCGTTGATACCCCCGTTGGTTTCCAATAATAACCTTGCTTTACTCAGATGTGGATATATGTGTGCTGGGACGCTAGTTCACATATCTAGACATTAGGGTAAGACGAGCAATAATAATAATAAAAGATGCCAACTATGGATCCGTTGTATGCTTTACCGAGTTTGCTTCCATCGGGTTTTACATCGGATTTCCAGTTTATGATTATTATCATATTAGCTACTCATACCCTGTTTTATTACCCATGTTCCATTCCATCGGTCTACTGCTCCTATCTTATCATTCCATGAGTAGTTCCTGCTTGATATTACTTGTTATATATCTACCTGCTTATAGATGCTTATGCTCACGATACGGTTTTCAATGCATGATTATGATTCGGTTTTATCGATACACGTGTGTTTATCCTTGCATGCCATCTGGCTTTCGTATCACCACTCGCCTGGGGAGTTCTATCTGACTCCCCTGGATTCTCATGTCTAGGTCCTGGAGCTTGAAGCATGTCAGAGCTTGGAACTTGTAGAGTCCCGGTTGCTGATCAGAACGGCGCAGCGGTAGCGTGGATCTCCAGCAGATCATCCTGAGCTCTATCCTTCCAGGCCCCCCTGTGTGCTTCTCGAGTTTTCCTTTTGTAAACTCGTGAGTGCCTTTGATACTGTTCATTCTTGTACATCCCTTTGTATTCTCGCATTTGCGCCTATTGGTGATGTAATATTATTGTAATATTTGTCACCTCTGGTGATAACTTTGTAATTGTACTCATTGGTTGGAATGTATAATGCACCACGTGCTTCCGTACTCTGATTCTTGCCTGTACTGATGCTTAGCGTATATACGTGAGGGTATTTCTGACCTGCGTATATACGTCGCAGTAACGTCTCCGTACCCGCCGGGATCGGGGCGTTACAGCTAGTGGATGCATTAATCCTTTCAAAAATTTCTTCATCAGTGTTGAGAGCTAGTCGGGTCATTGGGTTAGTCTTATTCACCCCGGGGAACAGATAATTTGCCCACGACATCTGTTTAACCCCATCACTCCTCCATCCTGTCACCTGCCCACAATATGGAAGTGGCACAACACCTCCTAATAATTCTCATACACCAGAGGATCACCTTTTTTCAGCAAGTGTAGCTCCTCTGTTGACGGGACGTATTCCTCGTAAGGGGCATCTCCAGTCATTAGCCCCTAAACTTCATACATTTCATAGAGGGTGAGCCCCATTTTCCCGATGGGAGTGAAGAACGTGTAGGTCTCTGGATTATACCGCTCCAGGACAGCATAGAAATGTTGGGTGCTCTACGGAATGCCGTACTGGACAACCCTCATGCCCGTATGGTCTGGCCTGCAATAAAAGATCTTCAAGGTCTGCCAGAACAAACCCAACCATTTTGCCTCACCATGTTTTATCGGTGGAGTGGACCCATCCGATGGCACAAAATTCTGGAGGAAAGTCACCCCTCTCATCTAGAAATTGTCTGATGAAGGTGGCTGCAAGTTGGGGGGGTCTCTCCTGTTGGGTATTCAGCTCTGACCAAGAAAGGCTGTAACCCCAGCACATCCCTTCCATGACCGACGGTGAAGGCTTCACGGGCACCTATTTTGCCCAGGGTAACTCCAGAGATTGGCCTAACCAACTCCTAGTCCATTATCCGACGCACGGCATATTGCAGGTAGGCCAAATGATACATCCGCTCCATGTTCGGGAGGAAAAATCTCCTATTGCCAATCTGGCAAAGCCATTTGTAATCTTTGTCATAAACAGTAGCCTCATCCTCCTCGATCGAGTCACCGAAGAAGAAGTCGGGCTTCCTCAATAAAGCACGAGAATCCGATTCGAATCACTGTTAAAATTGATTTCCCGGGGAGTCAGTATACTGGCATTACTGATCCGGCTTCGTCGTTTCTTTGATTTACTAGTGGCCACAGGAGTAGTCCTCTGGAGAACAAAAATCATGTTTGGGTCAGCACCACCTACATATCCAAAGTGACACTTTTTGGACAGAGGGTTCGAAGAGTATCGCACTGCAAAACAGATAACTCAATAGTCAACAACTTGAAAATTGTCTAAGTGTTGAAGCTCAGATGCAAGGTTCACCTCAAAACCGTGTCTAATGAGTAAGACACGAAACTCAGCGAAACCCGCGTTTAAACTCAAAGATGTGAGGCTCACATGAAGCCTGCGTTTGAAACTCCACAATTTAGAATTTTCTGTAAGTGTTGGAATTAGATATGAGACTCAGTGAAACTCACGTCAAACCTCAGAGACACGAGGTTCACATGAAGTCTATGTCTGAACTCCCCCACTTAGAAAAATTCTCTAAGTGTTAGGATCAAACACAAGGCTCAATGAAGCCCGCGTTCAATAAACAAATACAGACTCAAGCTGATGAAGCGAAGATGCAAAGATCGTCAAACCTGTGTTTTGCCTACCAATGCAAGAGTCGCGACTGAAAATCAAACACAGGCATGAGCCTCGCGTTGGCAGTTCAACTCAAAAGAAACTTAAGTGTTAAGATAACTCTTCAAGTCTCTTAATGGTGAAAACCTATTAGAATGATTTTATTATCTGAAATGGGGGCTTCCTATGTAGAGGAACCTTCCATTTGTACCTTTCGAGCGAAAGCACTCGAGGATGAAGCCACAGGCTTGGTCTTTGGGGCCATTTTAGCAGCGAATTCTATGAAGAAGATGAGAAAAAGAAGAAAAGGCTCAAAGCTTTTCTTAAGTTCTTAAAATTCTTGACGCCGAGTTCAACAGAGAAGAAAAGAGTCTAATAATGACTCTTGAAAGATTGATGTCTTTTTATAGGCACAGTAATCGGCCGAGATACGCGGCCTGTATCTCGAAATCGATCATTGTCAGACGTGTGGCAACGAGCCTAGAACGTAGACCTCGTGTTTTAAGAGAATAGCATCTCTTTAAGCTTTGCCAGACACATGGCAACACACCCAGAATGCTAGTCTCGCGTTTAATAGAGTCGTGTCTCTTCTGCAAAGAAAAGTCCGCGTTTCCACCCTGAAGCCTGCGTCACTTCAACAAAGTGAGAGCCGCGTCTCTATTTTAAAGACCGTGTCTCTTCAGTATTCTCTGGCTCGCGTCTTGGCAGAACCAGAGAGTTGCGCCTTTACTCCCAGTGAGAGTTGCGCCTCTATTTAGAATCAAGTTCGCATTTTGTACCTTTCAAAACAACGTTTCCTCATCAAACGAAAGGTGCATCTTCACTTTGAAGGAAACTCACACCTTGGCAACATGATAGAGCCGCGTCTCTTCAGCAAAGAGATATCCGCGTCTCCACTTTGAAGTCTGCATCACTTCAACGAAGTGAAAGCTGCATCTTCACTTCGATGTTTGTATCTCATCAATGAATGAGAGCAGCGTTTCTACTTTAGCTGCGGTCCGCGTCTCCAAGGCAACATGACATTTGCGTCTACAAGACCTGTGTTCAGTCTTTACTTTCGCAATCAGTTCAACAGTATACTGGCGAAAGCAAATGACTATTTTTTCTGATTCAATAGTACACCAACAACCAGCTCAGAGCACCGAGGAGGTCTAGACTGCGTATCTAGATACTCACGACGATCATCTCTGGTGGCTTCAAAGAGTTTAACAGTATACTCACGAGGACCAAGATCCAGACAAGCTCAAGTTCATAGTATCTCAAAAGATTGCTAGTTCAATTACTGCTAAAAGAAAAGTTCAAAGTGTTTCAAAACCCATTCCAGTCAACTATAGAGTTTTGAAAACTTTAGAGGGGGTTCTGTAGACTGTCTAAAAATCACTGAAGACAAGTCATTAGATAACAGAGTCTATACTTCAGAAGCAAGGCTAATTAAAGCTATTCATGCAACACAAAGATGCAGGACTCAAAGCCTACACCACTGCATCATTGCAATGCCAAGACACAGAGATTGAAACCCGCGTCTCAATGTCAAGACGCAAGGCTCAAACCCGCGTCGCAGCATCACTGCAATGTCAAGATGTGAGGCTCGAAACCCACATCCCAGTGATCGGGGCGAAACTAGCACTCAAAATGTTTGTTTTGTAAAATCAATGAAAAGCTCGTATGTGCGCTAATGTACCCTCGATACTTCCGTTGTAGCAATTGGCTCAACGGGTCGAATCCACAGGGAAGGGAGGCGATAGAAGCATTAACAGTCTCTATTCACGTTTTATGTTAACAGTTCTTCTTTGTTAAAGAATTAGAAAAAGAAAAGAAAAAGAAAAGGAAATCCAGAATGTGGTAGGTGGAGAAGGCGATGAAAACGTCGATGTAAAAACAAAATAGAAGTGGGTTGGAAAACAAATTAGAAAAGAAGAAAAAGCTTGTAGTAAAAAAGATGAAGCAAGGGTGAACAAAGAGGATGGTAAAAAACCGATGAAAAGATAAAGAATTGCTTTTTTAAAACAAGATAAAAGAAAACTCATGGTTACTAACTACTAATGATCCACTAACCATGCTAAGATCTTATTGATAGTTGCCTCACATTTTGATCCTCGACCATCACTAATCCTTGGCTTCAAGAGACGATCAAAGCATGAAACATAGATGGTTCATCACATTCAAAACTTGCATCAAGAGCAAGCTAATACAAACATTAGATCATCAAACCATTAGAAGGAAGCATGAAATAAGAGAGAGTTAGCTTGGTTAGCAAGTTAGATGTTAGAACCCATCATCATGAGCCATCAATGGCTCTTGCAAGAGCAAAGCCTTAGTAGAGGCTACTTGATTCATGTGGATTATCAAGTAAGTGGTTAGATGGTTAGTGATTAGTAGTTAGATTGCCATGAGAAGAAAAGTTAGTAAAGCATCATGTAGAAGATGAAGAAGATTACAATGGAGGAGAAAGGAGGCACCTTTACATAGACTGCCACCATCTATTACATCAATCCCTCTCTACCTCTCTCTCTCTCTGAATCTCTCAGCCCTACTACAAGATCTAAAAACGAAATAACATAACAAAATATAAGAAATGAGGAGCACCTACCTACACTACACTAAAACATAGAAATCCTAGCCTAAAAATGAAAAACTCTTCGTTTTGGCAAAATACAGGGGTATATATAGGCATAGGAACCCTCCGGAAGACGAGACGGGGCCACGCGTCGAAAATCAACGCGTGGCTCCACTCTATTGCCACGGAAACGCGGTTATTGCCGCGCTTCCGCGGCAATACCAGGGACGTAGGTCCCTGGTTTTTTGTCAGTGGGTCCCTCTGGCTTCGAGAAGAATCTTGGTATATCCCGTTTCTGGTAATTTCGTCCGCATATTCGTCCGACGTGCGCAAGAGTCTAGGTTCGACATATCTTCTAGATGATCCCTTACTTGGTCTCCAAGTAATGCAGATTTAATTACCCTAAATTGGGTTAATTAGGCTCTTAATACTCCTTTGCCCTTGAACTTTGAATTTACCTGCAATAGAGACCAAAACACGGTTTAGACCGATAATTTATTCATATATCGGTGGGAAAATGCGATATAATAATGCATAATTGTAGACTAATCACACCCCCACACTTATCTTTTGCTCGTCCTGAGCAAAACAAGAAAAGAAAACTATACTACAGAGGTTATTACACCACTTTCGCAGGTGACGCGATTGCACTGAGCATGTGCAACAAGCCGTTAAACCTCTAGGTTACCCCTAGAGGAAGAGTGTTGTCTCCTGAGGGTTTTCAGCGGATTGTACCCACAAAATCCAAAAAGAAAGAAGATAAATGTTAGTATTTTGAAAACGCATTTTGAAAGAGAGACAAGTTTATGAATATTTTTGCAAAAATATAAGCGATCTAAGGTCATAAGTCCACCAAAAATCGTTCTTCCTTAAACTTAGTCTCTATTCAAGATCTTGTCTTTAATTAAGGTAAGCATTCAAAATTGGATTGAATATTTTATCTTTCATTAAACCTAGATAATATGCATTTTGTGATATTGAAGATTTCTGGAATTTCAACTCCAACCATCAAGCCATTTATTTATATATATATTTATTTATTTATTTTCTTCTTTTTTTCTTCCCTTAGTTTTCTTAGGCTTTCTAGTTCACCTATGTAGCGAGCCTATAACCGATGACTCCCAGACAAGATGGTTTTAGGGCACCAGATGAGAAAACATCCCTCGGTTTAAGGACTCAAGTAAACAAGGCCACAAAACTAAGAGGGATTATTTGTTTCTTTTGACCACCGTTAGGCGTGAATAATCATGCTTCTTGAGGCATAATTATCCAGCTTAATAAGTGATGATTTTTTTCACCGTTAGGCGTGAATAATCATGCTTCTTGAGGCATAATTATCTAGCTTAATAAGTGATGATTTTTTATTTTTATTTTTATTTATATTTATGGCATTTTAGGTCTTTGTTTCCATCCCAAAAATTGTGTAAGTGTGAAGTGCATACTATCTAAGGCAAAAAATTCAAGATAAAATTATCTCCCCAATTTATCTTACTTAGCCTATAATTTTAAACAAGATCCATCATTTTGGCTAGGTTTAAGATGTCATAATTAAGGCTTCCTTAATTTCTAAGATCATCTTAATTTTCTTAAAAATAAATCAAAACTTTGTCTCTTATTTCAAAAAGTTTTTAAAGAAAGAGAAAATTCCTATACAAAAGGAAAAATTTCTAAAAGTATCCTAAAAGAAGCGTAAAAGAAAGAAAATCTAAAAACTCTACGTTAGTAAACCCTCCCCCACACTTATCTCATGCATTGTCCTCAATGCATCGTGATGTATGTATGCATGAAACAAATAGAGAGGGAAGGAAAAATCACCTCAAGGTGGTGGTTCCGGTGGTGGTCTGATTGGTCCACGAAAGGCGGCCCAATCATTCTTGCGTGGAGTCCGGAGGAACCCACCAGAGACCTCAAGAATACAACCCACTAGAATGATGTATATATTTATGATTTTTATTACGAATTTTACCCCATCTAATTTCCAAATTTTCAAAATAATTTCAGAGTCAAACTTATCAAAACCCTTGTCCCAGAATAGAATGATTGATTTGGACTCAGGAAATACAGGAACTAATACCGACTCAGGAAAAGATTTAAGTCAAGTAAAGGTTCGGGAGTCGAGACTGGTTCAGGAAGTGGGTCCAAATCAAGAAGATGAAGCTCAAGTCCACATTCATATCCCCATGATGGATTGTGACTTTTTAAGATTGGTGATTCAAGTTCAGGAATGACAGGTATGGGAATCAAAACTGACTCTAAAATGTTGCTCAAGTTGGGTAACAAAACAGGAGTCAATAGTGATTCAGGAATTTGAACTGGATCACAAATTTGAGGATCAAAGTCACATTCCTCATTGAGTTCAATTCCACAAAAATGAGAACTTGCCAATTTATCAATGGGACTTTCAAAAGTATGAAATTGGTCAAGTTCAATATGATCAACATAAGAGATTGGTGATTCAATTTCACAATGGACTGGTACAGTATCCAATACTGACTCGGGAAAAGGCCTGAATTCAGGTAAAAATACCGGAGTCATAATTGAATCAGGAAGTAGAATTGAATCACTAATTTGAGGTTCATGATCATATTCATGCTCAAGTTCAATTTTAGGAAAAGGATGACTTGCCAAAATGTCAATGGGATCTTTAACATTTAAAGTTTGGACAAGTTCAAATGTGTGTGCTGAAATTGAATCTTGATTTCCAAAATGACAAGAGTCTTGGGTCAGATCAATAGAGTTTGGTATAGCTGAATTGGTCAAAGGTTGATAAGATAGAGTTTCCTCATTCCTATAAATACTGACCAATTGACTCAATTGTGTTTCCAACCTATTGACAGACTCAGAAGAAGATTTTTGATATTGTAACATAGACTCCTGCAAGATTTCTATACTCTTTTCTAGACTTGATTTTTCTACAAGTGAATGCTCTAGAATGGGAGTATAAGAATCTTGGTTTTGGAAATTTTGTGAAGAATGTGAGTCAGAAATGTTTTGAGATTGAAGCTTGGACTCACACAAGAGTTCCTTACTCATTTCCAGGGCAGATGGTTGTTTATTATGAAGAGGTGGAATTGAGTATGCCTCTTGAAAATACTGTGAAATTGGAGAGGCCAATGTTTTCTGAAGTTGTTGCTCGGCCTTTTGTAGATTGGCTTCTATACTCTTTTGTAACTCAGATTTTTCTTCAATTGGTGGTTCAGAAAAAAGAGTATAGGAAGCGAAATCGGGGAATGAACATTGTGTAAATTGTGGACAAGGTGAACATGGGGGATAAGGTGGTTGAAAATTTAACTCGGGGGAGGTGAATCCCCATTGACTCTGTGACGAGTTGAAATTATTTTGAAAATTATAGTCATAAGAATGCGGGTATGGGTTGTATTGATTCGGATAAGGCCAACCCGGTGTATTGGTTGGTGCATATTGTAAAAAATCGGGTTGGAATTATCCGAATCGAATGGGGTTGGTGTGAAATATGGATTCATGTTAGGATAGAAAGAATTGTTATTGTTGAATTCCATTTCACAAACAATTACAAACAAAAAGGAAAAATCAAACAACAAACAAAAAGAAAAGACAAAATCAAAACCAAGCCTAAAGTAAGGTTGACTTAGACCTAGATGACTCCTAACTGGTCGATGATTGAAGCTTTACCTGCACACAAAATAAAGAATTTCAGATTTAAGGATAAAGATGTGCAAGTGCTCAATTCTTCCGCTATAGCAAGTGGCTATGCGGGTCGTGATCCACAAGGAGGGTTTGCGATGGAAGCGTTCAAAGTTTTATATTGAAATCTTAATGAAGATAAAACGAAAGTTCTTCTTTGTTTTTAAGTTAAGAAAATGAGAAAAGAGTTATGTTAAAGTTAGAAGAAAACGGTAGAATGAGAAGGTGGAGAAAATCAGAAAACGATTAAATCGGTTATGTACAAATGAGTTGGGAAAGAAAAAGTTGGAAGATGAGGTGTGTTGGCCCAAAGGCCTTCCACCCTAGTTTTGATGATGATTAACTCATGTAGTTATGTTTACTAATAATCTTGTGTTGTTTAAGTTTCAGATCATTAAGCAAGATATTAGTTGGTGATTAGCTTCAACAAGGAGTTTAGAAGCTTTTCATGGTGATTCCGGTGCCAAAGCTTAAAGATCATTCCGTTGCACTTTGTGGATCAAGGTTTGGGAGCAAGTCAACTTGAAGATGAAGATCATCAAGAAGACTTAGGTATCCTAGTTTAGTTTAGTGTGTTTTAGATCCATTTGTAAAGCTTAGTATAGTTGATATGCTCAAGTGCACAAACACACACGTTTTATGTTTGGTTTTTGGTTTTCATGAATAGTTGATCAAAACAAGTTTAATTGATAGATGTATAGTTGTTTCATTCTATACATGCATGCTTAACTTTTAAACAAACTTATTTTGATATGTCTATTCATGAGTTTTTAGGAAAATCAGATTTCCTATTGAAAAATCAAGTTTGATAAAAATACATGTTTTGGTTTTTGGTAAAAATGATAAAACACAAAAATAGTTCACATTGATTGATATTTGAGCTAAACTTTTTACCACATGTTTATATATCAATGCAAAATAATAAAACTATTTTTGGTGATTTTTACAAGTTATTAAAAGATTTTTCAAAATATGTTTTAACCCAGATTCTGACCCAGGTTTGTGCTGACAGGCCAGGTCGGTCGACCGTATGGGTCGACCGCACCAAGGGCCGGTCGACCCATGGGGTCGACCGACGTGCACAGACTTGTGCACGTCTGGCAGGCACAAACTCGGTCGACCGTCAGGGTCGACCGGGTCTGAGAGCTCTGCTCTCTGTTTGTTTGGGTCGACCGGGCGGGTCGACCGGGCGGGTCGACCGTGGTTGCCCAACGGTCACATTTCTGACCGTTGGCGGTCGACCCAGCCGGTCGACCGGTAGCCTGTCAGGCTGCCAGCTCAGCCTAACGGCTAGTTTTCTGATGGGCCTATAAAAACCCCAATTCTTTGGGATTTTGGCCAAGGTTTTTACAAGAGAAAAATTCCCAATTTTCCTGAGTTTAAAACAAGTTTTAAAAAGAGTTTTTGGGCTTTAAACTTCTCATCTTTATTGTTTTGAGTTTTTGGAAAATCAAAGAAAACTAGGGTTTTGGAGATTGTATTGATTTTCATTTTCTATCATTTACAAGAGATTTCCCAAGTAGTTTTTCTTTGTTGCTTGTTTCCAAAAACACCTTGATTCCACACTTGAGCTATCATCTATCCTAATCTATTAGGATCTTGTTTTGTGGAAAAAGAAAAAGGAAAGAGGTTTGTGGTTGAGACATACCACTTGTTGTAAACCCTTGATTTCTTGGTTGCTCCCTCTTTGTAGAGGTTGAGGTTGAGTAATTGGGTTGTTGGTTTGCTCCCTCTTTGGTAGAGGTGGAGATTGTTGTTTGCTCCCTCTTGTGTGAGGTGGAGCTTGGTGGTTTGGATCCCTCTTCGGTAGAGGTGTTGGTTGTTGTATTGGCTACGGGCCTACCCCTCGGTTGTGAGGTGGTTGTTTGAGAGAGGAGTTTGGTACTCCTAGAGCTGTAACAAATCCTCTTCGGTAGAGGTTCCCTCGGTGGGAGATAGTGGATTGGAAATCCTACACGGTGGTGTAGGCGGGGATGTAGAGCTAGGGGCTCGAACCTCGAAACATATCTTGTTGTTAGCATTTGATCCACTTGTCTCTCTAACTCTCTCTCTCTATATTGTGCAAAGCATCATTCATTCATTCATATCTTATTGCTTGCATTTGTGCCTTGCATATATTCATATTGCCAATTCATATTATATGCTTGGTTGTTTGTGTGTGCCTCACTTGTACTTAATCAACAAGAGCTTCACATAGCACCTCAACCCATATCTAGGGGAATCAAGAGGAGTTAGTCCAGAGCCCTTCACGGGGAATTCGGCTACACTTGTTGATTGTACTAAGTGTGATTGCAATATTGTTTTAAGTTTCCGCATTTAGAGCACTTAGTTCACTAGATTAGCACTTGCACCTATTCACCCCCCCTCTAGGTGTTTTTCAATTGGTATCAGAGCTAGTGCTCCTGATATTAGGCTTAACATCCTAGGAGTGAGATCCTTTTGGTTGCTAATCTATTATTTGCATTTGCTTGTTTGCACATTCATATAGTTTGCCATGGACTTCATGACCCCACCTAGCTTTGACGCTTCCAACATTGTTGTTTGGAAGTATAGGATGTCCATGTACCTAAAGACCCTAGGTTTGCATGTCTTTCTTGCGGCCACCAAGAATGCTATCTTGGAGATCGCAATCATATAAGGGCCAATGCACAAGCCCTTGAGGCCATTAGAAGCACATTACCTAAAGATTATCTTTTATGTGTTTCTAACTTTGATTCCGCTTTTGTAGTGTGGAACAAGTTGACAACCACCACCACCTCCAAGCTTCAATTGCAAAATCAACCGGAGGAGTCTAGTGGAGAATCCGACTCTCAATGCTATATGATCCAAGGGAATGACTCCCTTGAGGTACATTCGGAACCCCACTTAGATTGTGATAATGATGCTAGTTCTTCATGTAATGATTATGTTGATCCCCATGCTTTGAATGAAGAACTATCCATAGTTTGTGAAAAATTGATTGAAAAATATAACATTTGAAAAAGAAAAGTCTAGGCCTTAACAATGATAATAAAAATTTGATTGCTAGACTTGATGTTGTTTTGCAAGAAAGGAGGTGATTTCTAATGAAAGGGATTCATTAAAATCTCAACTTGATCTTGCATTAAAAGAAAATAAATTTTTTAAAATCTAAAAATGATTGTGAAACACTTTTGAAGAAGAATGAAATTTTGTCTTCAAAAGTTGATTTTGTTTTAAAAGAAAATGATGTTTTGAAAAATGAAATTGATTTTATTTCAAAAGAATTAGAAATTTGTTTAAATAAAAATAAATCTTTGAATAATGATTTAGATTCTCATGTTTGCCATGCTAGGGTAGCTTCACCTAGATCACCCCTTGCATGCACTTCTTCTTCTAAGATTAATGATGATATTTGTTTGATGAAGAAGAAAATGGATTGTTTGGGCTCCACTATGAGCCAATGTGCCATGAACCATACACGCTTGGAATCCTTGGTTCGAAAGAAACAAGTTCCATCCTTTATGCATGCACACCCTCTACGGCATACACATGCTCCTCACGGACACACCCATCACAGTATGCTCATGTGTACACTTGTACACATTGTGGACGTAAGGGCCACCTAGCTAAATTTTGCTATGATAGAATACATACTTCAAATTTAGCAAATAAATTTGTTTGGGTTAGAGAAGGTACTAACCCCCATGGACCCAAAAGAGTATGGGTACCACCCCTCCTTTGTTTGATGTAGGTGTGGGCTCTCACATGACGTGAGAGTAGCCGTACCTTGGAGTGGATGCGTTCCGTACTTAAAGAGAATCAATTGGATGCATCACTTTCAAGGGAAGTTTGGTGGAGAGGACCACCATGTTTTGGAGACAAGGAGAGTTACCTTCTAGGTTTTGGTAACGATTCCTAACTCCTATTTTTTTGTTTACATGCTTTTAATATTCATTGTTTATAGCATGTTTCATTGTTTAGTGATTGTATGAAAATACCATGTTTATTAGATCCTTGACATACATGTATAGTATTTGAGACACACATGCTTATATGAACCCATACTTAGTGTTCTCACTTTTGTTTAAGCTATAATGTACATCATGAATCTAATACATGTGAATTTACATAGTAATCATGTTTTAGTTTTATCATGATGATTTTTATATTTATTTTTGATGCTTCATGTTAAGATTACTTGTTTAGATGTTAGTTTTCATTAAGACTAGGATTTATACTTGTGCATATAGTGGGTCACAAATAAATCTATATATGTTGGCTTGATTGCTTATTTGTTCCCATTAAATGTGCTAGTATAGTCTAGTTTTGATGATTCATACATTTCAAACTTGTATTCCATTTTTGGATTTGTTTTATGAGTTTTCACTTCATGTATATGTTTGTATTGCCAAACTTCAAGATATACATGTATACCCCTTGAGTCATTTGCCTTTCATGCAAATCTATATATGGACTCAATTGTGTTTAGGGATATGTATGTATACTTATTGTGTTGACAATTCATACATATACCTTGAAATGAAATTTGTTTTGGGGAAGATTTAGTTTTTTTTTTTGATTTTGTGTTTAATTGTTTAACTTCATGTATATGTCTATCTTGTCCAAACTATTAGATATACATGTTTATCCTTTTGAGCCACGTGCCTTAATGCATATACTTTGTGGACTCTTTGTGTTTGGATATTGTAGGCTGTCTAAAAATCACTAGAAGACAAGCCATTAAAAAGCAGAGTTTCAAGTTCTAGACGCAAGGCTAATGATGGCCATCCGCGTCTCACCATCAAGGCGCGTGGGCTCGACACCCGCGTCTCAACATCAAGGCGCGTGGGCTCGACACCCGCGTCTCAGCATCAAGGCGCGTGGGCTCGACACCCGCGTCTCAACCTCAAGGCGCGTGGGCTCGACACCCGCGTCTCAGCATCAAGGCGCGTGGGCTCAACACCCGCGTCTCAACCTCAAGGCGCGTGGGCTCAACACCCGCGTCTTAACCTTAAGGCGCGTGGGCTCAACACCCGCGTCTCAACCCCAAGGCGCGAGGGTCAAAGGCCCACGTCTCGGTTATAACCCCTGGTTATGGGGCCAGTCACCGCCCACATAGCGGGGAGGTCAGTCCCTCATTGTGGAGCATTTTTAGGGGGCACGATCACCCCTGGAACCTCTATAAATAGCCCCGCCGCTATGAGGAGAGGAGGGAGATAGACAGACAGAAAGGGACACAGACACAGAAAGAAGGGACGACAACAGGCAGACAGAGAGAGAAGCAGGAGAGAGCTAAACTCTTCAGCAAGCTTGCTACGTACAAGTTGCCCTTTGCCTACCTCCTCTTTGAGAGTTTTGGTAGACAGAGCTGTGTTACTCCTTCTACCACCCAAAGAGAAGATCCCTGACGATTCTGACGGTCATCCGGTCAACGGAGAACAAGATTTACTCTCCACCGCCACTTGAAGAACCCAGCACTAAACAAAGGGAGGATTCAAGACTCAACATCCTCCCTCCCTTGTAATCGGAGTATTAATCCGTTGTAAACTTTCAATTGATTCAAGGAAACTTTACGCGAGATTTTTTTTCCTCTGCAAACAAGAGATGGCGACTCCGCTGGGGACTTCATTTGTCACTGATGAGCAAATCGTGGCGCAAGATGACGTCCTTCGTGAGGGAAAGATGGTCGAATCGCTCGTTGTCGAGTTCGACCAGGCAAAGTACGAAGAGTTTCTCTCTGCCGGCTCCATGAGCCCAAAGACCCGCGTCTGCCGCAGGGTCTCGATGGGGAATGGCCCCGTAGCCCGATCTGAAGCTCCCTCGGGCACCGCTGCTGCTGCCAACTGTGCCAAGCAAGATACACGCGCCAACGCCTCTCAGAGGGCCCGCGTGATCTCAGGCACAACTGTCGCTGCGATCAACCGCGCAGCACAGAACACCCGCGTCAGCGTCTCTCAGGAGACCCGCGTGGTCAAAATCTCTGGTGTTCAGCATCAGGTCATCGTTGGTCACTCTCCACCTCCACGACGCAACCGAAACGCTGAGCGTCGACAGAGGAGACGTGCGCGTCAGCTACAAGTTGGAACCTCTGGTTGTCCGACTGAGGCTGGACGCGACGTACAATCTGGCGCCTTGCCCGCGCCACGTCCAGCACGTGAAGTCTGCGTTTGGCGGCCCAAACGCGAGACTCCGCAAGCTAGGTCCTCTGAAGACCAACTCACCAAACGCCAAGGCAAAGCCTCTGCGCCTCGTCAAGCGCAAGAGGCACGCGCCCATAGGCGTGGGGCCCAGCAGCCCATCCCCTCTCAAACGTCTCTGCCCCGACGCACCGATCGGAAGCACGCCAATCGCGTCTCATCCCAACAGAGACGCCAGACGCGCGTCTTACAGCCGCGGCGCAAAAATCGCGTCCCGGAAGCCTGCGTCCAGGCTATACAGCACATGGATGCCTCCTGTCTTCGACGTTGCGAGGCTAGTCTCTTCGATCCCCCTCCCATGGATTTGAGGGATTACTTGATGAAGAAAAGAAGTGCCAATCAGGCCACTTCATCATGTTGCTGCCAACGGCTCATCCATATGCTTTCTGAGTGCCGTTGCGGATCAGGTGTGCACCAGCAGTCTTTAGTTAGACAGCTGACCCTGATTCCCCCGTCAGCTAAAAGAAGGCGCTCCCACAGAAGGAGAACCTTCTCTGACATTGAGTACCCGGAGCTCACTGCGAATATGACGAGCAGGAGCAAAGGAAAACAACCTGCAGTCAGCTCGGATGAGTCTGACTCTGAACCGGAAGGGGTGTATCAACACACTCGCACCCGGACTGGGGCCATTCCCCCGATTGATTATAATGCCTTAGCCCATGGCATTAAAGTGAATGATTCTCACTCCGCCATAGCGGAATCACGGGCTTCAAACTCTTCTGTTGAGAAGGAGGCCTCCGCCTACATGATAGGCACTCCTGAGGAAACGGTTAGACGTTTGGAACAAATCCAGAAGGCTCAAATGGATATGATTCTTTCTCAGCAGGAATCTATCGACTCCCTCAAGCAGATGCTTGCACAGTTGCTCGAAGACAGGAGGAAATCTCCTCCTAAAAAGACGAAGGGTAAAGGGAGAAAGGGAGAAAGCTCATCTTTCGAACCTTCTGAGGAGAGGCAGCGATCTACTTCTAGTTCGTCCAAATCCTCGTCGCAAGTAAAGGGCGACCAAGACCAGGGAAAGGCTCATGCTAAAAGAATGAGTCAATTGGAGCAACGCCTCGAGGCCCTTACCAACCGTAAAGGCCTCCAAGAAGCTGGAGTGGTCCGGCCCTATCCTGCTGAATGGGACTTGGTTCCATACCCGTCCAAGTTCAAGGCTCCAACCCTTTAAGCATTCGATGGGAAAGGGTCACCCAACCAACACATCTACTACTTTAAATCCCAAACCGGGAATGTAGTAGATAACGATGCCACCCTGGCTCGTCTGTTCATCGGCACCCTGAAAGGGCTGGCCTTTGAATGGTTCATGAAGCTCCCAGAAGGTTCTATCAAGAACTGGGGCGATTTGGAGAAGCTTTTCTTAACGCGCTTCTTCGAGGATGACTCGGAAGTCACGATGCCCACCCTTTTGGCTACTAAACAGCGAAAGGGAGAGTCCGTCAAGTCTTTCGTGGAAAGATTTCAGAACGTGGCACTCCTGTGTCCAAGCGGCATGACCCAGGCTACCCTGGTGGAAACATGCCGCCACAATCTCCAAACCTCACTTCTTGCTCAAATAGGAGTTGCTGAAAGCCGCACCTGGAAGCAATTAGTCCAACAAGGTGAACAGGCTGAGGAGATTATCGCCCGCGTCAGAGCGGAGGAAGGTAAGCCCAGGCCTGAAAGGTCAACAAGGCGTGCGCCAGACACATCCCTCCAAGCCAAAAGGAAGGATAACTTGGCAGCGGAGACCAAGTCCACTGCTAAACCTCAATTGGTCAAGGGAAGTGGCTCTTCGAGCCAACCACGGGCCAACAAACAGTATTCCTTCAAGGAGGAACATGTCGATTCACTCTTTAAACTACTCAACAAGAGCAACCGACTGAAGCTCCCTGAAGCTAGGCGCCCCGAGGAAGTCGGCAAGACCGACAATCCCACCTATTGCTTGTACCACAGGATGCTGGGGCACCCTACCAAAAACTGCTACGTCTTCAAGGACATCCTTCAAGCTCTGATTGACGCGGAGGTGTTAAAACTCCGACCAGAGCAGAAGAAGGTGACGGCCAACGTGACGTCAGTTCTCCAATTCGGAAAGCAACCCCCGACACCGTCGGGAGTGATACCTGTTCCAAGAGGAGAGCTGAGAGTGGTCAACACAGACCCTCACCTGCAGCAAGAGAAAGGCTTGGTACCCGTCCCTACACCTCAAGGGGAAATCATGTGGGTCCACCCTGACCTTGTCAATGAACAGCAATGGACTACTATGACCAACAGGAAATCCAAAGGCAAGGCAAAGGCTTCGTCCTGCAATGTGGTGTGTGCCTCCTCTCGAGAAGCCGAGACTGATGTTCCCTCGTTAACCGACTCTGAGGAGGAACAATAGTCTTGGCCGCAGAGCCCAACCAACCTATGGCGGGAACCCGTTCGTGACAGCCGTACTTGAAGCAGTATGGAGAAACGGCGGCAACCCCTCCACCACAACCAGCTGTAGAGCCAACCAAGCCCTCCACAAAACAACTTGTGGAGAAACAGAAAGAAACTCGGTTTTCTCGAGTTCTTTCGAAAGGTATAGCGGAAGGATCCACGACACCTTACCGCTTTGATGTCCTGGCTCAACTAGCCAACATCCCGGCACGCATTACCTTGTATGAACTTCTTAGACTATCAAAGTCGACCAGAGAAGCTCTACAAGAAGCTCTGGCAAATGCTGAGGTCTTCATGACCCAGGTGCCGAAGGAGGAAGATGTAGAGGATTGCCTCCACACCTCCCCAAATGCTCCCTGCATTACCTTCACAGCAGATGATATGCAGGTTAAAGGGAAGCATGATCGACCCCTGTACTTCACAGGGTATATTGGATCGTCTGAAGTGAACCGCATTCAGGTAGATCCAGGGTCCGCGTTGAGCATCATGCCTCGCCGGGTCATGCAACATCTCGGGATTCCTACTCACCGTTTGAGCCCTACCCAGACGACCATTCATGGGTTCAATGCCAACAGTACCCGTCCGATGGGGAAGGTCAAGCTCAAATGCCATATTGGAGATCTGAGGTCAGAGGTGATATGCTACGTCATAGATGCTGACACCTCCTACAACTTGCTGCTGGGACGACCGTGGATTCATCGCAACTCCATCGTTCCCTCTACTCTCCACCAAGTCATGAAATACATTGACGGGAGTGGAAACGCACGAACGTTGATTGCCGAGAGGCATCCGTTCAAGGGAGTGGAGAATTATTTCACAGATTCCCTCCTATATCAGGAATCTGTAGAAATAGATGAAGTCCCGCAACCAGAGGAGCCAGACTCTGGTAATGAGGCTGACACTGAGCCTGAAAAGAAGATGAGTGCGTGTGGGAACTGGATCCACCTGTGACGGGCATTAATAAGCCCGATGTTGATAATACCTCCGCTGATGATGCAGGCGGATGGTACATTAATCAAGAATTAGATTTAGCGTATCTTTCTGTGTTTGCTTCTGATTCAGTGCCGTCAGATACTAGCACTGATGTAGATGATGACCTCTAGTCGGCAATGGATGCTTTGACATCGTTACACGTACCAGTAAAATCATCCTTCGGGACATACCAGGAGAATGGTAATGCGCAAGAATCTATATTTATGGTTCCAGCCAGACGGAAAGGCCAAAAACCAATTCTTTTTGGGCGAATCTCGTCTGAACCAACGCCCCACGAAGAATCAGAAGGCGAGGAGGAATCCCCTCAGTTCGGTCATTATGAACCAAAAGCGCTCAAAATGATGAAGTGCATGGGGTACGATCTAACCAACAGACCCGAGTTGAACTTCGGCAAAGGAAGGAGAACGCTACTTCGATCCTTTGTGCCGAAAGGGAAAGCCCCCGATTATTATCATCGGACGCGCCGGGGGTTGGGCTATGTATCGACTCCGATCCCGTCAGCCTCTGATTCTGGAGGGCCATCAGGTCATAATTACTCTTCAGGCACGTCATCGTGGGAGTCGGATGTCAGTGTCGGTAACATCTTCAGAGAACTTTCAGTGAACATGGTTTCAACAAGCCACCTGGAAGACGGAGATGAAGAAATGATCCAATCTGAAACAGATCCTTGGATCAAACATTTAAATACTCTTTGGGATACCCGCTTTGAACAGCGCGAGCCACCCACAGAAGACAAGGTTGTTCAAGTCAATCTAGGAGATGAAGCCAATCCTAAGCCCATCTTCATAAGTGACGGCCTGTCACCTTCGGAGAGGAAGGATCTAATATCTCTTGTACAAGAGTATATAGACGTCTTCGCCTGGAATTACGAGGACATGCCTGGACTTGATCCTCAAGTGGCTATGCACCGCCTCAACATCAATCCGGACGCAAAACCTGTCAAACAACAGCAGCGACGGTTCCGTCCAGAAATAATGGAGGCAATTCAATTAGAAGTCAGAAAACTTATTGATTCTGGCTTCATCAGGGAAGAACAACATCCCGACTGGGTAGCCAACATTGTCCCAGTTGCCAAGAAGAACGGGAAGATCCGGATCTGCATCGACTTCCGTGATCTAAACAAGGCTTGCCCCAAAGATGAATTCCCATTGCCAATCACAGATGTCATGATTGACAATACTTGTGGATTCGAACGAATGTCCTTCATGGATGGATTCTCAGGATACAATCAAATTAAAATGTATCCTGATGACGAAAAGCATACCTCCTTCAGGACACCTCTAGGGGTATATTGCTACACCGTCATGCCCTTCGGATTGAAGAATGCGGGGGCAACATATCAAAGGGCTATGAATGCCATTTTCCATCAGCAAATACGCAAAACGGTGGAGTGTTATGTTGACGACATCGCAGTAAAAAGCCGCACTAAGGGTGATCACATAGCTGACCTGAAGGTTGTCTTTGATATCATGCGGGCTCATCAATTGAAGATGAATCCCACCAAGTCCTTCCTGGGGGTGGCCAGTGGCAAATTCCTAGGATTTGTTGTAACTTCCATAGGAATCCATTTGGACCCGGAAAAGATCATCGCTATCCAGGAAATGCAACCCCCGAGAAGCCTCAAGGAGCTCAGGGGATTGCAAGGACGATTGGCGTACAACCGTAGGTTCATCTCAAACCTTTTCGGAAGATGCCAACCCTTCGCTAAGCTGATGAAGAAGGGTGTCTCGTTCATTTGGGACGACGCTTGTCAACAAGCATTTGAGGAAATCAAGCAATACCTCACTCAACCACCAGTCCTTGCAGCTCTGGTATCCGGAAAGCCTTTCCTGGTGTACGTTCGAGCAATGGATCATTCTTTGGGAGCTCTACTAGCTCAGAATGATAATCAAGAACGAGAACAAGCAATCTACTATTTGAGTAGAACAATGATCGGAGCCGAACATCGGTATAACCCGATCGAGAAGGAATGTTTGACACTGGTGTTCGCCATTCAGAAAATGCGACACTATCTGGTAGGCCAAACTATAAATGTCATATCAAAAGTCAACCCTCTGAGGTTACTTATGACTAAGCCTTCATCATTGAACGGCCGGCTGGCAAAATGGGCCATATTGCTATCCCAATATGAGATGCACTTTTTACCACAAAAGGCTATTAAGGGTCAAGCGGTAGCGGATTTCCTAGCTGAGCACCCAGATCCGAGGGCAGCCAAAGTCTACGAAGATCTCCCAGATGAGGTCGCTGAAGCCTGCCTAACTCAGACATCGTTCGAAAGTCAAGTGTGGCAACTTTTCTTCGACGGTGCATCGAGAACAAGCCCAAAAGGACACATCGTAGCGGGGGTAGGAGTAGTACTCGTCTCGCCACAGAACTATGTGATTCCTCGAGCTGTCTCGCTAACTGAGCCTTGCTCCAACAATGTAGCGGAGTACAACGCTCTTCTGATTGGGATGCAGTTCGCCGATGAGATTGGCGTTAAAAATCTCGAGGCATACGGTGATTCTAAACTCATCGTCAGCCAAGTTCGCGGGGAGTACGAAGTCAGACATGAAGACCTAGTACCCTATTACAATGCAACTGTCCACATGGCTGGGAAGTTTACAAACTTCTACACCGACCATGTACCGCGCAGGCAAAATGCGCATGCAGATGCACTTGCATCCCTCGCTGCCTCCTTAGCTCTTTCAGCTGGAGCAATGGAGAAGATATTCGTCTACAGCCACGACCTGTATTGCCCGAGAATTGCTCTCAAGCACTATCAAGAGTCAAAGGGAGAGTATCAAGGCAAAGAAGCGCTGGAATTATCAACCGGGCCAGAGTTTAAAGACTGGCGATTCCCCTATATCGACTATGTCTTGTATGGCATCCTGCCTGAGGACGCCAAAGAAGCGGCTGCCATTCGAAGGAAAGCCCCTAAATTTTACTACAATGCGATTACGCGAACATTGTATCGTCGATCGCATGACGGGGTCTTGCTCCGGTGCCTCTCACCAAAGGAGGCTCAAGAGGTATTGAAAGAAGCCCACGATGGCATGTGTGGAGCCCACCAACCCGGCCCAAAATTGGCACATCGACTCCAAAGATTGGGATATTACTGGTCCAAGATGATTGCTGACGTCATCACTTATGCCAAAAGATGTCACGCCTGCCAAGTGCACGGCGATTTCATCCATCAAGCACTAGGGTACCTTCACTCTACGGCCTTTACCTGGCCATTTGAAATGTGGGGGATGGACGTGGTTGGACCTATCAGCCCACCATCATCAAAGGGACATCGGTTTATTTTGGCAATAACCGATTACTTCTCTAAATGGGCCGAAGCCATCCCTTTGAAGGAGGTAAAATCGTCTAACGTGATCAAGTTCGTGAAACATCACGTTATTTACCGTTTCGGTGTACCTCGACGAATTATCCATGACAATGGACCCCAGTTCATCAGCCAGGCTTTCCAGAGATTTTGTGCCAAGTTCAGAATCCAGAGTGTGTCCTCAACGGCATACTATCCTGCCGCTAACGGCCTCGCAGAAGCTTTCAACAAGACTATTGGCAAGCTTCTCAAGAAATTCGTCTCAAAAAGTCAACGAGACTGGGACGATAAGCTAGGTGAATGCTTATGGGCCTACCGCACAACTGTGCGAACCCCAACTAAAGCCACGCCATTTTCTTTGGTATACGGATGCGAAGCTGTACTTCCACTGGAAATCCAAATTCCATCTCTACGCGTCGCCTTGACAGCGGAGATGACAACCGAGGAGAAGCATCGACAGCGACTCCAGGAATTGGAGGCCTTAAATGACAAACGTCTGCAGGCCCAACAACAAATCGAGCTTTACCAAGCTCGAATTACCAGAGCCTACAACAAGAAAGTTAAAGTGCGAACTTTCAAGAAAGGCCGACCTAGTCTTAGCCGTCAGAAGACCCATGGTGATGACGCACAAGACAAAAGGAAAATTCCAACCCAAATGGGAAGGACCATTCGTAGTAGAGTCAGTCTACTCAAATGGATCGTATCGCCTCATAACTTCAAATGGCGATACACTCATGATGCCGATCAATGGCAGATTCTTGAAGAAGTACTATCCTTAATAGTACTCCTCCTCCGATCAAGTTCAAAATTACACCTCTGATCAAAACAAGAAGAGCTTCTTCATTTATATCCAACGCCTCCGACGGCTAAGGATAGAGGAAAATGTTGGCTTCTAAGCCCAACATAAGTCTTCGACAACTCATCATGCTGAGGGGAATAGCATGGCTAGCCCAACTCAAACGGTAGTTGGTAAAGGCACCTCAAATCCGTTAATAGCTGAGGGTTTGCTAAAAATCCTAAGTGGGCCTGATTCCACTCTCCCCTCCAAAATCCCTTACCAATTCTCATCCACAGAATGGTAGGTCTATAAAATACAATTGTTGTCAAGTTAACACTATACCTCTGACATTACAAATTCCACTTGTCAATTCTCATCAATAGAATGACAAGTCCTCAAAATTGCTCGTATCGCAAATTAATTTTTGTCAAGTTAACATCACACCTCTGACAAATTACTGTTAAGTTCAACATTACACTTCTAACAGTAATCAAGTTGTTGTCAAGTTAATATTAACCTCTGACAGTCGCTTTCCTTCAGACTTCCATATCAAAGCTGAAATGAACGATGCTAAGTTTAACACTACACCTCTAGCATCTAAATCATTGTTAAAGTTCAACAATACACCTATGACAATGAATTTCCCTCGAACTTCCGTATAGGAGTTGAGATGACCAATGCTAAGTTCCACATCACACCTCTAGCATTACCCTCACTGTCAAGTTAAACATCACACCTATGTCAGTGACACTTTCAGTTCTCCCAAACGAAAGCTGAAATGCTTCTGAATCAAGTTAATATCACACCTCTGATTCACATTCTTGTCGAGTTAACATCACACTTCTGACGAGACTACTTTCAACCCGTTAAGTTAATATCACACCTCTAACGGTAAAGATTTTCCTAGATTCCCTCCGAGTCTAGTTTCACTTGTTATTCTCTTCAACAGAATAACAAGTCTACCTAAAAATATTGTTAGGTTAATACTACACCATTAACAGTGTTTTCCTTCAACTCCCCAGCTAAACTTAATCAAGTGAATCCTAAACCTTGATAAAGGCCCATTTTCCCTGGGGGTACGAGTTTTACTTGTCATTCTCCTTTATAGATTGACAGGTCCACAAAATTATCCTATCTCTTGTTAAGTTAATATTACACCTCTGACAGTATTGTGAAAGTTCCTGAAATAGGATCTTTCCCTATAAAATTTGACTTATTAAGGTTATCATCATAATTTTGACGAAGTCAAAGATTTTCTGCTTCTATGCGTCTAACTGAAGACAAAAGGTTCAAGACAATAGAAGAGACAAAAAGAAAAATATCACTTTTATTTATATCCAGGCATATGAAAGTGATACATGAAAGTGATACAAAACGCTCTCTTATACAGTAAGATTGAGTGTTACATTTAAGGAGTACAAAGAAGTCCCTCTCTCTCTCAGAGGCCATACTCACTCCTTGAAGCCGCATCTGATTCCAAGTGCGCGATGTTTGTGGCGACAATAGAAGCTGGTTGCACCACGATGCATGATGTAAACATCGAAAGAGCCCTAGCTGACTAAGCTGAGAGCAATGGTGTTCTTGAGGTCCGGTGGCAGCAGAAAGTCCTGCAACCCTTCATTCATGAGCATCTCTTTCGCCAGAAGGCCATCCAACAAACATGGAGTCACTTCTGGGGTGAGAGAGGAGGTTTGAGACCTGACAGGGGATGCTACTCACCACTATATCCACCGCAACCCCCGCCGCCATACTCACCCTGACCATCCCTTGCCAGCAGGCATGACTGGTACATTAGATCTGAAGTGACCTTGGCGAGGGTTGAGTCCACGTCAGGAATATAATATATTCCCTTGTGGACGACGAAGACCATAATATATTCCCTTGTGGATGAACATCGAACAAGTTCGCCGGCCGTAATATTCTTCCAGGGGCCCAGCGAACCTGAAAAAGGACGATCAAGCCTACCTGCAAAGAATAAACAAAGGAATCAGAACATCTAGAACTTAGTACACTTCAACAGAAGAAAACTAAGTCACAAACGCGGTTATTGCTGAAGACTGCAGACGCGAGAATGACCCACGCAGTGAGTCAAACTTCCGCGGTGGCAGAAACAGACGCGAGCAAGACTGTGATACACACAGAATTCAAACGCGACCTAATTCCACATCCGCGTTTAAGATACAAGGCGCGCAGAGAATCAGACGCCAAAAATTGCCATCTCTCTGTTGGAGGAACAGGAGTTGCAAGATTCGGGTCTGAAACCTTCAACCCGAGTTGGAATTCATCCAAGTCAGTGGCCTTAAAACGCGAGCTTCATGAGCAAAGCCAGCGCCAAGTGCCAAAGACTTCTGTGCTCGCGTCCCGAGAAGTTCAAGTCGATGGCGCAAATTCCAGAAAAGGAATGCACCAACCACGACTTCGCAAGAAAGTCCAGATGATATCTCTCTAAAAGATATACTAAAATTCAAATTGGTTGGGACTAAAAAGGTCATGGCAAATCAGAACGGCGTACCCGCAGAGGCCTCTATTAAGAGTGTAACTCTCTGCATCGAAGCGTGGACATAAAAGGAGTTCAGAGAGACGCTTTCTGTTATTGAAATCACTTGACAGTGGTGATCTTCTGAAGAGACCAAACAGAAGCATGAAAGCTCTGGGTCATCTTCATCCATGGAGGCAAACCCCTGGTGAAGTCCTTGAAGGGAGAAGACAGAAACTCTCAGACGCTCGCTCTCAAAAAGAACACAGTATGGACTGTTAAAGGGAGAAAAGGAACCCCTATTTATAGGCAGCCCCTGATAACTGTCATTAATGCTTCATTAATCAAAACCGTCGGCTTAATGACCGCACGACCGTCAGAGTCCAATAGGAGTCTGACGCGTGGAACGTTGCTTCGAGAAGCGTCGCAGACGCTGGTCTCAAACCGCCCGCGCCGGTTTTGCATTAAAAAGCATTAACGCCTAAGCCCAATGAAGAACTGACGCGTGGACAAACCGCTTCGGGAAACAACGGACGACCCGGTTTCCCAATCGTCAGTGAAGACTTGACGTTCAAAGATCTCATGAAATCTTTAAGTCAGGCCGCATTTAACGCCTGGGAAGTTGCATCAAGACGCAGATGAGAAAGCCGCGTCCAGGAATCCGCGTCCCCTTTTCAGACCGAGTGACGTCCACCTGCATTCCAGAGGAATGTCCGCGTGGCCCAAAGTTGCGTCCCTTCAGCAAACGGGGCCCATTTTAAGGGAAAGCACTTAACTCGGTAAAAGACTTAGGCCATTGTGGAATTAGTCAGAAAATACGCAAGGCTGCGTCCCTCGCGTCCGCTCAAACCGCGTCTTCGTCAGAGGAGCTGCGTCTGCATGGGTAATGATGGGTTTTTTGCACCTAGTCAAAAGACCTAGCGCTGAATCCTTAAGGACTGCGACCAGTGAGTCACACTCAAAAACTGCGTCCTTAACGTCCACTTGAACCGCGTCTTCATTAGCAGGACAGATTCGCGTTAATTAAGCCCGCGTTTCTCTCTGTGAATTGACGCCGTGTCTCATCAAAAGACTTGGTTCTGCCTAAGTTCCTATGAACTGATGATTTGAGGCCGCGTCTCATCAGAAAAAAACTTAGTCCTATCTAAGATCCTATAAATCAATGCCGCGTCTCATCAAGAAGACTTGAGTCAACGCCGCGTTTCATTAAAAGAAGTTGAATTCATCTACAGCAAGGCAATAAAGATGGAACAAGAACTTCAAAGACTTTTACTATTCAAAAAATGGTAAAAGCAAGTACAAACACTCTTAGTAAAACAGAGTGTCCTTTTCTTAAAAAAAAAAAGAGAAGGCTACAAGTCCTGGTTCGCCAAGGAACGGATTTGCTCTCTAAGGCGATGTATCTTATGTTGACGCGCCTTCTCAGCCTCCATGAGAGCTTGGGCCCGCAGATCCGCCTCAGATAAAAATCCCTGCGCTTGTACTCGGAGGTATTCCAACTTGGAAGGACGAACAGAGAGGTTTGCTTCAACTTGCGCCTTGGCAGCCTCCAACTCCGCTAGCCTCTTTTCAGAGGTAGCAAGCTTCTGTTCGTTAAAAGCAATCATGGCCTCAGCCCTGGCTATAGCAGCCCGAGAGTCAAGGATAGCCTGCTTTGCAGCCTGTATGATCATGACAGATTCCTTGGACTCGACCGCTAGCCTCTGATGATCAGCCTGGAAACCTTCAAGAAGACGGGTGTTATCGCTTATCTGCTCCTCCACCTCTCTTCGCTCTTGCTCTTGAGTAGCAAGGAGCCTATTTAAAGTTTCCTGGGCTTCGTGGAATGAGCCGGCATCCTCCAGGGATCGAAGCTCTCTCAGGTCTTGTCCCAGCTGCTCCACCACCAGCAGATACGCCAGGGCTAGCGAAGGGCCTCCCGCCAACTTGATGTTCTCGGCCAAGTTTCCGAGAAACATCCGAGCAAATTCGAAGGAGCTACCCCCAGACAGGATGAAATCGATGCATGATCGCATCGCGTCAAAGAACTGCTGCACCGTTTTGCGTGTCAGGAACTCCATAGTATCATCGCCCGAGGTGCTCCCCGACCCCCTTTCTATTACGGGGTGAGGGATGTAAGCCAGCTCTTCTCGCGCAAGAGTCGGGCTGACCACCGGTACGGCAGGAGCAAGAGTAGCCACTTGCGCTTCTGGGGGTGCTACCTCTGTAGGAACCTCCACAGCTGATGACAGAGTAGTGAGCTCGACCTCCTCAGAAACCTCGGCCGAGGCTTGAGCTATGTGGCCTTCCGGAGGGGCACTGACCGCCAGACTCTCCACCTGAGCCCCCCAGTTCTCTCTGCAAATTATCTCAACATTAGCTACAAAGGTGAGAAGAGAAACATTCAAGACATCAAAGCTTCCTTACCAAGTTGGAGGTCCGGAGATGTCGAATTCTTGGACGAATCCTGCAGAGTAGAAGTCTCCCTAGCCTCAGTGGTTGCCTCCTCGTCCTGCAGAGTGGGAGTCTCCCCGATTTCAGTAGTTGCCTTCACTAGAGACATCTCGGCGGCTGGAGCCTCAACTCCTTCCGGCTGGGTCAACTCTTGCACCATCTCCTCGGTATGCGAGGAGGTTGCAGCCTCAATATCCTCGGCCAACCCTGCAGCAAAAAAAGGAGAATGTTAAAACCACCTCTTCAAAATGAAAAGGGAGATCAAGTCAGAAGGTGAAAAGAGTACCTTCAGCGGGAGTAACTGCCGCCAGTGGTGATGCCGTCAACGGCTCGCACCCATGTATTTCCTCCTCCGAGATGTGTGAGAATTTACTCGGATCAGGAGGAGCGGGTTCGTCACCATAGTCGACCTCATCCTCAAAATCGCTTTCTTCTGCGGATAAGGAAGACGACAGTTCAACGCGAGAGGCCTCGGTAGCCAGAGCCTTGCCACCAATTACCCCAGTGGTAGGGCTGGGGTCAACTGTTCGAGGACTGGAGATGAACACACTTGGAGACCCAGGTTGCTGTGCCTCATCTCTTCTTTCACGAGCAGGGGAAGACCCGGGCTGAGTTGAGACTCCCGCAATCTCAACATCACTCATGGTGTCGACCTCCGGTTGCTGTGCCTCATCTCTCCTTTCGTGAGCTGAGGAAAATCCGGGCTGAGCTGAGACCCCCGGAATATCAACATCACCCCCGCTCATGATGTTGACTTCGAACTGCTCGGCCTCGTCAGCAGCGGTCGGTTCGTCAGCAGGCTCCGCCTCCTCCACAATCCTGGGGCCCCTGCTGCGTAACCTGCGAGCAGGGACTAAGGGGGCATCATCCTCATCCGCCTCTTCTTCCCTCGGTTCCTCAACACCAGCAGGGATGTCTTCGGATAGAGAAACTTCGGTTGTCAAGTCTCTCCGGACCCTCTTTGGGGCAGGATCAGCAGTGGAAGTAGAGCCTCGAGCACGCTTACTCACCACTTGTCGAGCCTTTGTTGCTCGCGGCTCCTCCCTTGACCCTCTCCCGACTTCCCTCAGAGCCTTCAGATACTGCTCGACGCCTCGCGAGCGTTTACCGGACCCCGACCTTGCTTCGAAATTTGCATTGATACTCTCAATGCATGAATACTCCGGAACAAAGTATAGTGTCTGGTTGACCTGGAAGTACCAGGTACAGAAGCTGAAGCTTGTGCGGCCCTTTGGCTCCTTGATAGGTAGACGGAAAGTTGCTTCCGTCCCTCCGGCCACGCTATAGTACCAAGCCCGAGCATCTTCGAACAAGTTCCCACTGAAGGCGAGTCGAGCATTGGGGTTGCCGACGTAGAGTTGATCATATCCGAACTGCCGGGCGAAGCGATTCGGCATATATGGCTCGATCGTGCATGAAGTCCCTTGCCGGAAAAGCACATACCCAGGCCGGATGTTAATCAACCACCAGAAGATCCCCGTTGATAGCCTAGTGAAATCATCTTGGCCTGCGGAGTCAGTATATAGTTCCCCGAAAGATGCACCAGGAATCTCGGAGAAACAGCGGTTAAGCTGGTAGTTCGAAGCAGACAGAATGCACTTTCGAACGTAATACATGTAAGTATTACACCAGTCAGAGCCCTCCAGCCGCTGTACAAAGGGGACAAAACCCTCACTCTAAGGCACCGGCGTCATCAGAGAGGGGCAGTGCATCACGTACCAAGCCATCAAGTACGTGTAGGGCAGCTCAACCCGAGGGTTGGGGCGCTTCACCGTCGGCTTCCCCTCTGAGTCAACAGTCGGCCTGCCATGGGAGTCGACAGTCTTCCCTGCCTCGCAGAAAGTCTGGGTTAACGCCCGCAACCCGCTTTGAATGCCAGCCGCCATGGCTGGGAGAAGGGCTATGGGACTGCCATAGGCCAGGAGCACCGCCAGGTATACTACGTCGGCAACAATGACTTCATGTGGCAGCGTGGGCACCACACAGCGCTTCAACCACAGCATCAAGAAGCCCGCCAACAGTGCTCGATCGGAGATAGGGATCCGGGCTTGATGATGGAAGCTTTCGAAAACCATGTCAGGTTCGAAAACATCCTCGTTCGAAACCGTGGTGTAGAAGCCTTCAGAAGCCTTAACCCTGTCGTCAATCTCCTTGTCGGAGCTGGGAGCCAGTCGGGTTACCGGATGGTCTTTCTTGTTGATGCCGTTAAACAAGTAGCTAGCCCAAGACAGCTGCTTGACTCCTCCCGACCTCCAAGAGGTTACCTGACCACAAATGTGGAAGTGACATAACACCTCCCAATAAGTCTCGTACACTTGAGGAGACCCTTTCTTCATAAGGTTGAGCTCTTCAGTGGTCGGGACGTATTCCTCATAGGGAGAATCCCCTGTTGCCAGCCCTGAGACCTCATGCAACTCGTGCAGGGCAAGGCCCATCTCTCCGACCGGAGTGAAGAATGTCCCCGTCAAAGGATTGTACCGCTCCAGGACCCCGAAGAAGTTCTGAGAACTCGGCGGGATACCATACTGTACGGCCCTGACTGCCTGGTACAGATCCGTTTGCTCCAACAAGTCCCTAAGGTCGGCAAGGACGAAGCTCACCATCCTGCCCCACCAATACTTCTCGGTGGAATGAACCCACCCGGGCGAACGGAACTCAACCGGAAAATCACCCTCCACTTTCATGAACGCGTTGAGGAAAGTGGTGCCAAGTTTTGGTGTTTCTCCAACTGGGGCTCAGTCCTGAGCGACCCGGGGAACAGGCCGAGAACCGCCCTATCATGACTGTCATGACGATATACCCTTTTGGAGCCTAAGTCACCGAGGGTAATCTCAGGGACATATCGGGAAAGGTCCCATTTCATCTTCCGAGGGATGGACGTGTGCTGGAGATAAGACAGCGGGTACATCCTCTCCATGTCCGGAAGAAAGAATCTTCTACCGCCTATCTGGCGGAGCCATTTATAAGTTCCGTCATACATGGAATAGCCGCCATCGCCGACATGGACTCCAAAGAAGAAGGCAGGCTTCTCCAGCGGAATGCGAGCATCCGTTGTGAATGCTGCGTCAGTCATAAGCTCCCGAAAAGTTGTCATGTCAACATTGGAGAGCCTTTTCTTGCGCTCCTGCGACCTGTCAGCAGTCACAAGTACAGTCCTTTGCAGCGCAAAGATTAAATCACGGTCAGGGCCACCTACGTGCCCAAAGTGGCGCTTCTTGGAGAGTGGGGTAGAAGAGTGTAGCACTGCAAAAGAAAAAGACACTTGATCAGACATCTTATCAAAAAAAATGTGTTAAGTGTCTATAGTCCAGACGCAGAAAAGACACTGGACGCAGGAATTATCAAAATCCGCGTCCAGACCTGCAAATCCGCGTCCAGATGTGAGGCCCGCAGGATCAAGCCCGCGTTTTGAAAACCAAGACTTATGAAAAATCTCTAAGTACTTGGGCTCAGGTGCAAGATTCATAAAAAATCAGCACCTGATGTCATAGAACGCAAGGATCAAGTCCGCGTCCGAACCCTTCACAATTAAAAATATTCCAAGTGAAGAATCCGAAATGCAGGGCTCACTGGCACTGGGTCATCAAACCCGCGCCTTGGTTATCAACTCAAAGACCGCATCTAAGACCGCATCTGAGAATCAAACACGGTTTATATTCTGTGTTGACGGTTCTCCTAAAAAAAAGTTTTTTTTTTAGGGGTTCCATGAACTTCCACCATTAATGGTGAAGGTTAAGCCTAAGCGGCATTATACCTGGGAAGAGGACTTCCTGCGCGGAGGAACCGCCCCTCTGGGCCTCGGCGACGGCCGCCTTTGAGGATGATGCGGTTGGCTTGGCCTTGGGCGCCATTGGTGATCAAGAATCCAATGAAGGAGAAATGAAAAGTGATGAACAAAAATCCTTTTTCTAAAAACCCTAACAGATGCTCTCGGAGAAGAAGAGATACCTCTCTGACTGTTGCCATTTATAGGCACAAAGATTTGCAAAGATACGCGGCGCATGGCTCGATTGGTTTGGCATAGAGTCATCGCTTGACGCGTGGACAGATCATTTAATGAACCGGGAAGTTCTCGCGCCAAAAGGTGATGTCCCGTCGGTTCCCCAGAACAAGTGGCGGTGCACTCATGACATGGCACGGATTCGCACTCAACAGGCGCGCCTCTTTGATGGACGTGCCCCGTCAGCACAGCCATGGTCGCGTCCAGAAAGTCGCGTCCTTACACAAAAGGATGCGTCTCTCCGAAGTTCGCGTCCTTCCAATCCGGCCTAGCATCGCGTCTGCCCGATGGAATATCAGTCACGTTTTCCATTTTTAAAAGGCGCACCCCATTAAAGTCGCGTCTGTAAAGCAGCACTACCTCTGCTCTTCAAAAAGAACTGGCGTTCAGTCCCTGCTTCTGCAAATCAGTTTCAACAGTACACTGGCACAAGCAGACGATCGTCCACTCCTGGCTTAAAGCGCGTCCATGACAGACTAAAAGCAATCGGGGAGGTTTAGACTGTGTATCTAGAAACTCAACACGATCAACTCTGGTGGCCTCAAAGAGTTCAACAGTACACTCACGAAGACCAACTCCAGATAAGATCAAACACGGAGCATTAACAGTCCAGTCATAGAGGTGAATTCAGTTAGAATCCAAAGTATTTCGAAATCCGTCCCAGTTAACTGCGGAATATCGAAAACTTTGGAGGGGGTTCTGTAAGCTGTCTAAAAATCACTAGAAGACAAGCCATTAAAAAGCAGAGTTTCAAGTTCTAGACGCAAGGCTAATGATGGCCATCCGCGTCTCACCATCAAGGCGCGTGGGCTCGACACCCGCGTCTCAGCATCAAGGCGCGTGGGCTCGACACCTGCGTCTCAGCATCAAGGCGCGTGGGCTCGACACCCGCGTCTCAACCTCAAGGCGCGTGGGCTCGACACCCGCGTCTCAGCATCAAGGCGCGTGGGCTCAACACCCGCGTCTCAACCTCAAGGCGCGTGGGCTCAACACCCGCGTCTTAACCTCAAGGCGTGTGGGCTCAACACCCGCGTCTCAACCCCAAGGCGCGAGGGTCCAAGGCCCACGTCTCGGTTATAACCGCCCTGGTTATGGGGCCAGTCGCCGCCCACATAGCGGGGAGGTCAGCCCCTCATTGTGGAGCATTTTTAGGGGGCACGATCACCCCTGGAACCTCTATAAATAGCCCCGCCGCTATGAGGAGAGGAGGGAGATAGACAGACAGAAAGGGGAGATAGACAGACAGAAAGGGGACACAGACACAGAAAGAAGGGACGACAACAGGCAGACAGAGAGAGAAGCAGGAGAGAGCTAAACTCTTCAGCAAGCTTGCTACGTACAAGTTGCCCTTTGCCTACCTCCTCTTTGAGAGTTTTGGTAGACAGAGCTGTGTTACTCCTTCTACCACCCAAAGAGAAGATCCCTGACGATTCCGACGGTCATCCGGTCAACGGAGAACAAGATTCACTCTCCACCGCTACTTGAAGAACCCAGCACTAAACAAAGGGAGGATTCAAGACTCAACATCCTCCCTCCCTTGTAATCGGAGTATTAATCCGTTGTAAACTTTCAATTGATTCAAGGAAACTTTACGCGAGATTTTTTTTCCTCTGCAAAAAGATATGTATGTATACTTTAATTTGTATAAGACATACATATACCTTGAAGATTAAATAAGTTTTAATGATTTTCATGTTTTCATTGTTTCAAGGAATTTTGAGCTTAATTGGAAATTTCATAATGCCATGTCACACATTACTTGTACACTCACCATTTTTAAAAATATTTCTCATGAGTATGTTTTCATGAGCATGTATGGACTTTATTGAATATTGAGTGTTTTTAAGTGCTATGTGATTTACATGTGTTTTATGAAAATTATTTTTAGTTTATTCCTTGCTTGAAGGATTTCGTACTAGTTTAAAAGATTTTCCATTTAACTAGTTACGGTATTCTTCATTTTGGTAGAGTTTTTCAAACAAAGCTTATTTTTCAAATCTATTTTTAAAAACCCCTACCCTTTATGGGAGGATGGATGGGAGATCATGTTCATGTATGCTTTAAAATGAAAATCATTTAAAACTTGAACCTTGATTGGGAGGTATAGTGATATGATGTATACACTTGAACTTATTGTTATGTCAATTGGTATCATTGAACTCTTTCAATTGGTATCATTTTGATCTTTTTGTATACTCATATGATTATTGTGTATGTATATTTTCAATTGGTATCATCTATTAGTGTTTGGTACTCATTCTATTTCATACACATATACTTGTTTTTATTTGTGCTCAAGATATAAATTTTCACAAATCTTGTTTATGCTAGAGTTTGAGCTTCAACTTTATTTCAATTGATTTAGTTTTCAATTGGTATCTTATTTCAAGCCTACGCATAGTTTTTATTGGTATTTCATAAAGGGGGAGAACATTCGATTTTCATATTTCAATTGGTATTTGTATTTCCACTCCCTTACTTTATGATAGAAAATAGTCATTTCAATTGTTTATATGGCTTAAAAAGAAAAATACTATCTTTTGATATCAAGATGTCTTGTGTTTTAAATTGGTATCTAAAAATTTTGTTTAAAGTAAAATACAAAAGTTTTGATTTGTATTGACTATATGCAAGGAGAGCTTAACATCTCTTCTACATATAGATTCATGATGAGTGTATCTTGTATTGAAGAGCTTAACATCTCTTTTTCATGTGGTACACGTGTGTAGGGGGAGCTTCACATCTCCTCTTATGCATTACATAATGTGTGTTATGTGAATTAGGGCTTAACATCCCTCTTTCATGTAATGCATACGTGTAGGGAAGCTAACTTAGCGTCTTCCTCTTCATGAATGTATATAGCATATAACATTTATTGATCTTTGTTTATTTTCAATTGGTATCAAGACGCTTCATTGACATATTTTCAATTGATATCCAAATTGATAGTCACCCCTTATTGACTTTGTTTTTGTTTTAGACAAAAAGGGGGAGAACATTGTTTTTATTGTTTTGATTGTCAAAAAGGGGGAGAAAGATTTTTACCCATCATTTTATTTATTGTTTTAATTGTTTACCCCTTTGTTGATGATTGACAAAAAGGGGGAGAAAGATTTTGAGTTTTTGAGTTTGATATATGCATATTTATGTTTTGCATGTATTAAGTTTAATATAGTTTAATGTTAATTGGTATCTAGAGCATGTTTTGTTTTTGAACATTGCATTGGTATCTAGAACCTTTTTATTGTTTATGCATATTTATGCATTCTTGTTTAAGAGCCATCATTGCATATCTATTATGATTTTGTTTATGCATGAGTTAAGGGGGAGCTTCTTTGAAGCTTAACTTTAATCCATGCATATATAACTCCATGAGTTTTGTCATCATCAAAAAGGGGGAGATTGTTGGCCCAAAGGCCTTCCACCCTAGTTTTGATGATGATTAACTCATGTAGTTATGTTTACTAATAATCTTGTGTTATTTAAGTTTCAGATCATTAAGTAAGATATTAGTTGGTGATTAGCTTCAATAAGGAGTTTAGAAGCTTTTCATGGTGATTCCGGTGCCAAAGCTTAAAGATCATTCCTTTGCACTTTGTGGATCAAGGTTTGGGAGCAAGTCAACTTGAAGATGAAGATCATCAAGAAGACTTAGGTATCCTAGTTTAGTTTAGTGTGTTTTAGATCCATTTGTAAAGCTTAGTATAGTTGATATGCTCAAGTGCACAAACATACATGTTTTATGTTTGGTTTTTGGTTTTCATGAATAGTTGATCAAAACAAGTTTAATTGATAGATGTATAGTTGTTTCATTCTATACATGCATGCTTAACTTTTAAACAAACTTATTTTGATATGTCTATTCATGAGTTTTTAGGAAAATCAGATTTCCTATTGAAAAATCAAGTTTGATAAAAATACATGTTTTGGTTTTTGGTAAAAATGATAAAACACAAAAATAGTTCACATTGATTGATATTTGAGCTAAACTTTTTACCACATGTTTATATATCAATGCAAAATGATCAAACTATTTTTGGTGATTTTTACAAGTTATTAAAAGAATTTTCAAAATATGTTTTAACCCAGATTCTGACCCAGGTTTGTGCTGACAGGCCAGGTCGGTCGACCGTATGGGTCAACCGCACCAAGGGCCGGTCGACCCATGGGGTCGACCGACGTGCACAGACTTGTGCACGTCTGGCAGGCACAAACTCGGTCGACCGTCAGGGTCGACCGGGTCTGAGAGCTCTGCTCTCTGTTTGTTTGGGTCGACCGGCGGGTCGACCGTGGTTGCCCAACGGTCACATTTCTGACCGTTGGCGGTCGACCCGGCCGATCGACCGGTAGCCTGTCAGGCTGCCAGCTCAGCCTAACGGCTAGTTTTCTGATGGGCCTATAAAAACCCCAATTCTTTGGGATTTTGGCCAAGGTTTTTACAAGAGAAAAATTCCCAATTTTCCTGAGTTTAAAACAAGTTTTAAAAAGAGTTTTTGGGCTTTAAACTTCTCATCTTTATTGTTTTGGGTTTTTGGAAAATCAAAAAAAACTAGGGTTTTGGGAGATTGTATTGATTTTCATTTTCTATCATTTACAAGAGATTTCCCAAGTAGTTTTTCTTTGTTGCTTGTTTCCAAAAACACCTTGATTCCACACTTGAGCTATCATCTATCCTAATCTATTAGGATCTTGTTTTGTGGAAAAAGAAAAAGGAAAGAGGTTTGTGGTTGAGACATACCACTTGTTGTAAACCCTTGATTTCTTGGTTGCTCCCTCTTTGGTAGAGGTTGAGGTTGTGTAATTGGGTTGTTGGTTTGCTCCCTCTTTGGTAGAGGTGGAGATTGTTGTTTGCTCCCTCTTGTGTGAGGTGGAGCTTGGTGGTTTGGATCCCTCTTCGGTAGAGGTGTTGGTTGTTGTATTGGCTACAGGCCTACCCCTCGGTTGTGAGGTGGTTGTTTGAGAGAGGAGTTTGGTACTCCTAGAGTTGTAACAAATCCTCTTCGGTAGAGGTTCCCTCGGTGGGAGATAGTGGATTGGAAATCCTACACGGTGATGTAGGCGAGGATGTAGAGCTAGGGGCTCGAACCTCGAAACATATCTTGTTGTTAGCGTTTGATCCACTTGTCTCTCTAACTCTCTCTCTCTATATATATTGTGCAAAGCATCATTCATTCATTCATATCTTATTGCTTGCATTTGTGCCTTGCATATATTCATATTGCCTATTCATATTATATGCTTGGTTGTTTGTGTGTGCCTCACTTGTACTTAATCAACAAGAGCTTCACATAGCACCTCAACCCATATCTAGGAGAATCAAGAGGAGTTAGTCCAGAGCCCTTCACGGGGAATTCGGCTACACTTGTTGATTGTACTAAGTGTGATTGCAATATTGTTTTAAGCTTCCGCATTTAGAGCACTTAGTTCACTAGATTAGCACTTGCACCTATTCACCCCCCCCTCTAGGTGTTTTTTAAGGTGTTGGTGATTTAATCTACAGAAATAAATGAAAAGAAATAAAAATAATTACTTACCTTCTTTTCACCAAAAGCTTACCTTGAATCTTGGCGACGATGTTACCTTGAATTGGAGGCAATCAGCGCATAGCCCATAAGAGTAGATTTTTGGTCTCTTCCACATTACATCATCAAGACAACTCAAGCATGAAATGATACAGAGAGACTCACAATTCCATCGTCATGAGCTATCGGTGGCACTCGCAAAGGCAAGGCTCTTTCGATGCTTTTAGACTCACTTGGAAGACAATTTGTACCAAAAGAAGAGTAAAGTAGAAAAGAAGAAGAAAACTAAAAAGAAGTACATACAAAGAAAGAACATAGATTTGATTTCATAACAATCAAAGAAAAGAAAGAAACCTTACACCGGTGTCACTCTCAGCTCAAGCTTCATTCTTGTTCTTCGATGAAAGTCTGATCTCCTCTGATTTACATAAATGAAAACTAAAATTACATGAAAAAGAAAAACAAAAACCTAAAGTAAGAAATGGAAAACTAGTCTAAATCCTATCTCTGCATTGTCGTCCCATTTTCAGTGAAAATACTGGCTTTTTATAGGCAAAAACCCAACCTACAGGATCCCGGGGAGATCGGGGGAGCAAACGCTCCCCCTAACTCCACAACCAAGCCGCGAAAATGCGGCTTTGGCCGCGTTTTCGCGGCCAGGGTGTGGCCAGGTGGCCACACCCTGTTGGTGGGTCTCCCCGGGGTTTCCTTCTGCTTTTATCTTCAGTTGGTTTTCTCGTTTGAGTCTAGGATTGTGACGAAATGGCCTTTGATTCTTGGTTTTAACCGATCGATTCTGAGAGGATTCTTCTCAACTGGTTTTCAACCTCTTGATTTTGCCCTGATTTACTGAGTGCGAATTTATTCTGATTTAATTCAGAATTTGGTGGGCTTTTGGTCTCATTTCTTTTCATCTCCTTAAGGAATGGGCCTACAAATAAATTAATCAATTAATTAGGACAATGCAGATTTTATTCTATAATAAGTATGAAAATATGATACTAAATATGCAACATTAGCGACCAATCACACCCCCATACCTATCTTTTGCTCGTCCTCGAGCAAAGCAACTAAACTATACTAAGGATTATTAGACCACTTTCGCAGGTCACGCGATTGCACTGAGCATGTGCAACAAGCCGTTAAACCTCTAGGTTCCCCCTAGAGGACGAGTTTTGTCTCGTGAGGGTTTTCAGCAGATTACACCCACAAAATCCATAAAGAAAGGAAAACACAGAGTTAGTATTTTCGAAAAGCATTTTGAAAGAGAAAAATATTTGAAATATAATTGCAAGATTTAAGTAATCTATAAGTATAAGAAAACCGAATTTTTCATTCATAAACTTAGTCTCTATTCAACAATTTGTTATCAATTAAAGTAAGGAGTCAAATTGTACTTCTCATCTAGTCTATTACTTTACCCTAAGTCATATGCACCTTGTGACTGTGAAAATTTTGACTAAGGGTTCATTAACTCTAACTCTTATGCCTTATTTATATATATATATATATATATATATATATATATATATATATATATTATATATATATATATATATATTTGTGGTATTATTCCTTAGTTCTATTAGGCTTTCTAATCTTCCCATGTAACGAGCCTTTAATCGATGACTCCCAAACCAAACGGTCTTAGGGCACCGGGTGAGAAAACACCCCAAGGACTTAAGGACTCGAGCAAACAAGGCCACAAAACTAAGGATTTTATTATATGAACCTCTTTTAGGCGTGAATACTTATGCTTTATTAGGCACAAATATCCAGCTTAATCAGAGGATTATATATATATTTTTTTCTCAACTTATCTAATCATCTTTCGCATAAATACTAAGGCTTGCTTAGGCCAAAGCACCTAGCTAATCAATAATTAGATTTGTTTATTTTTTTCTTTTTTTATAAGGCATAAGAATCTTTGTTTTTGAACCCTAAGTGTGTAAGTGTATGAGTGTGCATATTTCATCAAGGTAAAGATCAAGACTAAATTACTTTGACAAATTATCTTCCTAACTCTAAACATCAAACAAATAATCTTATTTTAACCAAGTATAAGAAATCCTAATTTGGATTTTCCTATTCCTTAAAATTAACTTAATTTCTTACAAAAATATGTCAAAATATTGTTTCTATTTTCCAAAAAGTTTTTAAAAGTAAAGAAAATGTTAATTTTTTTATTTTTTTAAAATAAAAAGAAAAAACTAAGTTATGTTAGACCCTCCCCCACACCTATCTCATGCATTGTCCTCAATGTATGAATTAATGCATAGATGCATGAAAAAGAAGAAAGGGAAGGAGAATGTTACCTTAAGGTGGTGGTTCCGGTGGTGGTCTGATTGGTCCACGAAATGCGGCCCAATCGACTTTTCGTTGGGTTCGGAGGAACCCACCAGAAATATCTCTAATATAACCCATTAAAATGATGAATCCATAAAGGATTTTTATTAAGTACTTGACCCCATCTAATTTCCAAATTCCATAACTGATTTCAGAGTCAAATTTGTCAACCACCTCGTCCCAAAATGGGTATGAAATGATAGAACGGTTGACTTGGACTCAGGAAGTATAGGAACTAATACCGACTCAGGAAGGGACTTAAGTCAAGTAAAGGTTCAGGAGTCGAGATTGGTTCAAGAAGTGTGTCCAAGTCAAGAAGTTGAAACTCAAGTCCACATT
The DNA here is from genome assembly GCA_038442645.1 of Agave tequilana. NCBI lineage: Eukaryota > Viridiplantae > Streptophyta > Magnoliopsida > Asparagales > Asparagaceae > Agave > Agave tequilana. Next base: position 475,301 of record JAVJIF010001002.1, read on the forward strand.
GATTTTCCAACAATGGAATGTGACTTAATATTGGTGATTCAAGTTCAGGAATGATAGGTGGGGGAATTAAAACTGACTCAAAATATTACTCAAGTTTGGTAACAAAACAGGAGTCAATATTGATTCAGAAAGTTGAACTGGATCACAGATTTGAGAATCTAGGTCACATATCTCATTGAGTTCAATATCAAAAAAATGAGAACTTGCCAATTTGTCAATAGGATTTTCAAAAGTGTAAAATTAGTCAAGTTCAATACGATCATAAAAAATAGGTGATTCAATTTCATGATGAATTGGCACAGGATCCAATGTTGACTCAGGGAAAAGATTGAAGTCAGGTGAAGACACCGGAGTCATTATTGAATCAGGAAGTAAAATTGAATCACTAAGTTGAGATTCATGATCATATTCATTTTCAAGTTCGATTTCAGGAAAAGGATAACTTGCCAAACTGTCAATATTCTTTTCAAAATTTGGAGTTTGGGCAAGTTCAAATGACTGTTCTGAAATGGAACCTTGATTTCCAAAACTACATGACTCTTCAGCTCTAACAGAATGGTTACCGACATCAGAACTGGCCAAACGGTGAGAATGTAAAGATTGGACCATCATATCTATGTCGTGATTACGACCGTTTTGAGCCTGAGTCATGGCTTCAAGCATCTCTTCATAGGTGATATGTTCATTGTTGTGTTGAAAAGATGAAGTGTTGTCTTGGAATTGGTAGTGAAATTGTAAGTCCATTAAATTTTGTGATTTTTGTTTGGACTCACGCATACTCATTTCCAAAATTGATGGTTTTCTATTTTGGACTGGTGGAACTGAGTATGAATCTTGAAAATATTGTGGACTAGGTGGAGAAGGAGGACAAGTTGGTTGAAAATTGGACTCGGGGTAGGTGAATCCCCACTGACTCTGTGAAGAGTTGAAATTATCATGAAAATTATAGTTATTAGTTTGGGGACATGGGTTATATTGATTCGGATAAGACCAATCTGGCACACTAGGTTGGTTAAAGATGATATGCCGGGTTGGTAATATCCGAAAATGAAGTCGATGTGTAATATGGATTATTATTGAAGTTGGAAAAATTATTATTATAAGCCATATCACACAATAGAATACAAACAAAAAGAAAGAAAAAAAACAAACAAATAAGCAAACAAAAAAAAGGAAAAAAGTTCTAACTAAGTTAGGGTAGACCTATGACTTAGACGACTCCTAACTGATTAGACTGTCCACGGGAGGTATAATGCAGACTTTGACCACAAGCTAATCAGCCAGGTCAGGGCAAGGTTGGTGGGAGGTTTTCCGTCAAAGACGTTCCTTAATTAAATAACCACCAACCTTCGAGCTTTCGGCCCTTAATCCCTTTCCTAGACACTGATTTGGCAGGAGTCAAATTCTAACACCTTTCCCCCTTAGGATAATCTCCTAATTGAGTCCGAGATGTCCCTAGGGCCAACGTCTACTCATTTTTAGTTAGGCTTGGGTTAGTAAGTGCTTGGAATCTGATTTTTGGGCCAAGAAAGGGTGATTAAATCCCCACCTTATCTTGTTAATGGGTGGTGCCCTTAAATCAATTTGTGCAAGTGTATAAGATAAATAAGATTCACTCAAAGCGATATAAATCAACCAAGAAATGAGTTCTATTCTGAATGAAATGCGTACATACCTTGCTCTAGCACTCTTCAACAGTAAAATAAATGAATTGAAAAGACACGTGCCTAAAATGCAAACGTCTAATCAATTTTTTATCTTTTTCAACAAGTATTTTACTGTTGGTTTATTAGCAGGCTTATGGTGATGGCATATAAGAAAAAATAAATTGCAGAAAACTAGAATTTTGCAAGTCAAGCAGCCCTGCAAAAAACAACGTTAGTAGTCAACTCCTTTTTGCCACGGAACTGCGGCTTGGGCCGTGAAAACGCGGCAAAGCAGAGGGTAATTGGTCTCTGCTTTCTAGAGCAGAGGCCCAATACCACTTATATGTTACTGCAATCTTAATTTCCTGCTTTGCTTGCCCTATAACCTGCAACAGAGAAGAAAATTCGTTTTAGTTCTAAAAATTTTCAATAAAAATCAGATTTCAATAAAAACGTTACCTTCCCCAGCAACGACGCTAAAAATTTGATTGAAGCTTTACCTGCACACAAAATAAAGAATTTCAGATTTAAGGATAAAGATGTGCAAGTGCTCAATTCTTTCGCTATAGCAAGTGGCTATGTGGGTCATGATCCACAAGGAGGGTTTGCGATGGAAGCGTTCAAAGTTTTATATTGAAATCTTAATGAAGATAAAACAAAAGTTCTTCTTTATTTTTAAGTTAAGAAAATGAGAAAAGAGTTATGTTAAAGTTAGAAGAAAACGGTAGAATGAGAAGGTGGAGAAAATCAGAAAACGATTAAAGCGATTATGTACAAATGAGTTGGGAAAGAAAGAGTTGGAAGATGAGGTGTTGGTGATTTAATCTACAGAAATAAACGAAAAGAAATAAAAATAATTACTTACCTTCTTTTCACCAAAAGCTTACCTTGAATCTTGGCGACGATGTTACCTTGAATTGGAGGCAATCAGCGCATAGCCCATAAGAGTAGATTTTTGGTCTCTTCCACATTACATCATCAAGACAACTCAAGCATGAAATGATACAGAGAGACTCACAATTCCATCGTCATGAGCTATCGGTGGCACTCGCAAAGGCAAGGCTCTTTCGATGCTTTTAGACTCACTTGGAAGACAATTTGTACCAAAAGAAGAGTAAAGTAGAAAAGAAGAAGAAGAAGAAAACTAAAAAGAAGTACATACAAAGAAAGAACATAGATTCGATTTCATAACAATCAAAGAAAAGAAAGAAACCTTACACCGGTGTCACTCTCAGCTCAAGCTTCATTCTTGTTCTTCGATGAAAGTCTGATCTCCTCTGATTTACACAAATGAAAACTAAAATTACATGAAAAAGAAAAAAAAAACCTAAACTAAGAAATGAAAAACTAGTCTAAATCCTATCTCTGCATTGTCGTCTCATTTTCAGTGAAAATACTGGCTTTTTATAGGCAAAAACCCAACCTACAGGATCCCGGGGAGATCGGGGGAGCAAACGCTCCCCCTAACTCCACAACCAAGCCGCGAAAACGCGACTTTGGCCGCCTTTCCACGGCCAGGGTGTGGCCAGGTGGCCACACCCTGTTGGTGGGTCTCCCCGGGGTTTCCTTCTGCTTTTATCTTCAGTTGGTTTTCTCGTTTGAGTCCAGGATTATGACGAAATGGCCTTTGATTCTTTGCTTTAACCGATCAATTCTGAGAGGATTCTTCTCAACCGGTTTTCAACCTCTTGATTTTGCCCTGATTTACTGAGTGCGAATTTATTCTGATTTAATTCAGAATTTGGTGGGTTTTTGGGCTCATTTCTCTTCATCTCCTTAAGGAATGGGCCTGCAAATAAATTAAACAATTAATTAGGACAATGCAGATTTTATTCTATAATAAGTATGAAAATATGATACTAAATATGCAACATTAGCAACCAATCAGTCGATTACCCGGGGGAGGTTGTTGCTTGAATCCGACCACAAGCTAATCGGCCTGGTATGGGCAAAATACGGTGGGAGGTATCCGTGCATAAGCAACGGGCCTTAATTACGCCAAACCACGGTATCTTCGAGGCGTAACCTCTTAATTCCCAACCTTAGACATTGATTTCACAAGAGTAAGATTCAAAACAAGTTCCACCCTCGGTCAATCTCTTAATGAGTCCGAGATGTCCCTAGGGGCCAACGTCTATCAAATTTTATTAGGGCTTGGGTTGTGTGAGTGGGAGGTGATTTTTGGGCTAAGGAAGGGTGATAAAATCCCACCTTATCTTGTATGGGTTTTGCCCTTAATTTAAATTCGTGCAAGTGTGCAATATATACAAGAATATAACACAAAGCGATAAATCACCCACATGTTTGTCCTATGCTATATGCAATGCCATATGTATACCTCAATCCAGATCACAACAACAGAACAAAATATAGTATATTGGAATTGAATTGACACGTGCCTAAATGCAAATGTCTAAACCTTTTAAAAAGCGTCCAAATACCGTATTTTAGTTCTTTAGTTTATTGCGGTGTGTAGGCAATCAAAGCAGGAAAGTAATAATACAGATCAACTAGCTATTACAATGAACACATCCCAGCACAACAAGATATACAATTTTCACAAAATGGTCGCGTTTTCGCGACAAAAGTCGCGTTTGTGCGGCGGTTCTTTAGAAGCTGGGGCCCTGCTTTCAAGAGCAGGGAGATGCAAAGCTAGTTTATGTTCTGCAATATTAAGATCCTGTAAAGAATATCCTGCACACCAAAACAGAGAAGACAATGTTAACAAAATCGTGATATCAAAACCATTCCTTCCCCGGCAACGGCGCCAAAAATTTTGATCGGGGCGAAACCAGCACTCAAAAGTGTGTTTTATGAAATCAATGAAAAGCTCGTATGTGCGCTAATGTACCCTCGATACTTCCGTTGTAGCAATTGGCTCAACGGGTCGAATCCACAGGGAAGAGAGACGATAGAAGCATTAACAGTCTCTATTCACGTTTTATGTTAACAGTTCTTCTTTGTTAAAGAATTAGAAAAAGAAAAGAAAAAGAAAAGGAAATCCAGAATGTGGTAGGTGGAGAAGGCGATGAAAACGTCGATGTAAAAACAAAATAGAAGTGGGTTGGAAAACAAATTAGAAAAGAAGAAAAAGCTTGTAGTAAAAGAGATGAAGCAAGGGTGAACAAAGAGGATGGTAAAAACACCGATGAAAAGATAAAAGACTTGCTTTTTTAAAACAAGATAAAAGAAAAATCATGGCTACTAACTACTAATTGATCCACTAACCATGCTAACCTCTTATTGATAGTTGCCTCACATTTTGATTCTCGGCCATCACTAATCCTTGGCTTCAAGAGACAATACAAAGCATGGCACATAGATGGTTCATCACATTCAAAACTTGCATCAAGAGCAAGCTAATACAAACATTAGATCATCAAACCATTAGAAGGAAGCATGAAATAAGAGAGAGTTAGCTTGGTTAGCAAGTTAGATGTTAGAACCCATCATCATGAGCCATCAATGGCTCTTGCAAGAGCAAGGCCTTAGTAGAGGCTACTTGATTCATGTGGATTATCAAGTAAGTGGTTAGATGGTTAGTGGTTAGTAGTTAGATTGCCATGAGAAGAAAAGTTAGCAAAGCATCATGTAGAAGATGAAGAAGATTACAATGGAGGAGAAAGGAGGCACCTTTACATAGACTGTCACCATCTATTACATCAATCCCTCTCTATCTCTCTCTGAATCTCTCAGCCCTACTACAAGATCTAAAAACGAAATAACATAACAAAATACAAGAAATGAAGAGCACCTACCTACACTACACTAAAACATAGAAATTCTAGCCTAAAAATGAAAAACTCTTCGTTTTGGCAAAATACAGGGGTATATATAGGCATAGGAACCCTCTGGAAGACGAGACGGGGCCACGCGTCGAAAATCGACGCGTGGCTCCACTCTATTGCCACGGAAACGCGGCTTTTGTCGCGTTTCCGCGGCAATACCAGGGACGTAGGTCCCTGGTTTTTTTCAGTGGGTCCCTCTGGCTTCGAGAAGAATCTTGGTATATCCCGTTTCTGGTAATTTCGTCAGCATATTCGTCTGACATGCGCAAGAGTCTAGGTTCGACGTATCTTCTAGATGATCCCTTGCTTGGTCTTTAAGTAATGCGGATTTAATTACCCTAAATTGGGTTTAATTAGGCTCTTATTACTCCTTAGCCCTTGAACTTTGGATTTACCTGCAATAGAGACCAAAACACGGTTTAGACCGACAATTTATTCATAAATCGGTGGGAAAATGCGATATAATAATGCATAATCGTAGACTAATCACACCCCCACACTTATCTTTTGCTCGTCCCGAGCAAAACAAGAAAAGAAAACTATACTACAGAGGTTATTACACCACTTTCGCATGTGACGCGATTGCACTGAGCATGTGCAACAAGCCGTTAAACCTCTAGGTTACCCCTAGAGGAGGAGTTTTGTCTCCTGAGGGTTTTCAGCGGATTGAACCCACAAAATCCAAAAAGAAAGAAGACAAATGTTAGTATTTTGAAAACGCATTTTGAAAGAGAGACAAGTTTATGAAATATTTTTGTAAAAATATAAGCGATCTAAGGTCATAAGTCCACCAAAAATCGTTCTTCCTTAAACTTAGTCTCTATTCAAGATCATGTCTTTAATTAAGGTAAGCATTCAAAATGGATTGAATATTTTATCTTTCATTAAACCTAGATAATATGCACTTTGAGATATTGAAGATTTCTGGGATTTCAACTCCAACCATCAAGCCATTTATTTATATATATATTTATTTTTTTTCTTCTTTTTTTCTTCCCTTAGTTTTCTTAGGCTTTCTAGTTCACCCATGTAGCGAGCCTATAACCGATGACTCCTAAACTAGATGGTTTTAGGGCACCAGATGAGAAAACATCCCTCGGGTTTAAGGACTCAAGTAAATAAGGCCACAAAACTAAGGGAGATTATTTGTTTCTTTTGACCACCGTTAGGCGTGAATAATCATGCTTCTTGAGGCATAATTATCCAGCTTAATAAGTGATGATTTTTTTCACCGTTAGGCGTGAATAATCATGCTTCTTGAGGCATAATTATCCAGCTTAATAAGTGATGATTTTTTTATTTTTATTTTTATTTTTATTTATGACATTTTAGGTCTTTGTTTTCATCCCAAAAATTGTGTAAGTGTGAAGTGCATACTATCTAAGACAAAAAATTCAAGATAAAATTATCTCCCCAATTTATCTTACTTAGCCTGTAATTTTAAACAAGATCTATCATTTTGACTAGGTTTAAGATGTCATAATTAAGGCTTCCTTAATTTCTAAGATCATCTTAATTTTCTTAAAAATAAATCAAAACTTTGTCTCTTATTTCAAAAAGTTTTTAAAGAAAGAGAAAATTCCTATAAAAAAGGAAAAATTTTTAAAAGTATCCTAAAAGAAGCGTAAAAGAAAGAAAATCTAAAAACTCTACGTTAGTAAACCCTCCCCCACACTTATCTCATGCATTGTCCTCAATGCATCGTGATGTATGTATGCATGAAACAAATAGAGAGGGAAGGAAAAATCACCTCAAGGTGGTGGTTCCGGTGGTGGTCTGATTGGTCCACGAAAGGCGGCCCAATCATTCTTGCGTGGAGTCCGGAGGAATCCACCAGAGACCTCAAGAATACAACCCACTAGAATGATGTATATATTTATGATTTTTATTACGAATTTTACCCTATCTAATTTTCAAATTTTCAAAATAATTTCAGAGTCAAACTTATTAAAACCCTTGTCCCAGAATGGAATGATTTATTTGGACTCAGGAAATACAGGAACTAATACCGACTCAGGAAAAAGATTTAAGTCAAGTAAAGGTTCAGGAGTCGAGACTGGTTCAGGAAGTGGGTCCAAATCAAGAAGATGAAGCTCAAGTCCACATTCATATCCCCATGATGGATTGTGACTTTCTAAGATTGGTGATTCAAGTTCAGGAATGACAGGTATGGGAATCAAAACTGACTCTAAAATGTTGCTCAAGTTGGGTAACAAAACAGGAGTCAATAATGATTCAGGAATTTGAACTGGATCACAAATTTGAGGATCAAAGTCACATTCCTCATTGAGTTCAATTCCACAAAAATGAGAACTTGCCAATTTATCAATGGGACTTTCAAAAGTATGAAATTGGTCAAGTTCAATATGATCAACATAAGAGATTGGTGATTCAATTTCACAATGGACTGGTACAGTATCCAATACTGACTCGGGAAAAGGCCTGAATTCAGGTAAAAACACCGGAGTCATAATTGAATCAGGAAGTAGAATTGAATCACTAATTTGAGGTTCATGATCATATTCATGCTCAAGTTCAATTTCAGGAAAAGGATGACTTGCCAAAATGTCAATGGGATCTTTAACATTTAAAGTTTGGACAAGTTCAAATGGGTGTGCTGAAATTGAATCTTGATTTCCAAAATCACAAGAGTCTTGGGTCAGATCAATAGAGTTTGGTATAGCTGAATTGGTCAAAGGTTGATAAGATAGAGTTTCCTCATTCCTATAAATACTAACCAATTGATTCAATTGTGTTTCCAACCTATTGACAGACTCAGAAGAAGATTTTTGATATTGTAACATAGACTCCTGCAAGATTTCTATACTCTTTTCTAGACTTGATTTTTCTACAAGTGAATGCTCTAGAATGGGAGTATAAGAATCTTGGTTTTAGAAATTTTGTGAAGAATGTGAGTCAGAAATGTTTTGAGATTGAAGCTTGGACTCACACAAGAGTTCCTTACTCATTTTCAGGGCAGATGGTTGTTTATTATGAAGAGGTGGAACTGAGTAAGCCTCATGAAAATACTGTGGAATTGGAGAGGCCAATGTTTTCTGAAGTTGTTGCTCGGCCTTTTATAGATTGGCTTCTATACTCTTTTGTAACTCAGATTTTTCTTCAATTGGTGGTTCAAAAAAAGGAGTATAGGAAGCGAAATCGGGGAATGAACATTGTGTAAATTGTGAACAAGGTGAACATGGGGGATAAGGAGGTTGAAAATTTAACTCGGGGGAGGTGAATCCCCATTGACTCTGTGACGAGTTGAAATTATTTTAGAAATTATAGTCAGAAGAATGTGGGTATGAGTTGTATTGATTCGGATAAGGCCAACCCGGTGTATTTGGTTGGTGCATATTGTAAAAAGCCGGGTTGGAATTATCCGAATCGAATGGGGTTGGTGTGAAATATGGATTCATGTTAGGATAGAAAGAATTGTTATTGTTGAATTCCATTTCACAAACAATTACAAACAAAAAGGAAAAATCAAACAATAAACAAAAAGAAAAGACAAAATCAAAACCAAGCCTAAAGTAAGGTTGACCTAGACCTAGACGACTCCTAACTGGTCGATTACCCAGGGGAGGTTGTTGCTTGAATCCGACCACAAGCTAATTGGCCAGGTAGGGGCAAAATGCGGTGGGAGGTATCCGTGCTTAAGCAACGAGCCTTAATTACGCCAAACCACGGTATCTTTGAGGAGTAACCTCTTAATCCCCAACCTTAGACACTGATTTCACAAGAGTAAGATTCAAAACAAGTTCCACCCTCGGTTAATCTCTTAATGAGTCCGAGATGTCCCTCAGGGCCAACGTCTATCAAATTTTATTAGGGCTTGGGTTGTGTGAGTGGGAGGTGGTTTTTGGGCTAAGGAAGGGTGATGAAATCCCACCTTATCTTGTATGGGTTTTGCCCTTAATTTAAATTCGTGCAAGTGTGCAATATAGACAAGAATATAACACAAAGCGATAAATCACCCACGTGTTTGTCCTATGCTATATGCAATGCCATATGTACACCTCAATCTAGATCACAACAACAGAACAAAATACAGTATATTGGAATTGAATTGACACGTGCCTAAATGCAAATGTCTAAACCGTTTAAAAAGCGTCCAAATACTGTATTTTAGTTTTTTAGTTTATTGCGGTGTGTAGGCAATCAAAGCAGGAAAGTAATAATACAGATCAACTAGCGATTACAATGAACACATTCCAGCACAACAAGATATACAATTTTCACAAAATGGCCGCGTTTTCGCGACAAAAGTCGCGTTTGCGCGGCGGTTCTTTAGAAGCTAGGGCCCTGCTTTCAAGAGCAGGGAGATGCAAAGCTAGTTTATGTTCTGCAATATTAAGATCCTGTAAAGAATGTCCTGCACACCAAAACAAAGAAGACAATGTTAACTAAATCGTGATATCAAAACCATTCCCTTCCCCGGCAATGGCGCCAAAAATTTTGATCGGGGCGAAACCAGCACTCAAAAAGTGTGTTTTATGAAATCAATAAAAAGCTCGTATGTGCGCTAATGTACCCTCGATACTTCTGTTGTAGAATCCACAGAGAAGGGAGGCGATAGAAGCATTAACAGTCTCTATTCACGTTTTATGTTAACAGTTCTTCTTTGTTAAAGAATTAGAAAAAGAAAAGAAAAAAGAAAAGGAAATCCAGAATGTGGTAGGTGGAGAAGGCGATGAAAACGTCGATGTAAAAACAAAATAGAAGTGGGTTGGAAAATAAATTAGAAAAGAAGAAAAAGCTTGTAGAAAAAAAGATGAAGCAAGGGTGAACAAAGAGGATGGTAAAAACACCGATGAAAAGATAAAAGAATTGATTTTTTAAAACAAGATAAAAGAAAACTCATGGCTACTAACTACTAATTGATCCACTAACCATGCTAACCTCTTATTGATAGTTGCCTCACATTTTGATCCTCGGCCATCACTAATCCTTGGCTTCAAGAGACGATACAAAGCATGGCACATAGATGGTTCATCACATTCAAAACTTGCATCAAGAGCAAGCTAATACAAACATTAGATCATCAAACCATTAGAAGGAAGCATGAAATAAGAGAGAGTTAGCTTGGTTAGCAAGTTAGATGTTAGAACCCATCATCATGAGCCATCAATGGCTCTTGCAAGAGCAAGGCCTTAGTAGAGGCTACTTGATTCATGTGGATTATCAAGTAAATGGTTAGATGGTTAGTGGTTAGTAGTTAGATTGCCATGAGAAGAAAAGTTAGCAAAGCATCATGTAGAAGATGAAGAAGATTACAATGGAGGAGAAAGGAGGCACCTTTACATAGACTGTCACCATCTATTACATCAATCCCTCTCTATCTCTCTCTGAATCTCTCAGCCCTACTACAAGATCTAAAAATGAAATAACATAACAAAATACAAGAAATGAAGAGCACCTACCTACACTACACTGAAACATAGAAATCCTAGCCTAAAAATGAAAAACTCTTCGTTTTGGCAAAATACAGGAGTATATATAGGCATAGGAACCCTCTGTAAGACGAGACGGGGCCACGCGTCGAAAATTGACTCGTGGCTCCACTCTATTGCCGCGGAAACGCGGCTATTGCCGCGTTTCCGCGGCAATACCAGGGACATAGGTCCCTGGTTTTTTGTCAGTGGGTCCCTCTGGCTTCGAGAAGAATCTTGGTATATCCCGTTTCTGGTAATTTAGTCTGCATATTCGTCTGACGTGCGCAAGAGTCTAGGTTCGACGTATCTTCTAGATGATCCCTTACTTGGTCTCCAAGTAATGCGGATTTAATTACCCTAAATTGGTTTTAATTAGGCTCTTATTACTCCTTTGCCCTTGAACTTTGGATTTACCTGCAATAGAGACCAAAACACGGTTTAGACCGACAATTTATTCATAAATCGGTGGGAAAATGCGATATAATAATGCATAATCGTAGACTAATCACACAGCATCACTGCAACATCAAGACGTAGGACTCGAAGCCTGCATCTAGCAAAGCTCGAGGCCCGCGTCCAAGCAGCATCTCAATACACCGCGGTGCCTAAATGTGGAGCTCAAGCCCGCGTTTCAACTGCAAAGGAGCTCTGCATCTCAGTTGTAACTACCCTCATTACTAGGTCAGTTACTGCCCACGTAATGAGGGGAGTTAATCACCATTATGGAGGGTTTTTAGAGGACAGTCTTACCCCTAAAACCTTTATAAATAGCTCAAATTGCTATTGAAGAGGGGTTGAAATTTTTCAGCTAAAGAAGACGGAGAAAGATTTCAACTCTTATACACCAACTTACTGAGTTCAAGTTTTGCCCAAGTCTCTTTAAGATTTCATTGGTTAGGAGTTGTGCTGGTCCAAGGAGAAGATTTTCCGAAGAGCATTGATGTTCACCCAATCAACGAAAAATAAGATTCACTTTCCACTGATATGCAAAGAACTGAGTTTTAAATAAAGGGGGATCCAACTGTTGGCCCAAAGGCCATTTGCCCTTAGTTTGATGATAACAAACCATATATAGTTAGGTATTAACAAAAGTGTTTAATTAAGTTTCAAGAAAAATCTTATGTTGCATTTCGGCTCCAACGCAAGACTCACACATTTGGAAGCCAAGAAGATTTAGATCTCAGAGCCTAGCACATTAGAAGAGCTCAAGGATCAATTATATCAAGAAGACTATACAAGATTTGTAACTTTACCGCTTTCCATTTTAGTTAGGATTTATAGATATTTGTCAAAACCAAGATGAAAGAAGTCGATAGCTTTTGGGATTGTCACACACACACACACACACACATATTTCATAATCCTTTAGTGTTTTCATATAAACTCTATTACCTTGTTTATTACCGAGTTTCAGAAAAACCAAGTTTTGAAAAATCAGGTTTCAGAAAAACAAGTTTTGGAAAAACCAGTTTTTATAATTAGAAAAGATTTTATCAAAATATAGTTCTAAATTATTTGGTGTTGATCCACACTCTACTTGCTCAAAGTCCTAGAACTCTATTTTGTATCTACATATTAAAAGAAATTTTATTGGAAAAATTTTGACTTCAAAATATATTCAAAATCCTATTTTTGGTCCTCAGCCAGTCGACCGCTGGTAGAGCTGAACTGCTCTGTCGGTCGACCGGGCGGTCGACCGACGTGCACCAACGTGCACGAGTGCACTTCGGTCGACCGACCGGTCGACCGATGATTGAGTTTTTCCTGCACACAAAATATAGAATTTCAGTTTTAAGAATAGGATGTGCAAGGTGCTCAATACTACCGCTATAGCAAGTGGCTATGCGGGTCGTGATCCTCTGGGAGGGACTAGCGATGGAAGCTTTGTCAATAAGTTATCTCTAAAGTTTTTATTATTTTAATGTTAAGTTAGAAAGAAAGAAGATGGAGAAGAAGAAGTGATATTTACAATGGAAGTGAAGAAAAGAAATTGAGAATATGGTAGTGTGAGATCTAAACTAAAGAAATAAAAAGAAACTATAACACGTACAAACCTCTTCTACCTTGCTTACCTTTGATCTGTTCGCGACGACTTACCCTGTCTTGGAAGGCGTGCAAGTATGGCGTATAGGATCGTCCACCTTCGCTACCTACACTATGAAAAGAAAAGACAATCTAAAGAAGGATTGTTCATCTCCATAGGCCATCAAGTGCTCTTCTTTGGCTAGGCAGTCTCGAAGCAATCAGATCTCACGGTTCACAAAACATTAGAGAGAAATAACAATAGAAGAAAACAAAAACTGAGATACACAAGAATCAAAAAGAACATAACATAATAAAAAAGAACGAACCTCGATTCGATTTATTTAACAATGGCGGAAAAGCAAAACTTACACCGATTGTCACCCTCAGTACAAGTAGATCTCCTTCCTCCATGAGAACATCATCTCCTCTTAGTTTACAAAAAGGAAAAATAGAAATTACAAAAGAGAAAAGAAAATCTAAACTAGAAGAAGAAAACCTAAAACCCTAGATTTGGCCCTCTGGCTCTGCCTCTGGACGCCCCTTCTCTGTTGCTCTGCAGGGGTATTTATAGGAGATATAGGAAGTAGAGTCCCAGTCCAACTCCTCAACGAAAACGCATCGCCAACCGCCTCAGGATTGCCGCGGAAACGGGAAATTTGCCGCGGAAACGCGGCACTTTTGTAGCCAAATGCCACGCGCTTTCTCGCGTGGCATCCTCTGGTCCGTCCATCTGGGCGTTTCCTTCTGGAAGTGGAATCTCGGCTCTTCATCTTTGGATTTGGATATAACTTGGGAAGCAAGTTACCTAGATCCCAAATCTTTTTCACGAATTTCCTTCTCTTCTTTTAGCTTTTATCCTCATCCCGCAAGTGTTTAGGGTTGAATAGAAGTCTATCCTTCCCTCTTCTTTAATATTTGCAACTTTGGCCCTTGTGTATTTGCACTTTGACAATTGATATTTGCACTTTTGCACTTGGGCTTGAATATGGGCTTTTGGGCTTCTTTTAGGCTTTATTTATTATTAAAATAAGAACTCAAGGCCTGCACACAATAAATCATAAAATATTAATAAATGTGCAGAATTATATGAATAAATATGAAAATGTGATGGTAAATATGATGATAAACATGAACTTTTCACTACCAATCAACCGGAAGCAAGAGCAGTGAGTGCTCTCTATTTTTCCCGGTTGACCGGCAGAGAGTTTTTACTCTTTGTTGGGATCAACGATCGACCGTCCGGTCGACCGCTTTCCCAATGGTCAAGGGGTCGACCGGCAGTAGAAAACTCTGCTGAGTGGCTCCCAACGGGCGGATTCTGTTTTGTCTTTTGTTGGGTCTTCTCCCAACGGATCTATTGGGTTTTCTAACCTCATTTTCATCCCCTATAAATAGGGGGGTATGAAACAACTCCAAAAAAACAAGATTTATAAGCCTCATATCAAGTTTTAAAGTTTAGCCTCTCTGCAAAAAGAATTTTCTTGAGCCAGCTATTTCCAATGCTTTAGTGTTTTTAGCTTGAGCCATTTCCTTTACTTCTCTACTTGATATTTAGCACTACACAATCCCAAGTGTTTCATTTCCTCATCTTGGTTGTAGGATTGTACTTGTAAGCTACCTTTGTGGTCAAGTGTTGATCACCGTTTTCTTCGATTGAGAAGTTGTAGAGGTTGCGGCCTCAAATGAGCTAGTGAGCTCCAAGTTGGTGTTGCGGCACCGTGAAAGAGGACAAGTGTGTCCGAAGAGTTCTAGTGAGAACTTGTAATTGATTGACGATCCGGTGGGATCACTCATAGTGAAAATCCTTCATCGTGTTGAAGGCGGGGACGTAGAGCGGTGGCTCGAACCTCGAAACATATTCTTGTATTTGCGATTGTCCACAATCTCTCTAAACTCTACTCTCTTACTTTACTTGCACTTATTTTGCTTACTCTATTGCAAGATCTATCTAATTGTTTGTGTTTATTACTAATTTGTTTTTAATTCCGTATTATTTGTCATTAAGTATAGCCATCACCTATTCACCCCCCTCTAGGTGATTTTCAATTGATATCTGAGCCTAACCCTAGCTTTTGGTTTAACCACTTTAGGGAGATCCTTCTTATTTGGCTATATTTATTTGTTGCATATTTTATTTGGTTGTGCACTAAACCTATTTTCATGGCATCACTTGACTTCTCTAGTATCAAGTCCCCACCCAAATTTGATGGGTTAAACTTTCCCATTTGGAAGGTCAAAATGAACCTATTCCTAAAGTCCCTGGGAGTCAGAGTTGCCAAATCTATTACCAAAGAATTTGTTGAACCTCATGATTATGAGAGTACATGGTCTGAAGCAACAGTTAAGGACTATGAGGCCAATGCTAGAGCCTAATATGTACTTACACAAGCATTAAATGAAGAATGATCTTTCTCATGTGATTGATTGTAAATCTGCTTATGAAGTTTAGAATGTTCTTATCGTTACTCATGAGGGGACGTCGCAAGTCAAGAGATCCAAAATTGACTTGCTCTGTTCTCAATATGAGAATTTCCACATGCTTAAAAATGAAAGTATAGATGAAATGCTCACTCGTTTCACCAAGATTACTAATGCTTTATCCTCTTTAGGTGACAAAATTGACAATGACCAAAAGATCCGGAAGGTCATTAGAGCTCTTCCTAGATCTTGGGCAGTCAAGGAAACCACACTCAAAGAGCTCAATGATAGGGAGGAGATGGACTTCTCCGGCTTTATCGGTAATCTCAAAACCCATGAGATGGAGATGAAGGTAAGAGAAGAAAGGGAGGCTCCAAAGAAGAAAGCAATATCTTTCAAGGCGACTCCATCCTCCTATAATGAAGAAGAATCATCGGAAGACTACGATGAGGACTTTGCCATGCTCATTAGAAAAGTGGGCAAGATGTTCTACAAGAAAGTTAGACAAAGCAACTTCTGAAGAGGAAGACCTCAAGGAAAACTTGAAAAGAAAAGGGAGGAAACGGGTCCGTGCTTCCATTGCAAAAGAACGGGACATCTAATTGCGGATTGCCCCTCTCTACAAGCTACTACCTCCAAGAACATCGAAAAGAAGAAAAGGCGATGGTGGCCACGTGGGATGATTCAGAGACAGAATCCGAAGAGGAGATCGACACCGCACACATGTGCTTCATGGCACATGGTGATGAAGCTTCTAAGGTAAACCTAGAAAACTCTTTAGATGATGAGGATTTGACTATGGATGAATTAACTCAATTTTTTGAAGAATTACAAAATAGATATGAAATTTACCTTGCTCAAAATAAAAAGTTGAAAAAGGAAAATGATTTATTAAAGAACAAATTTGAGATTGTTTTGAACGAGAAAAATGATTTGTCAAAATCTTTTGAGAAAATGAAAATAGATTTTGAAAAATATAAAACTACTTATAAGGGCAAAAGCCCAATTATTTCTTGTAATAAAATTGAATTTTTGGAAATTCAAAAACGCATTGAGGTTTTAGATACAATTTTGAAAAAATGTGCATTTGACATGACCAAATTTGCATCTATGTTTCCTAAGGGAAAAACCCAAAGGAAACACATTCCTCATACATCACACACATATGCACACTCACATTGTCACTTGCATCGCTATCAAAGAGGCGCCTATTTTAGAGATTGCCCGTGGTTTGGTAATTTCTCCACTTAAGATTTTATTTTTAGCTAGACTTGTACATGCATGGGATTTGCTAAGTTTATTTTGTGATAATATGCTTTACCTATATAGATTTGCATATCCTCATTTCTTTGTATCTAGACTATAGTTGAAATTATGTTTTAGTTTGCTTTTTATTTCTATACTAGCCATATTATGTTTGTCCATGTATCAAGATTTCTTTTTGGTTAATAAATGCTTCTATAAAAATATTGTCAAAAATGAAAAATTATTTAACCAAAATTATGCAAATAAATGGAGATAGCAATTGTGCGCCTCAACTCTTATCTAGAGGAATGTCGAGGAGAAGTTTAGAACCCTTAAAGGGGTATTCGGCTTCAATATCTCAAATTTATTGCTTAATTATGAAAATGATAAAAAAATTTGTTAATACTAAAATAAAATAAAATAAAAATGAAAATTTATTTTATGTGTTTTTCATGCCTATTAAAATTTTACCAATGTTTTCATGTTTTACATGTAAAAATATATTAGTCTCATATTTTTAAAAAAAAAGAAAATTAGCTTTAAAAAAATAAAATTTTATTTACAGTTTGTGGTATTACGGTCAACCGGTCGGTCGACCGAGTTAGCCTGTCATAGGACCGGTCGACCGGGCGGTCGATCGAGATAACCTGGAATAATAAAAAAAAAAAATAGCCCGTAGCCGGTCGACCGGGCGGTCGATCGACTGAAACCGAGATTGCTCTCGGTTTACGCCGGTCAACCGGGCGGTCGACCGGAAGTCGGGTTTGCTGCTCTTTACCCAGTTTTATAAAAGCCCTAAAACCTCAAATCCTTTCATTTTCTCTTCTCCAACCGACTTCTCCTTCTCTCCTCTCCTATTTTCTTCCTCCCAAATCAAAATCCAACCTCTAAAACTTTACCCAATCCAAAAATTCATCCTCCAAAAATTGTCAAAATCCTTCTCAGGCTTCAGATCTGCAACTTTTTAGGGCTTTCTCTTGGATTTTGAGGTATAACCTAAAATTTCTCTTGAATCTCTAAAATTTCCTTATTAATCTTGTTTATCCATCTTTAGTTCGTGCATTTATATTGTGTAATCCATCATCATGTCCAAACGATCCCGATCTGAGAAGGGAAAAATCCCTGAATCATCATCTAGCCCCTTTATTAGCCAAAATGCATCTCATAAATATACTATAATTCACAATAAACATGCCATCTCTAGTAGGACTGTGGTGCTTAGTGATTTTGAGCACCTTAATCTTACAAATATCTTGAGTACTAGTTCACTTGAAAATTTTGTCACAATCAAAGAACCGATTTATCTTGAACTAGTCCATTATTTTTTACTCTAACTTGTCCTTTCATAATTATCACATCCGGTCTAGAGTCATGGGCAAGGATATAAATATTTCTTTTGAAAAATTTGCTAGTCTCCTACACCTCTCCTGTGAGGGGGTAGATGTTTATAATGTAGATCTTCATGAGTTTACTTATCCTGACAGTGAGTCTACCCACACCGCATTTATTTTGCTCCACGATGATGATAACTCCTCTTTAGTTAGGAATGAGGAGGTGAAGTATTATACTCTCACCGCCCAAGTCTTGGCTAAAATCGTTTTCTATAACCTCCTGCCTAAATCAGGAGAGTATAGTCACGCCAGGGGTTCTGCTCCTCTCCTAATCTATTGCCTTCTGAAAGGCATTAGAATTAACATTCCAAAACTCATCATCGATTGTATGACATATGATCATCTTCTGGTCCTAAACCGGTATTTGCCCTTTGGGATGCTTATTACACGTCTTCTAAAATAACTCCGTTTTGATCTCTCCATTGAATGGTCCATCGAACCGTCAGTTGACATCAATAGCACTCTCCTCAAGAGGATGCGTGTTAGGGAGCGTGCTCCTGCTCCTCAGCCGCAGCCTATCATTCTTGCTGTTGCTCTAGGATCTTCTTCTGGTTCTTCTACTTCCTTTGATCCCTATCATGCTCTCACCACTCAGCTTCGGGAGCATAGCCAGCAGAAGTCCACTGAGATGGCCGCTCACTGTCAGGACTAGAGTAGCGAGTGGACAATGATCTCAACCACATCTGTGATTCCATTTGCTATATGCAGACCTGCCTCCATGACATCTACCACAGGCACATTTGGCCGGCTCCTCTTCCGCGTGGTCGCTCACAGCCGCTTCCGTCCACCGGTCCTCCTTTTGACTTCGGGTTCCTCCTTCTTTTGTTCCTGAGCCGCCAGCTTCTTCTGAAGACCCTGATTTCTAGGCGAACTGACCCCTTTTGTTGATAACAGAAAGGGGGAGAGTTATTTGATTGAGTTATTATGGGAGTTGGCTTTTATGCTTTTATGTTTTATTTCTGTATTTGGATTTGATTATGTAGTTTGTTTTGTGGACATCATGTGTTGAGTATGTTTGTGTTGAGTATGTAGTTTGTTTTGTGGACATCATGTGTATTTGGTTTTTAAGGTTGGCATGAACCTCTTATATTGTAAGGACATATTTATTTCTGATATGGCAATTATCTTTATTATGTCTATACGGTATATGTGTTTGGTTGTGTATTATTTCTTATTCCTTGTTGATCCAACCATCTACCACTTGTTTTGGAGGTTGGAGGCATTTCTGGATGGATGGAGGTAACCATTTGTGCATACATTTTCATATCATTGTACTCTTGCTATGCATAGATGGTTGGCATATAATTCTAACTGTTATATCCTTTATATATGCTTTTATTATGCATTTAGCTCTTTTATATCACATTTTTATATATGCATGTGATAAGGGGGACTTCACTTGAAGTCTCTTCCCAAAATATTTGTAATAACTCCATATGTTTTGTCATCATCAAAAAGGGGGAGATTGTTGGCCCAAAGGCCATTTGCCCTTAGTTTTGATGATAACAAGCCGTATGTAATTAGGTATTAATAAAAGTGTTTAATTAAGTTTCAGAAAAAATCTTAGTTGTATTTCGGCTCCAACGCAAGACTCACACATTTGGAAGTCAAGAAGATTTAGATCCCAGAGCCTAGCACACTAGAAGAGCTCAAGGATCAAGCATATCAAGAAGACTATACAAGATTGTATCTTTACCGTTTTCCATTTTAGTTAGGATTTATAGATATTTGTCAAAACCAAGATGAAAGAAGTTGATATCTTTTGGGATTGTCACACACACACACACACATTTCATAATCATTTAGTGTTTTCATACAAAACTCTATTACCTGGTTTCTTACAAAAGATTTTATCAAAATATAGTTCTAAATTATTTGGTGTTGATCTATGATTACACTCTACTTGCTCAAAGTCCTAGAACTCTATTTTGTATCTACATATTAAAAGAAATTTTAATGAAAAAATTTTTGACTTCAAAATATATTCAAAATCCTATTTTTGGTCCTCAGTCGGTCGACCGCTGGCAGAGCTGAACTGCTCTATCGGTCGACCGGGCGGTCGACCGATGTGCACCAAAGTACACGAGTGCACTTCGGTCGACTGACCGGTCGACCAGAAGCAAGATCGACCGAGCCGGTCGACCGACAGAGAGTTTTACTCTTTGTTGGGATCAACGATCGACCGTCCGGTCGATCGCTTTCCCAACGGTCAGAAATCCGACCGTTAGCGGTCGACCGCCCGGTCGACCGGCAGCAGAAAACTTTGCTGAGTTGGCTCCAAACGGGCAGATTCTGTTTTGTCTTGGCTCCCAACAGGCAGATTCTGTTTTGTCTTTTGTTGGGTCTTCTCCCAACAGATATATTGGGTTTTCTAACCTCATTTTCATCCCTATAAATTGGGGGAGTATGAAACAACTCCAAAAAAACAAGATTTACAAGCCTCATATCAAAATTTTCAAAGTTTAGCCTCTTTGCAAAAAAAATTTCTTGAGCCAACTATTTCCAAAGCTTTAGTGTTTCTAGCTTGAGCCATTTCCTCTACTTCTCTACTTGATATTTAGCACTACACAATCCCAAGTGTTTCATTTCCTCATCTTTGTTGTAGGGTTGTGCTTGTGAGCTACCTTTGTGGTCAAGTGTTGATCACCGTTTTCTTCGATTGAGAAGCTGTAGAGGTTGCGGGCTCTAGCGAGCTAGTGAGCTCCAAGTTGGTGTTGCGGCACCGTAACAGAGGACAAGTGTGTCTGAAGAGTTTTAGTGAGAACTTGTAATTGATTGACGATCCGGTGGGATCGCTCATAGTAGAAATCCTTCATCGTGTTGAAGGCGGGGACGTAGAGCGGTGGCTCGAACCTTGAAACATATTCTTGTGTTTGCGATTGTCCATAATCTCTCTAAACTCTACTCTCTTACTTTACTTGCACTTATATTGCGTACTCTATTGGAAGATCTCTCTAATTGTTTATGTTTATTGCTAATTTATTTTTAATTCTGCATTATTTGCCATTAAGTATAGCCATCACCTATTCACCCCCCCTCTAGGTAATATTCACCAAACCATTCTCTCTTTTTTTGTAATTGAATTATTGATCCGTTATAATCTTCTTTACAATAAAATAAAGATTTAGCATGCTTTCAATTTTCCCGAGGAAACACCGGACAGAGCAATTCTGTTCTGCCTACGGTCGACCAACAAAGGGTCGAAGGCAAGATATAGAAATCTTTTTGAAACCAATCTTTTTCTGACAAAATAACTTTTGATCTTTAAACACAAAATAGAGTTCTATGGACTTGTAGAGCCAGTGTGCGATCATGGATCAACACAAAACAAAGTTAGAACCACATTTTGTAAAAACACTTTTCTAAATCGAAAACATAATTTTTTCGAAACTTGTTTTTCCGAAATTCGATTTTGAAAACGATAAAGAATAGTTATGAACCCTTTTTTTTAAAACACCTAGGAGTATGAAATGTGTGTGTGTGTGTGTGTGTCAATCCCAAGCTATCAACCTATATCATCTTGATTTTACTAAACGATTATAAATCCTATCTAAAATACAAAAAGTAAAAATATAAATCTTGATATAGTCTTCTCTAGTATACTTGATCCTTGATCTCTTCATGTGCTTAGAATTTGGGATCCACATCTTCTTGGCTTCTAAAGTGTGAGTCATGTGATGGAGTCTAAATGCAACAAATAGTTAACCTAAAACTTTGTTAAACAAACTTATTAAAAATATAACTACATATGTTTTGTTATCATTAAAACTACGGCTAATAGCCTTTGGGCCAATAATCTCCCCATTTTTGATGATGACAAAACACATGGAGTTATCACAAATAACTTGAGAAGAGACTTCAAATGAAGCTCCCCCTAAACACATGCATATATCAAAATGTGATATATAAGTTAGATGCATCAATAAAAGCATATGAGTTAGATATATCAATCAAGCTCTCTGCAACCCATCTATGCATACCAAGAATATAGAATTACATCGGTGTATGCACAAATGATTTTCTCCAACCAACCAATAACCTCCAACCTCCAAAATAAGTGGTAGATAGTTGGTTTACAAAAGATACATAAAAATACAAGCATACTACATACCACACACAGAAGATATGTATCAAATATAGCAACAGAAAGAAAGAGATACATAACTTTCCAAAGATAATAGTGATATCATAAATAAGTTTGTCCATATAGAGGTTCATGCCATCCTCAAAACAAGTTACATACCATAAAATAAATACTGCAATGTAAAAACACATGTCCAAAATAAGTACTGCAATGTAAAACACATGTCTACCAAATACTACATGTCCACAAATAAAAACTCAAATAAAAACACCCAAGATAACTCCAAATCTCTCTCCTTCTTTTTGTCATCAACAAAAGGGGTCAATCTTCCTGAAAGTCGGGATCTTCTGGAGGAGCAAGTGCCTCGAAAGGAGCTGGAGGAGGTATCCAAGTGTCAAACAGAGGACCCGATGTAGGAACGGGCTGCGAATGGTCTCTCGAAAGTGGAACAAGCCAAGCATTCCTATTGTAGGTCTCATCGACACAAGTCTGAAGATAGCGAATAGAAGCACAGATGTACTGCAAGTTATTGTCAACTCTGTGCTCCATCCATTGATAATTTGCAGTCATCTTTAGATCATGTTCCTGAAGCTGAGTAAAGAGAGCTGTGTATGGATTAATGGAGGCTGAAGGGGTTGAAGGGGATCTAGGGGCAACAGCAGAAATAATAGGAGGAGGTTGAGGAGTAGGAGCACGCTCCATAACATGCATCCTCTTTAGGAGAGTGTTATTGATATCAATAGACGGTTCGATGAACCGTTCCCTATAAAGATCATATTTTAGTTGTTTGAGGAGGTGGGTAATGAGCATCCCAAATGGCAAATACCTGTTTGAGATTAGGAGGTGCTCAGAAGCCATGTAGTCGATGATGAGCTTGGAAATATTAACTCTAATACCTTTTAGAAATAATAGATCAAGAGGGGAGCAGAACCACGTGCATGACTATATTCTCCTGATTTTGGCAAGAGATTATAGAACACGATTTTGATTAGGACTTGGGTGGTGAGTGTATAATACTTCACCTTATCATTCCTAACTAAAGTAGGGTTGTCATCATCGTGAAGTAGAAGAGATGCGATGAGGGCAGATTCACTATCAGAATATTCAAAATCAGGGAGATCAATATTGTAAATATCTACACCCTCACAGGAAAGGTGTAGCAGATGGGCGAATCGATCTAGAAAAATATTAATATCCTGACCCAGAACCCTAGATCTGACGTGATTATTTTGGAAAGTCAGATTAAAGTAAAAATAGTGCACAAGTTCAAGATAAACCGGTTCCTTAATGGTAACAAGATAATCAAGGGAGCTTGTATTCAATATGCTTGCTAGATTTATGTGCTCAAAATCAGCGAGCACAACAGTTCTACCAGAAATAACATGCTTATCATGAATCATTGAATATCTATGAGAAGTATTTTGAGAAATAAAAGGGTTAAAGGATGGTTCAGGTTGTTTACCCTTCTCAGATCTAGCCCTTTTTTAACATGGTGAAGATGATAAACAAGAATTTGACATGAAATATAGAAAGATTTCTAGAAAAAATACGAAATCAAGAAGATTTTAAGAGATAAGAGATTATACCTTGAAAAACCCAAAAATTCTCCTAAAATCAGACAGATCTGAAGTCTTGAGGAGAGATCCAACCAATTTTAAGGTTTAATTAGAGATTTGAAGTGATTTGGAAGGATTAGAGGGAAGAAAAATAGGGAGGAGAAGAAGAAGGGTTCGATGGAGATGAGAAAATAAGAGAGAGATAAAGTTTTAGGGATTTTAAAAATAGGCAAAATAATAGCAGACCCAACTCACGGTCGATACCCGATCGATCGAGGTCTAACCGAGAGCAACTCAGTTACAGTTGGTCGACCGGCTTTAGGCCAAAATATTTTTTTGTATGACAGGTTACTTCAGTCGATCGTCCGGTCGACTGACCTATTCTAGGTCAACTCGGTCGACCGGTTGGTCGACCGGGACAACCCTAAAACAATTTTAAAAGGTATGAATTTAAGGCTTTTGAAAATTATTTTTACTTGCATATTTTTATACATGAAACAGGGAAATAACACCAAAAATCTTATCGGCATGAAAAATACATGAAAATGATATCAAAACAATTTTTTTTACTTTATCATTATTAAATTAACAATATATTTTTCAATAATTAAATAATATATTAAGCTATTAAAAACAAGATATTGAGTTGAATATCCTTAAGGGATTCTAAACTTCTCCTCGTCATTCCTCTAGATAAGAGCTGAGGCACGTAATTGCTATCTTAATTTATTGCTGAAATATGGTTTAAATACAATACCCAATGACAAGATAGATATATCGACAAAATATATATATATACACATGTATATGAGCAAATAAATTAATCTATATACACATATATGCAAAGATATCTATCAATCAAGTGAGCATTGGAAAATACTCTATACATGGGCAAGCAAATCATGGGCTAGTAAAGTACAAAAGCAATGTTAACGAACTAGCTCAAATATAGGTAATCTATAAAAACAAAAGATAAACATGTATATACAACTAAGGCATATTATCACACCAAAAAAACTAGCTAATTCTACACATGTAAAGATCTAGCTAGAAATGAAATTTTCAAGTGGAAAAGTTACCAAACAATGAGCAATCTCCAAAATAGGTGCCTCTTGCTAGCGATGCAATGTGACGGTTGATATTTTGAGTTTCGATGCATCCACCACCAAGGCACCATCTCCTCCTATGTCTTGGAGGAGGACGATACACCTGCATCAATCAAATTTGGTGTGTTTTTTGGTACTCAAATCTTTTGTGTCCTGTAGGGTTAGCATTTTCTCGAACCCAAATACTTTTATTTAACATATTTAACTTAGTATAATAAAATTTTGCTAAATTGTCTTTGCGGCCACGATGTGCACATGTGTACACTTTGCCATACATGAAAGCATGCTTATGTTAATGTGTATGTGCATGTTGTGCATGTTTTTCACGGAGTGTGTGAGATAAATGAGGTGTATATTTCCTTTGGGTTTTTCCCTTTGAAAATATAGAAGCAAATTTGTTCATGTCAAATGCACACTTTTTAAGGTGATATCCTTAACATCAATACGCTTTTAGATAAATTCATTTTTTTAAAAGCAATATTAAGGCTTTTACCCTTACAAACAAGTTTGTATTTATCAAAATCTTTTTTTACCTAAAAGAATTGGATAAGTCATTTTTCTCTTTAATAACAATTTCTAGCTTATTCTTTAGAAAATCATTTTGCTTTTTTAAATTTTTATTTTATGCAAGAGAAATTTCATATCTATTTGTAATTCTTCAAAAAATTGTGCAAGTTCATCCATAGCTAAATCATTATCTTCTAAAGAGGTTTAAAGATTTACCATGAAAACTTCCTCTCCATTTGCCATGAAGCAAACGTGTGCGGCATCAATTCCCTCTTCGGAATCTGTTTTCCGAATCATCCAAGTGGTTATCATCGCCTTCTTCTTCTTATGCACGTTCTTAGAGGTAGTGGCTTGAAATGAGGGGCAATCCACAATTAGATGGCCCGTCTTCTTATAACGAAAGCAAGAACCCATCTTCTCCTTCTTCTTTTTGAATCTCCCTTGATGTCTTCCTCTTGGAAGTTACTTTGTCTTCCTTTTTTATAAAACATCTTGCCAACTTTCCTAATGAGCATGGGAAAGTCCTCATCATCATCTTTCGATGATTCTTCTTCATCAAAGGATTATGGAGTAACCTTGAAAGCTATCTCTTTCTTCTTTAGAGTCTCCCTTTCTTCTCTCTCCTTCATTTTCATCTCATGTGTTTTAAGATTTCCAATGAAACCGGAGAAGTCTATCTCCTCTCTATCGTTGAGCTCCTTGAGGGTTGTTGTTTTGACTTTTCAAGCTTTGGAAAGAGCTCTAATGACCTTCTGAATCTTTTGGTCATTGTCAATGATGTCACCTAAAGAAGATAATCCATTAGTAGTCTTAGTGAACCGAATAAGCATCTCATCGATACTTTCATTTTCAAGCATATAAAAATTCTTATATTGAGAACGGAGCAAGTAAACTTTAGATCTCTTGACTTGCGACGTCCCCTCATGAGTAATGATAAGATCATTCCAAACCTCATAAGCAGATTTACAATTAATTACACGAGAAAGATCATCATCATTTCATACTTGTGTAAGTACATACTGGGCTTTAGCATTGGCCTCATAGTCCTTAGTGCTTGCTTCAGACCATGTATCCTTATCACCATGAGGTTCAACAAATTCTTTGGTAATGAGCTTGGCAACTCTAACTCCTAGGGACTTAAGGAATAGGTTCATTTTAGCCTTCCAAGTAGGAAAGCTTAACCCATCAAATTTGGGTGGGGACTTGATGCTAGAAAAGTCGTGTGATGCCATGAAAATAAGTATAAGTACACAAACAAATAACAAATGCAACAAATGAATATAGCCAAATGAAAGGATCTCCCCAAAGTGGTTAAACCAGAACTAGGGTTAGGCTCTGATACTAATTGTAAATCACCTAGAAGAGGGGTGAATAGGTGATGGCTATACTAAAATAATGTGAAATTAAAATTTACTTGAGAAAATATCAATCACAACTTAAGAAATATTTACAAATAAGTAAACAATATAAGTGTGCAAGTAAGTAAAGAGAGAGTAGAGTGAAGAAAGAAGAGAAAGCAATCATAAACACGATGATATAATCTGAGGTTCGAGCCACTGCTTTATGTCCCTGCCTTCAACACTATGAAGGATTTTTACTATGACCGATCTCACTAGATCATCAACCGTTACAAGTTCTCACTAAACTCAATAGACTTATAAGTCCTCTCTCACGATGTCGCAACACCAACACAGAGCTCACAACTCACTTGAGGCCGTAACCTCTACAACTTCTTAATAGAAGAAAATCGATGATCTGCACTTGATCACAAATGACTCACAAGCATAATCCTATAACCAAGATGAGGAGGTGAAACTCTTTGGGATTGTGTAGTGAAATAACTTGTAAAGATATAGAGGGAAGGCTCAAGATAAAAATCAAGAATATGGAATTTTGGTTCAAAAGGAAATCTTTAAAAAAAGCTAAATTTTGATGTAAACTTGTAAAAAACTTGATCTAAACTTTAGAAATCTTGTTAAAGGGTTTTCTATAGTCCCACTATTATAGGGGATAAAAACATGAGTAGAAGAGTCATTGGAAAAAGACCCAGAAAAAGACAAAACAGAATTAACCGTTGAAAAAAATACAGAAGAAAATTGCCGTTAGAAAATACAGAAGAAAAATCTTCTGTCGGTCGACCGGCCAATCGACCACCAACGGTCAAATTTCTGACGGTTGGGGATAGCGGTCGACCGTTATTCCCAACCAGAGAGCTAAACTCTCTGTCAGTCGACCGGGGCGGTCGACCGGACCCAACCGAGAGCAAAGATCTTGCAGTCGGTCGACCGCACGGTCGACCAAAGTGCACAAATGCACTTTGGTGCATGTCGGTCAACCACTCGATCGACCGACATAGCAATTTTACTCTGTCTACGGTCGACTGACAAAGGGTCAAAGGCAAGATATAGAAATCTTTTTGAAACCAATCTTTTTCCGACAAAATAACTGTTGATCTTTAAATACAAAATAGAATTCTAGGGACTTGTAGAACCAGTATATGATCATGGATCAACACAAAATAAAGTTAGAACCATATTTTGTGTAAAAACACTTTTCTAAATTGAAAACCCGATTTTTTCGAAACTTGTTTTTTCGAAACTAGATTTTGAAAATGATAAAGAGAATAGTTTTGCACCCTTTTTTAAAACATATAGGAGTATGAAATATGTGGGTGTGTGTGTGTGTGTATGTGTCAATCCCAAAAGCTATCAACCTATATCATCTTGGTTTTAACAAACGACTATAAATCCTATCTAAAATACAAAAAGTAAAAATATAAATCTTGATATAGTCTTCTCCAGTATACTTGATACTTGATCTCTTTTATGTGCTTAGGCTCTGGGATCTACATCTTCTTGGCTTTAAAATGTGTAAATCTTATGATGGAGCCAAAATGTAACAAATAGTTAAATTAAAACTTTGTTAAACAAAATTTTTAAAAATATAACTACATATGTTTTTTTTATCATTAAAAACTAAGGCTAATGGCCTTTGGGACAACAGTTAACACCACCTCTGATCGAAACTCCACCCCGATGTTTGAGATCCAAGATGTTTTGGAGGGCGCCAAAGAAAAACTTTATATTCAATGGATCACATCACGGTCAATCGATGCCGAGCCGACCGAACATTGGTGACATTATGATGCATGATGTCAACATTAAAGCAACAAAGTTAGAAACTTCAATTTTACCTTTGTCACTCTTCTCATGATCATGTAACACTACACCTCTGATCGAAGCTCCACCCTAATCAATCAATGGATTAGGGTTTGAGATCCAAGATTTTGGGAGAGCGCCAAAGAAAAGCTTCCTCATTCAATGGATCATATCACGGTCGATCGATACTGAGCCGACCGAACATTGGTGACATTATGTTGCATGATGTCAACATTGAAGCAACAAAGATAGAAACATCAGGTTTAGCTTTGTCACTCTTCTCATGATCAGGTTAACACTATACCTCTGATCAAAGCTCCCCCCTGATCACTCAGATTGATTAGGGTTTGAAATCTAAGATATTTGGGAGAGCGTCAAAGAAAAGCTTCCTCATTCAATGGATCACATTACAGTCGATCGTTGCCGAGCCAACCGAACATTGGTAATATTATGATGCATGATGTCCACATTGAAGAACAAAGTTAGGAACTTCGGTTTTAGCTTTGTCACTCTTCTCATGATCAAGTTAACACTATACCTTTGATCGAAGATCCACCCTAATCAATCAGATGATTAGGGTTTAAGATTCAGATGCTTGGGAGAGCACCAAAGAAAAGCTTCCTCATTCATTGGATCACATCACGGTCGATCAATACTGAGCCGACCGAACATTGGTGACATTATGATGAATGATGTCAACATTGAAGGAACAAAGTTAGAAACTTTGGTTTTAGCTTTGTCACTCTTCTCATAATCATGTTAACACTACACCTCTGATCGAAGCTTCACCCTAATCAATCAGATAGATTAGGGTTTGAGATCCAACATGTTTGAGAGAGCGCCAAAGAAAAGCTTCCTCATTCAATGGATCACATCATGGTTGATCACGCTAAGCCAATCGAATATTGGTGACATTATGATGCATGTAAACATCAAAGATAAAGGCAAAATGTCAAGTCTTAGCTTTGTCACTCTTTTATAGTATATAGACATGTACCATCTTCAACTGAGAAGAACAGGTCATATTTTGAAGTCTAGTATGCCGAAACAACAGTTTTAGACACTCTTCTTTATGATCATTCCTCTCAGTCTAAAAGGATGACTTATTGGGCCTGACTTTTCCACATGTAATGGTGGCATGCCTTCCTTCTCCTATTCGATTGATCAAAGTTTGACCCAACGGCAAACCATCCAAATAGTTAGATGATGTAATTGAATGAGTTTATCTGATGGTTTATCAAGCAAAACTCATTGAAGAAGGTTCGTGATGCATCTACAGAACCTTTCCATTGTCTCCACATTCATATTAAGGTTTGGTGATCGATCGACTCTTATGGACGATTAAATGAGTTTATCTGATGGCTTATCAAGTCAAACTCATTGAAGAAGATTCATGACGCATCTTTGCAAAATCTTTCCATTGTTTCCATATTCATATCAAGATGTGGCGATTGATCGACTCTTACGGTGGGTTAAATGAGTTTATCTCATGACTTATCAAGCCAAACTCATTGAAGAAGGTTTTTAATGCACCTTTATAGAATCTTTCCATTGTCTCCACATTCATATCAAGATGCGGTGGTTGATCGACTCTCATAGAGGACAAAATAAGTTGATCTGATGGCTTATCAAGCCAGATTCATCAAAGAAGCATCTTTGCAGAGCCTTTCAATTGTTTCTACATTCATATCAAAGTGTGGTGACCGAATGAGAATCAAAGAGGACTTCACGAGGATGGTTAATCTCAAGATAAAACCCTGCGGAATCCATATCCACCTCCTTGATCCCTCAGCTCATCTGGGCAGTGAAAACTCAGGAGGTACACTATGCTAATCAACCGCATCTGATGGCTAAAAGATAGAGGGAACAGTTGGCCTTTAAGCCTAACATAAAATCCTCGATAACTCATCATGCTGATGGGAATAACATGGCTAGCCCAACTCAAATGGTAGTTGGTAAAGGCATACCAAATCTGTTGATAGCCGAGGGTTTGCTAAAAATCCTGAGGGACCTGATCCCACCTTCCCCTCCAAAATCTCTTACCAATTTTCGTCCATGGAATGGTAGGACTACAAAAAACTATAGTTGTTTTCCCAACAAAATAATCACAAATCGAACCTGTCATATTAACACTATATCTCTGACATATCCTAATGTTAGGTTAACATTATACATCTAACAGTGATTTCTCTCAATTTTCCTAGCAGGTAGAATCGCAGCTTGTCAATTCTCTTCAATAGAATGACAAGTCTATCAAAATTGCTCAAGCCGTAATATTCCTTGGCCAAGTTAAAAACTACACCTCTGATTAAAATTGCTCATATCGTAATACAAATCCCTATTAAGTTAATATTATATATATGATAGTGATTCTCTCGATTTTCCCAACGAAAATGAGACTTTCTCGATGCTAAGTTAAAATATCACACCTCTAACATCTATTTCATTGTTAAGTCAAATACTACACCTATGACAATGATCTTCCCACGAGCTTTCTCATCAAAAACGAGATATCCACTGCTAAGTTAATATCACACCTCTATCATTCATCCCGCTGTTAAGTTAACAATAAACCTATGACAGTGATTTTCTCAATTTTTTTAATGAAAATGAGATCTTCTTGATGCTAAGTTAATATCATACCTCTAGCATACATCCTTATTAAGTTAATATCACACCTCAGATAATTTAATTTGCTCAAACTGTAAATCTAAACCCGTCACGTTAACATTATACTTCTGACGGTAAAATATCCATAAATTCTTAGTAGATCAAACTCCACTTGTTATTCTCACCACTAGAATAGCAAGTTCACAAAATTCATTCAAATCATGAATTTAACCCCTGTCAAGTTAACATCATCCCTCTAGCAGTAACCCACTTAAATTTCCTAACGGAATTGCCAAACTTTGAGTTGCTATGTTAATTGTCACTTATAGCAATAATACCAAACTTTTAGTTGCTATGTTAATTGTCACCTATAGCAATTAAATTCAATCTCTTTTGTTTGTCTGATTTTCAAATACAAAAAATATAGACAAGATGAAGGCAAAATTATCACTTTTATTATGCATATAAATATTGTAAAAGTGATACAATACTCTATTATTCAATAGAAGAGTGTTACAAAAAGAGAAAACAAAAGATAATCTCGCTCAGCGAGAGATTTTATCTAGTCCTTAAGGTGCTGGATATTCTTCTGGTGCGCCTTCTCGACCTCAGACAGAGCCCGAGCCCTCAACTCCTCCTCTGAAAAAATTTCTTCGAGGCCAGTTATGTCCAGAGGGCTTCCAGCTAAGAAGAGTGGTCATTGAGCTCCTTTGCACCCGATGCTTGGTGGTCTCAAGCTCCTCCCCTTCCTCTTCTCATTTATAAGTTTTAGCTCGTAATCTTGAATTAAGGCTTACGCCTTAGCGATTGCCACGTGAGCACTTGCAATAACATCGTCTACAGTTTTGAAAACAACTTCGGATTGATGGATGTTGTCAATTAAGATCTTATAGCTGACCTTGGAATCATTAATATGACGGTTGCATTAAGCTATCAACTCCTTATCTCCTTCTGCTCCCATTTCTGGGTGGCGCGAAGATTCTCTGACACTCGCTGAGCATCAGCAACCAGGCTGACTCTCTCTATGTTTCTTAGATCCTTCGAGTATGTACCTCGTGGCTTAACTAGCACATGATACACTTTTGCCCAATCAGAACCCCCAGTCTGTTTGATATTTTTGATCTGGTTCTTAAGGAGTGATTGCATAAACTCGAGGGAACTTCGCCCAGAGAGTACCAGTTCGATACAATACTTCATCGTCATAAATAATTACTCCACTATTTGGAGGTGAGTTCTTCCATGATATCCATGACAGTGCCAGAACCAGCGGAGCACTTCCTGATCTGGTTTCCACAACAGTGGTGATGGTGCTCTCATAAGGTAGAGGCAATGCACTTATCTCTTCTACGAGTACAGGCGCGAGTTAGACCATAAGTTGTCTCATTTCTGAGATCACCACAAGATCTTCAGAAGTTGGATTTGTAGTGGCTTCTTAGGTAGCAACCTCCAGAGTAGACTTCACCATAGGAGCTCTATCCGCTGGGACTTGGGTAAAATGCTCCCTTGTACTGACACTAATGGTAGACTCTTTTGCTTGGACTGGTACAATATCTCTTGCAATCATTTTAACTAACAGTGTTAATGATAATGGTAAAAAAAGAGGGAATATCAAGACATTTTGATATATTACCGAGTCGAGGAGTGGAAGATGACAAATCTTCAAATGAGAAGACCCTCTCGTCGCACCAGATGTACTCGCTGGAGTGTTCTCAACGCTGATCTTGGAAACTTTTGTACCTCTTGGCTGGGTCAGTTTCTCAATCATTTCAGTAATATTTGAGGAGGTGTCACCTTCAGCGGTAGCAGTAGCTCCAATAAATATTGACCAAACAAGTGTCAAAACAATTTCTATATGATTGGAAAGAGAAACAATGACTGGGTAGAAATGAATACCCTCGGTAGTAGCGGTTTCTCCAAATGGCAATTTTGTCTCTGGAATAACAACCTGCATCTCCTCTTCGATCAAATGTGAAAACTTGTTGGTGTCAGGAGCAGGGCACACATTATACTAGTCAACATCATCATCTCCTGAGTAATCTACCAGTAGTGGGAAGCTTAGCCCCAATAAGTCCAGTGGTTGGACTTGCTCTAGGACCCCTGCTGAAGACATCAACTCAACTGGCGAGCCCGATTGATTGTCTTTTAGATCAACATTTTTTCTCTAACTCTGAAGAGAGCCTAAGGGAGCAATCTTCGCAAGCATTGGGACTGACACAAAGTCACCTCCAGTTGGTTGCCTTTTGGTGACTTTCTCCAATAATTCCTCAACCATAACCACTGCAGGACCTTTGATCTGATGGCTTCTCGGATGTAGTGGAATCTTGGGGTCTTCATTTTCTTCGGAGCCAGCAGATTAGGCTCAGGATCTACTACCAACATGGAAATTTCCTTGGAAGGAGCTTTAGCCTCAAGCTCCCGTCATGACTTCTTCTGACTCGAGCCAGCCTCAGTAGACTGAGATCGAGATGCTTCACAGCTGCTCCTCGTGAACGTCTTTGATGAAGTTCTTCAACAGGCTTCTCTCCATGTCCAGCGGCTTTCGCCTGATCAATCTCGAGCTCAACCTGAAGGAATTCATCCGTTCTCTTTAAATGGGTGTTCTTGGAGACCTTCTTGGCTTGAAACGTAGCCTTCATCCGCTTAATGCAGGTGTTATTTATGTTATACCCCAGGACTGAATCTACTATCACATACCATGCACAAAACCCAAGGCTGGTGTAAGAGTTCGGTGTCTTATGTGGTAGGCTGAACCTTGCTTCTGTTCCTCCAACCACATTGAAGTACCACGCCCTTGGTCCTTCGAATAACTTGCTGCTAAAACAAAGTTCTAAGTTCGGGTACCTACGTATAGCTTATCATACCTATAAGCAAACCGGTTTGAAAAATAAGGTTCGATTGTGCAAACGTTCCCTACCGAAAGACTAGGTATCCTCGGTGAATATTGATCAACCACCAGAAAACCCTAGCTGAGAGGGTGGTGAATCCATCAGCATCAGGTCGCTGAAAAAATCATTTCCTGTATGAAGCTCCTGGGAAGTCATAGAATCACCTCACCAACTGGTAGTTCATGCTGCTCTGAAGAATTTATCGGATCATTAGCATGTACTAAACACTCCAACTCGAGCGCTCCAGTCACTGAACAAATGGCATGGAATCCTCAGATAACTGCACTAATGACATCAGAGATAGGCAGTGTATGACGTACAATGCCATGAAGTATCTGTAGGTCAATTCTACACGAGGATTTGGTGTCTTCACCTTGGGTTCACCATCAGAACTGACGAAAGCGTTGTCATCTTTATCTCTTCAACCACTACATTGCAAAAATTTTGACACAAAACTCGAAACCCTCTCTAAAGAAAACCTACCATAGCAGGGAGTAAGTCAAGAGACTGACCATGAGCAAGAAGAACGGCCCGGTAAACTACATCAGTGATAATGACCTCATGAGGTAGTATGGGCACAACACACCGCTTTAACCACAACATCAGGAACCCCCGCCAATAAGGCTCTATTCGAGATAGGAGTTTTTGCCTGATGGTGAAAAATATCAAAAATAGTGTCAGGCTCGAAAGTGTCTTCATTTGACTCCGTTGTATGCAAAGTTACTAATTCAGAAATTCTCTCTGTGATCTCAGTATCGGTGTTGGCCGCTAGTCAGGACACTAAACCTGATTTTTTTCCCAAACCCTAGAAGAGATAGTTAACCCACGACATCTGCATAACTCCTTCAGACCTCCACTCCGTCACTTGAGCGCGGATGTGAAAATGGCACAAGACCTCACAGTAGGTCTCATACACTTGAAGAGCATCTTTCTTCAATAAGTGCAGTTCTTTAGTGTCAGGAGTGTACTCTTCATATGATAAATCCCCCATGGACAGCCCTGAGATTTCGAACATCTCATG
Organism: Agave tequilana; assembly: GCA_038442645.1. Lineage (NCBI taxonomy): Eukaryota > Viridiplantae > Streptophyta > Magnoliopsida > Asparagales > Asparagaceae > Agave > Agave tequilana. The sequence goes on from JAVJIF010001002.1 coordinate 510,176, forward strand.
CAGAGTGAATCCCATTTCTCCTACCGGAGTAAAAAAATGTGCAAGTGTCTAGATTATACTTCTTGAGGATTACAAAGAAGTTATAATGACTCAGAGCGATTCTTTAATACACGGGCCTGAGAACATGATACAACCCACACTGGAGTAGTGGCTCCTCCAATTCTTTGAGGACGAAACAGACCATCTTCGCCCACCAAGAGGTTATTGTCGAGTACACCCATCCTAGCACCCAAAAGTCAGACTGGGGAAATTCACCCTTCACTTTCATGAACCGGTTGATGAAGGTCATAGCTTGCTTAGGGTTTCACCTGTTGGAAACTCCAACTTCATTGAGCCTGGGAGTAGTTCAAAAATTTCTTTACTATGGCCGACAGAGAAAGCGGCACGATTGGAGATCCTCCCAATCGCAACATCCGGTTGTGCCTTGACCAAGTCCCAGTCCATATACCGGTGAAGAGACATGGACTATAGGTATGATAATGGAAACATTTGTTCCATGTTAAGAAGGAAGAAGCGACGCTCTCCGATTTGACGAAGCCACTTATAGTTCCCGTCAAACAAAACCTCATTTTCGTCAATGGCATCTCCTAAAAGGAATACCGATTTTCTGAGTTGACGATGATTTGCAAACTCAAACCTCCCATCTGAGATGAGCTCCTGTAGAGTGGAGGTAGTGCCCTTGATTAAACAGTCTTGTCGCTACTCATTCGTTCCACTAAATGCAAGGATTGTCTTCCGTAAACTGAAGAGGAAGTTAAAGTCAGCACCACCAATGTTACCGAAGTGGTTCCTCTTAATCAAGGGATTCAGCGAATATCTCACTGCAAAGAGAAGAACACAAAGTCAGTATCTTGAAGATAGTGAAATTTATACTAAGTGTGAAAGTTCAAACGCAGGGATCAACACATGAGACCCATGTCTAATAACTAAAATACGAGGCTCACATGAAGCCTGCGTCTGGACTTCACACTTAGAAAAATTTTCTAAGTCTTGAGACTTAAACGCGAGTCTCATTAACGAGACCCTCGTTCAGAAGTCTTAAGACGCGGAGCCGACCAGACTCGCGTACATTCACAAATGTGAGGGTTGCGTTGACAAGGTAAAGAAATGCAAGGATTACAAGACCTGTGTTCTGCTCATCAACGCGAGGACCGCGTCCACAAAATCAAACGCGAACCCACGAGATGCGCGTTAACTGTTTAACTTCAACAGAAGAAGAAAAACTTCTAGAAGAAGTTAAGAGACGAAGCTCTTCATATTCTTAATAATGGCAAAAGCCATTCTACTTACCAAAAATGGGGATTTCCTAAGGAGGAGAACCACTTAGGGTGGTCGGCGCAGTAGCGACACTTGAAGATCAGCAGAATGCTTGCCTTTTGGGGCCATTTACATGGTGAAAAAATCTTTGATGAAGATTGAAGAAAGCTTGAGAAGCTTTTGGATCAGAAAAACTCAAGAGCTTTGTTCTCAGACGCAGGTCTAATTGGGAGAGATGAACAGTCAAGTGAATTGATTGTTGAAAGACCAAGGTCTTTTATAGACTCTTCAATGGCCGAGATAGGCGCATATCTCGAGCCCAATCTAAGCAGGACACGCGTCCAACGCGGCACTCGCATTAAAGTAATGTCTGTGTCTGGAAACATCCAACGCGATCTTCGCATTTCAAAGAATAACTATGAGTTATGTCTCAACATCAAACTGAGAGTCGCGTCCCAATAGCGATTCAAAGTCGCGTCCCAACATCATTTGAGGGTTACGTTTCAATAAGGGTTGCCCTTCATTGAAGTTCGCATCCAAAAATGACCAACATGACGGTCGCGTCTTCATCAAATGAGGGTCACGTTCTCTCCCACAAAAAAAGAGTATGTCCTTGCTTCTACATTTAGTTCAACAGTACACTGACAAAAAGTAATGTATAACTTTATTGATTCAATAGTACACCAATAAACAAACTGAAGCTTATAAAAGTACTAGACTGAGTTTCTAAGACACTTGTGACAATCTTCTCTGGAGGCTTCAAGCATTCAATAGTACACTCAGGAAGACCAGAATCAGATAAGATCAAGCTCAGGGTATCTCAAAAGATTACCAATCCAATCATGGGGAGCCCAAAATCAATGAAGTCCAAAGTATTTTAAAATCCATCTTAGTCAACCGTGGAGTTTCAAAAAGTTTGGATGAGATTCTATAGGCTGTTTAAAAATCATTAAGGATAAGTCCTCAGACGCGAACCTCCTTTCAACATGAAGGTCGCATTTCAACAAAAACGTGAACGTCGCGCCCATGGACAAATCCAGACTTCAAATGCGGGTCTAAGCAACTCTGCATTTCACCTTAAATGCAGGTTTGAGTAACTCCGCGTTTCACTTCAAACGCGTGTGAAAGCGGTTTCTCAAAATTTGGCTCCATTTGAAAATTAAAAATCCGGGAATAAACCAGCGATACCGATTAATCCCGATTTTAGGGTTTTTATAAAAATAATTTAGAAAATTTCTTAAAAATCATGAAAATTCTAATATATTGAAAACAGTGTTTGAAACTAAAATTGGTCAAATCTGATTACCAGAGAGGTTAAATCATGCAGTACTGCTATACGAGCAAAAATAAATAAGAGAAAATAAGGAAATACGCTCGTAAAATCAGGATACGCATCTGAGTATGTATTCTGATACTTGATTTTCAGACGATTCTGGTATTTTTTGAAAGTTTTTCGCATTCGCGACCAAACTGAGGATTCACCATTTCATTTATTTTCCCATTTTTCTTCAATTACTTTTCTTCTTTTGTCCTTTTCTTTTCTTTTGCTTTTTCCTTCCTTCCTTTTCCTTCCACCATATTCTAAAAACTTCTTCATTCCTCTATTACATTCTACAATCCTCCTCCAAAATATCTCCTCCAAAATATCCTAATCTACTCAACTCCCCTCTCCCATCACCATGGCCGGCCACCACCTAGGCTACCACTACAAGGTGGTGCACCACCCCTAGGGCTGGCGGCCACCATAGGGCCAAGCCCCTCTTCTTCTGTCACTTCATGTTTTTCCTCGCTCGAGATTTCGGACGCGTGAAGTTTTAAAACTGGTATTTTTGGCGAGTGACTTTCCCCGCAAAATTGGACTTGTATTAGAATTGGTATTATGTTGTATTTGTATCAGTCCCGTGTGAATGTATGGGTATGGGTGTGTTATATTCTGTGGACATGTCTTGACTTGTATCGGACTGATATACTGCAAAGCTTGTAATAGTGTAGAACATCTCGTGCAGGTACCTTTGTATCGACTCTGGGTTTCTGCCCACTCTGGATGGCAACCCAATTGATTTTAGGCCTACACCCTTATGGGTTCGTGGTAACTACCGAGAGGGCGCTTAGACCTCGAGCGTACTTTAGTCTCTGGGCTCTCTACTCAGCCTCCGAGCTTCACTACTCCACGGTAGCTTATAAATTCTTACGTTTATATGTATGTTCATGTGGTGCTAATGTCTCACATAGGTACCCTTGTACTGACTTTGGGTTTTTACTCGCTCTCGGCCAAACTACCCAACTGGTTTTAAGCTTGTACCCTTATGGTTTCATGGTCGCTATTGAGAGTGCGCTCAGACCACGAGCGTACTTTAGCGGACTCTCAGCCACTTCCTTGAAAGAGAAGCGCGCTTAAACCGTCAAGTCTCTCAGCTCCGCTTTGTAGGCATACTTAGCGCTCAGCACTTTACCACTAGATTTGTCTAGGCAGAACTCTACCAGATTTTAGACTCGCCTTCTAAGCCGAGTCATTCCAATAGCTCTGTCAAGCGCTTTTGTGTTAAATACTATTCGATGTTCGTGCCTCCAACACTGCTTAGCTCCGCTTGGATGATCATTTGCTTGCTAACTAATTGCATTAATGATTAATATCTACTATTGCTTGCCATTCTATCACCCAACCTCTGACGTGCTATTACCTGACCTCTGACATGCTATCACCTGACACCTGACCTCTGGCATGTTATCACTTGACACCTAATTACTATCACTTGCCATCCAACATGTTATACTTGACTTATAATTATCACTTATGGGAATGTTAACCTGATCTTCTAATATTGCTTATGTACACCTGACATTCCTGACATGCTACACATTCCTTTAATCTGATAACTACCTAATAAATCGTAAAAAGTACAACTTACACTGGGTCGGAAGAAACTTGCAGATATTAACATATGTTCGTGTTTACAGTGATATTAGGTATGTTGTGCAACCAAAACTTTCGGTCCGACCTGAGGGCCTCCAGGTGTTCTGAGGGAAGCGCTGGCTCCCTATATTCTATTACATTCATGAAAAAAGGCATACAATAAGACCTTCATCTAGGCCTTGCAGCCAGTTCTGAATACTAGCAACGGAACGTCATAGACCATGGTCACGGGCATGTATGGGACTCACAGTAAACATTGTTCTTTGATACCCCCGTTGGTTTCCAATAACAACCTCGACTTACACAGATGTGGATGTATGTGTGCTGGGATGCTATTACACATACCTAAACATATGGGTAGGATGAGTGATAAGAATAAATATTAAAAAAATGGTAATAAAAGATTTATTCATGTTTAATCGCTCTTATCAGCATATGCCTTCGTTGCATGCTTATTATTTCTGTACATTCGACACAGCCTTTGATGCCTGCTTTCTAATTTGGATTTATCGATACACATGTACTTATCTATGCATGCCACTTGGCATTAACCTGAACACTTGTTGAAGAGCTTCTGACTCCCCTGGACTTGCATATTCAGGTTCTGAAGTTTAGATTGAAGTGGAGCCCTTCACCGAAGATCAAGCTTACCTCTTGGAGTAAGCTGACTAGTCCCATCTCTTCTGTTCCTGACTCTTCCTACTAGCTCACGGGATTCCCCTTAGCACGTGAGCATCTTTTATATTGTACATATTTAAATCTTACTATTGTACCTGGCGTGATGTAATATACTTGTAATATTATATCACGCTCTGTGATAACATTGTAAGTTGTACTCTATATATTGGAATGTATATACACTATGTACTTTCATACTCTGATTCTAGTCTGCACTAATACTTAACGTATATATGTAAGGATGTTTAGGTCCTGCGTATATACATTACAGTAGTATCTCCGTATCCATCAGGGTGGGGCATTATACGTTGGTATTAGAGCTAGGCTCTCACGCCTACAGTACAACTAGCAACAAATTAATGGGATTTAATTTGCAATTGGAATGTAGGAGTCTCGGTTATACAATCCAACTACAATGTACAAAGTTATCTATTCCTTTCTGATACTTCTTTCCTTGATTCCTAAAATCAATCTATCTTTTTGCTTTCCAGTTTTCAGTCATACCAATATAGATATGGATAGAAGGATGGGTCATAACAGCTCCGGACAATCACAGAACGGACCCACAGGAGAGAATGCAGATATTCTGAGGGTTATTCAAATATGATGGAGAATCAACAAAAGCATACAGAACTCCTTTGGCAAGGTTGATAGCAACTCCTAAGGAACAAAGGTCGGGCAACGGTCGAACTTTAGGCAGTTGCCGCCGGCAATATTCACAGGGGAAAAGAGACCACTAGATGTCGAACAATGGCTAATCGACATTACTGATCTTTTGAAAGCGGCACGGGTCCCAGAGAAAAATCAGGTAGATGTCGCTAAGTGTCAACTGAAGGATGTAGCCAGAACCTGGGCTAGCTGAAGAAGCAAGACTGGATAAACCAATCACTTGGGACCAGTTCTCTAAGAGCTTTTGATAGATTCTTCCCCACCACAGCTCAGAAGGAGATGGAAGAATAGTTTATCTGACTTCAGCAATGGAACCGATCTGTGGATGAGTATGCCACTGAGTTAGCCATTTTGCTCCATATATGTTGACCACAAAGAGAAGCGAGTAAGTAGATTTCGGCAGGGCTTATAAATGGATATTCTAGTCCTCTTGATTCCCTAACAACTGAAAACAAATTCCCAGGTCCTCACTGTACCTCGGGAGGTGGAGCTAGAACTGGAGAAAAAGAATCTTAATTAGATGAGGAACCAGGCCATGAAGAGGTCATTTCAGTAATTGGGCAGAGGAGGTCCAGTCAGAGCTGCAAAAGCCCTAATGATTAGATGACATTTTGATCAGCTCCTCTTCAGATAACCCGACCACTTCCTATATGTGGTCATTGCTAGAAGGCAGGTTACACTCAGCAGGAGTGCTGTAGTGCAAATGGGTTATGCCTGATATGTGGCTCTGGTGACCACTCAATAGAAAGCTGTCCCCGTAAGAGAACTGGGATATTGAACTGGACTTTATCGGCACCTCCAGTACCCATTGGATAGAGGCACCTAGGGCCAGTGATTAGGAGGGACCCTCTCCCTCTACAACAACAGGTTTTTCTGCCCAGTTCAAAGGGAAGGCAAACCTGTAGCAAGTCGCGGAAGGGGATAATCCTATAACACTATAGTGGAAGAGGCCGAAACGTCCAAAGAGGTGATAACAGGTAAGATCACGTGCACTCTAAACCTGTTCTAGCTCTTTTTTATTCTGACACTTCTCATTGTTTCATATCAAGTAGTTTTACTGCTTTACATTCTATACCTGTTGAATGTTTAGACAACAAGTGGGAGATTAGGACCGGTAATGGGAGTAGTCATCTCCAATAGAATTTGTAAAAATTGGATAGTAGAGCTATGTAACTTGAAATTATTAGTAGATATGCTCGTACTAGATACTAGAGGGTATGACGTGATCTTAGGAATGACTTGGCTCAGCAAGTACCATACGGTTATTGATTGTCAAAAAAGAAAATTATTTTAAAAATTTCACATCAAGCTGAGTTTCAGTTTGATGGAGAAAAGTCTGCCTAGAGAAAGACACAGATGACTACTGCTAAGATTCAAAAGAAGGAAGTACCAGTTTGGAATGAGTTTCTAAATGTGTTTGAAGACATCTCAAGACTTCCACCTGACAGAGCAGTTGAGTTCTCTATTGATACTATTCCAGGCACAGTTCCAATATCTAAAGCTACATACATAATGGTATCCACTGAGTTAGAGATTTTAAAGAAACAGCTGCAAGAATACTCTGATAAGGAACTGATTAGACCGAGTACTTCATAATGGGGAGCTCCAGTGTTATTGGAAAATAAAAAGGATGGTGGTAAGCGGTTATGTATAGACTATAGAGAGTTGAACAAGGTTACCATCAAGAATAAGTATCCCTTACCCAGAATTGATGATCTTTTTGATTAACTTCATAGAGCCGAGTATTTTCTAAATTAGATTTACAATCGTGTTATCATCAGTTAAAGGTGAAGAAAGAGGATATTCAGAAGGCAGCATTCAGAACTCGCTATGGTCATTACGAATTTCTAGACATGCCCTTCAGAGTGACCAATGCCCCAACGGTCTTTATGAATTTGATGAACCGAGTTTTCTCACCATATTTGGATTAGTTTGTCGCTATATTCATCGATGATATCTTGATATATTCCAAGAGCAATAGGGAGCATGCAGAACACTTGAGGATAGTATTGCAGACTCTCCAGCAGGAATGGCTTCATGCTAAGCAGAGCATGTGTGAGTTATGGTTGGACTATATAGCTTTCTTCGGTCATATGGTTTCGAAAGAAGGAATTTCAGTTAACCCTAGCAAGATCCAAGAAGTAAAGGACTGGCCAATTCCAAGGACAGTAACAGAAATTAAAAGCTTTATTTGGACTAGACGGATATTACAGAAGATTTATCCAAAACTTCTCTAAAATTGCTGCCCCGTTAACAAAGCTCACCAAAAAAAAGTATATATGGACGGAAGAATGTACTACAGCATTTGAACAATTAAAAAAGAAATTAATTACAACTCCAATCTTGAAGACTCCCTCAGGGACAGAAGGGATGGTTGTATACAGTAATGCATCGGGAAAGGGCCTAGGATGTGTATTGATGCAGCATGATCATGTCATAGATTATGCATCCAGGCAGTTGAAGCCACACGAAAGAAATTACCCAACTCTTGACTTAGAGCTAGCAACAGTAATCTTCGAATTGAAGATCTAGAGACATTATCTTCTAGGGGACAAGGTATTGATCTATACGGATCACAAGAGTCTTAAGTATATTTTCACGCAAAAAGAACTAATCATGAGGCAAAGGCGGTGGCTTGAATTAATGGTAGACTATGACATAAACTTACAGTACCATCCTGACAAGGTCAATATAGTAACAGACGCCTTGAGCAGGAAACCAGAGAATAAAGTACTAGCACTACTCGCTCAACAGAAGGAATTGCCTCGGGAAATCATAAAATTGGACTTAATGCTAGTATAAGGAACTGATGAGTCAGGTCAGTTAATGACTTTTCAGATTCAACCAACCCTGATGAATGAAATTAAAGAAGCTCAAAAGGAAGACCCCAGATTACAGAAATTCAGAGCTCAAGTAGAAGATGGACTAAGGACTGATGTCTGTATTCATTCAGATGGTTCACCTTATTTTGGTAATAGAATCTGTGTACCACAAGGGAAAGTTTGACAGAAAATTATGGCAGATGCACATAGTTTGGCTTATTCCATACATCTAGTAGGAACTAAATGTATCAAGACTTGAAGCAGAACTTTTGGTGGAATGCTATGAAGAGAGAGATAGCTCAGTATGTGGCTAAGTGCTTGGTTTGCCAGCAGATAAAGATACAACATCAGAGAACAGCTGGACTTCTACAACTATTACTGATACCCAAATGGAAGTAGGAACATATCACCATGGATTTTATTTCTGCTCTACCCCGCAGTCCTAAGGGTAACAATGCAGTATGGGTAATCATTGATTGCCTCACTAAATCAGCCCACTTCCTACTTTTTAGAGTGGGTCAGTTAACAGAAATTCGTGCAGATAAATATATTAAGGAAATAGTTCGTCTGCACGGAGTTTCAGTTAGCATCGTATCAGATGGAGACACGAGATTCTGATCGCATTTTTGGGAAAGTCTCCAAGAAAATTTAGGAACTCGTCTGAAGTTCAGTACTTCATATTATCCCCAGACAGACGAACTATCCAAATTCTTGAAGACATGATACGAGCCTGCATGATAGAATTCAAAGGGTTATAGGAAGACTATCTTCATCTGGTAGAATTGTAATATCCTGGTCTAAAATACTGTATTTTTTTATTTTTCTAAAGTCTTTATTTATTTTACTAGTTATTTTATTATTATTTGTTAACTTGATTTATAGTAAAAATTATTTTAAGATAGTAAATTGTATTTTAGCCTTATATGTATATTTAGCATTATTAAGTATTATCATTTTAATTACTAGCTAGTATTTTCCCAATACTATGTTACTATTATTATTATTGTAGTTGTTATTATTGTTAATATTAATATTGCTATTATTCTTATTGTTATTGTATTCTTTTAGTCATTATTATTAATGGTAGTATTTTTACCAAGTATTATTAGATAATATTTTTAATGTTGATAATTTTTTTATTATTATTATTACTGCTATTTCTTTTTTATTATTAATATTTATTATTGTTATTGTTATTTTATTTATATCTTTTTCTTTTTCCTAACTCATAACCCATTACCATTGAGATCCTTATCCATTAACTCAAAATTCAATCTCCCTAATCCTATCTTAATTCAAATCCTAGATTCTAACTACCTAATCCAAATTCTATCTAATCAAATCTTTATTCTAACAAACCAAATCATAAATCTTAACTAACCCTAATCTAAATACTAACAAAAATCATATCTATCCTAACTCACACAAATCCAAATCTTATTTTCAAAATCATAACCTTAATTAATTCTATCATAAACTACTAAGTTAAGCAGTTTGAACACAACTGAAATTCTAATTTTTAAAATCCCTAATAATCTATAAAAAGCCTAAACTACTTTTTTTCTACCTCCAAAGAAAAACTATGACCCAACTCTCCACACTTTTTTCTTTCTTTTCTCCTCAAGCGAAGCATGAATGAAAAGTAATCATGAAGTGCAGAGATTAAGGAACATGCTATGGGAGATCAAAACTAAGTAAGTAATTTATCTTCTCACAATTTCGTTGGTATAAATAAGTTTATTAAAAATCATGTCTATACCATAATTATTCATGAATTTTTATACATCAAAACCCAACCACAATCCAATAAAAAAATATATACATGCGAAGATATACCAACCCACATTTTAATTTAAATATTTATCTTGGACTTTTGCAACTAAGGATTCCAAAGAAAGGGGAAAAAAAAAGAAGAAAGAAAGAAGAATTGCACAATAAAAATAATTAGCTAAAAATTTCAAAAAAAATGGATAAAAAATATAAACAATAGTCTACAATACTTTTATTTTCTATGATAAAATTTTTAGACTAATAGCAACATAAATTAACTCAAACCACCTACTTTAAAGCCATTTTTCTTAATGACAAATTCAGACCCGTTAAACATTTTAATGGTTTAAAGTCTATAAAAAATTTAACAAAAATTAAAAATTGGTTTAAACTAAACCTATTAAATTCATTAGACCCAAAGGATCATATTTCCAACCCCCAAACCAATTAATCAAGATTAAAACCCCTTATAACTCTTAAGTAGAATATTCTTTAAAAATTATTTTAAAAATTCTAACAATTTCTACTGAAATGACCATGTAGATTTATCGAGGCCTTATGATTTCAGTGTTTTGGACTTGGGATTGAGTTCTGGTGAGTGTTCTTTTCTCCTTCAATTAAACAAGGATTTTGTGATAAATAATTTTATTTTGTAATGTAATTATGCTACTAAAATTTTCTGAGATGATATTTGTAAGTATTATTTTTCTCATTCAATATTGTCAGAAATATATATGTGTTGCTTGTTTTATTTCATGTGACCATTTATCTAATTATACCAGTATGATTACCCATATCATTTCATGAGGTGTCTGTGAGTGTTCACTTTGATTATATAGCTTACTTGAGTGTCATTAAGTATTTTTTCATATGTTAGTTGTTTGACGTTATTGGCTCAGGACTAGTTATAGTATTACCTTAGACTGTGACTTGTTTCGATCTATAGATTGACTGATCTAGTTCATATTTGAGGACAAATAGCATCACTCATGTGTAGTATTTATCAAACAATTATTTGGTGAATTGAAACGTGCAAAATAATCACATGTTGATTGATTGGTGAGTCGATTGAAGACTAGATTGTCAGGTATTAGTTTCTTATATTTTAGTGATATTTGAAGTACTTGGTAGTTCTTGATGTTACCTTATTCATATTGAGCATCATGTGTATATGCTTAGATCTTAGTATTGTGATATGGTACTTATGTCATTTCATGTGTAACCGTTTCTGATTCAAATTTAGTTATGATAAATCTTAGAATATAAATTGATTGATCTTGAGGTTGATTGGCTCATGATTGAGATTAAATATCATATTTTATGTGGAGTACTTATCATACTTGATATTCATGTATTTGATGATAAGTTAGATGAGGATTCATTGTACTCTGAGAGTGTATTATATATGAAGTTACCTTATTAAAAGACTGATTTTTTGATACTTGGACTGATATAGACTTAGTTGGAGATAGATTGACACGAGGATCAGTGTTCATTTCAGAGGATTTTGATCGGTGTTCTGATGAGATTGATGTAATTAGATCCGTAGTTGCGGGTATTCCCTATTTTAACCCTGATTATACTGTTTGAGTATTGATGTCTTATTGATGTTAATAATCAGACGTAGAGACATCTTAAATTCCATATTGGTTAAGAAATAGGCGTACATTGGGTTGACCTAACCTGGAGGCATGTATATGCATAGTTGGCTAGTTACTTGAATTTTTGAATCTTGTGTTTGAACTTAATGGAAGTGAGAGTGTATGATGGTCTTAATTAGATTAGATCGTGATGATTGGTTAGATATAAATGAGTATGTATTTTATATATTGAGATTTGGATATATCGATGACTTTGACGATCTGAGTTGATTAAATATTTTGCCCAGATTATTCTATTATGCCAGCAGGTCATTACTTATTCTGAATATCATGATTTACCTGAAGAACTTACTGATTATACATGGCATTTACCTGAAAACTATATTGTCCATGTTACCATAATTGTTGGGAAAATATTGTATACAGTAACAACACTCTCATGTTATACTTGTTACATGTCATGTTTACTGGTATTCTGTTCATTGACATTATATACTTGTTATACTAGTATCCTGATTACACATATTGACATGTGTTACTCACCGAGTTATCCCATTGATCTAAGTAAACAAGCACATTAAATAATCTTGATAACTAATAATATGATAATAAATAACTTATACTGGGATTGGAAAAATTGATGGAGGAGATAACATCTATATTTTAGATGGACCTAGGATATAGGTGCGCACCCGAAAGAGGGTTCCACTGCAGGGTTCCTGGGGGTGACTGACACCCTATCCTATTCTTGTTCCTGTTATACATGTTCCTGACACCTTGCGGTAGAGCCTGATTCAGTGCCAGGAGTCTGGGCCGTGGTCCTGGGTATGTACGAGACCCACCAAAAGCATGGACAATATCTCTAATTGATCAGTTTCAATAACTTAAGATCCCATTGACACGTGTGATAGGTGTGTATGGGATCGTCTATTACAGGTGGCAATTGGTATTCACTGACATAATAAATAATAGGTATTGTAATTGATTATCTTTACTTGATACAATGCATGTATGTTGGACATCCAATGTTACACCTGACCTGATTGGACATCTGACTCTAGTACTAACTAACTCTACCCGCCTGATGTATAGATCGTGATAGACAGCTGATTGGATACCTGACTGGACATATCTCTATTGTGTGTGATCCATATTACTGTTTATTTACTTTATTCATGCCATTTCTTATTCCGGTATCATATTTTTTTCTTTATCTGCTTTCGTATTATAATGCACATGCACTTTCAGTTTATTCTTACACATTCACTAGGAGTCTGACTTCCTAGGTTTGTATATCCAGATCTGTGGTTATTTATTACTGATCAGCTATTTGGAGAGGATTAGATACGTTACGAGAACTGGAGTTTCTCTTTTTTTTATTATAGGTATTCTTACTCTTTTATTCATGTTATTACCTAATTCTATGTATATCATGTCTAGTTGTTATTTCTTTCCTTTAATTCTGCTGGCCCAAAGGCCTATCACTCTAGTTTTGATAATGATTAACTCATGTAGTTATAGTACTAATGATCTTGTGCTTATTTAGTTTCAGTTATATGATCAAGATCTTAGTTGGTGTTTACCTTCAACAAAAGATTCGAAGTCAAGTTTTTGATACTAGAAACATGTTAATTCAAGAGCTCGCGCATCAAGATCGCATCAAGTACTGAAGTGGAGTCTAGCTCTTTGGATCAAGGTTTGGACCAAGTCAGAAGGAGGAGAAGATTTTCAAAAAGACTTGAGTCATGTTTGTAAGTGTTAAGATTTTGTGTCTAGACAAAATGTAAAGGATAGATTAGTTGTGGATTGCTCAAGCTCATATACACACACACAAAATTTATATGTGTTTTCATAAAATAGTTTTTAGTTTTTAGAAAATACCGTTTTGATTTTGAGCTTCAAATTATACATCCTTATGTTTCATGATTAGATCTCTCAAAATAAGTTTAAATGGTTTATATGTGTTTTAGATTTCATCCATACACATTGTTGGTTCAAATTTTTAAAAAACATTTGGTGATTCTATATCATATGTTTAGTTTTGTATTAATCAAAACTTATTTTAGATCTTATTGTCAAAAACATAGATATCTTACATGTGTATTGGATCATATCTATACACACTAAGCTTCAAAAGTTTTAAAATATCTTGTTCTTGTATTTGGAGAAATTTGAAAAAATCATTTTTCAAATTGAAGATTGATTTTTGTTTAAAGCTAAATTTTCTATATTACAAAATGATTCAAAAGTTTATAATACGTGTTGATTTTTTCACACATATTTTACTTCAAAGTATTTCAATGAACTTATTTTTGTAGATTTTTAGTGATTTTATGGATTTTATAAGAGTATATAGACCAAGTCTTTAATCCCCAAATTTCAGACCTGGCCTTCTGACGATCGACCGACCGGTCGACCGAGACAGAATTGGTCGACCGTGTGGTTAACCGATCTGCACAGAACATGCACAGCCATTTGGCTTGAGGGCCGGTCGACCGGGCGGTCGACCATCCAGAGAGCTTTATTCTCTGAATCTGGCCCCGTTCGACTGGGCGGTGTCCGAAAGTCAAGCCCAAGGATCGTCGACCGGGCGGTTGACCGGCAGCCCCAACGGTCACAAATTTGACCGTTAGCCAGTCGACAGGCCGGTCGACCGATAGCAGAGTTTTCTGCTGAGTTAGACCCCAACGGCTAGTTTTCGCGAGTATATTTAAGGGGGCTGTTTTGGGCTGTTTTTGCATAAGATTTTGAAGAGATTTTAAAGCCAATTTTTTCTACCTCTCTTAGGGTTTTTCTCACTTGTTTTAGTGCTAATACTTCCATATCAAAATGAGAGTTTTCAAAAGTATTTTTCTAAAGAGATTTCTTAAGTTTTCCTCCATTACTCTATCTTGTTTTTCTCACACAAACTTGAGCTTTCCATTGCTATATCAATCTTCCTAGGATCTTTTTTGTGAGAGTTATTTTTATGATCAAGAGAAGTGATCACAAATTTCATCTTTGTTTTGTGAAGTGTTGTAGAGGTTGTGGCCACGGTGAAGAGGGTTTATGGTGATCATGTGAAGTGATCACAAGTATTCTGATGTGTGGTTGGAGGAGTTGTAAGAGGTGCAGCCTCGGTAAGCTAGTGTGCTTGCGTGTGTTTGTTCTTGTGGGAACAAGGAGAGGGACTAGTGAGTCTAGGAGTTATAGTGTGAACTCGTTGTTGGTGTTGCGACACCGAGTAATCTTGCGGGATCATTTTTAGTAGAAATCCTTCATACTGTTGAAGGTGGGGACGTAGAGCAAGGGTGCTCGAACCTCGAAACAATTCTCCTGTGTTTGTGATTGCTCATCTCTCCCCTCTCACTTATGTTTATATATCTTGTATACTTATATTATTTATCTCTTATATGCTTGATATATTGTGCTCTATTGTTATATGTTTGGGATTGTTTGCTCACCTTGTATTTAACCAAGAGAGTCATAGTGGCACCTCAACTCTTAATCTAGAGGAATCTTGAGGAGATAGTCTAGAGCCCTTCACCGAAAATTCGGCTACACTCTTGTGTTATACTTTGTGTGTTTAGTTTTAATAGTTTTAGTTTGCTCACATAGATTTTAATTCCGCATCATTTGTATTAGATTAGCTAGTACACCTATTCACCCCCTCCTCTCTAGGTGTACATTCAATTGGTATCAGAGCTTGGTGCTCTTGATTTGGGTCTAACAACCTTGAGTTAACGATCCTCATTTTAGCTAATCACAATATTTTTGTTTATACCACATATGGATTTTCATGACACCTCCCATGTTTGATATTCTTAACATCTAAATTTGAAAAGTTAAGATGTCAATGTACCTCATAGCCCTAGGAATTTATGTTTATTTTGCCACTAGTAAAGATTCTTATTGTTTTAATAGCAAACCACCTTGAGGCTAACACAAAAGTCCTTCATGCTTTAAAGAGTACCCTAAAGATGATTATTTATGTAGGGTTGCTAACTTTGATTCGGCTTTTGTAGTATGGATCACACTTGTCTCCCTAGGTAAACAAAAGCAATACTACATGCGGAGCAACTCGGATGATGGAAGAGATGCTTCCAAACATATGTTACATGGTCCAAGGGATAACCCCCTTGAGGTAAATTCCGAATCTGAGGTAGAAGAAGATTTGACATGCCTTATGATGAGCTTGCATCTTTTTGTCAAAAACTTCTTGAAAAATATGAATTGTTAAAGAAAGAAAAAGATTCTTTTAAAAATAAATCTGAAATTATTTCAAAAGAAAATGATTGTTGAAAGAAGAATATTTTTCTTGTCTTCAAATTAATGACATTTGTGAGGAAAATAATTCATTGAAAATAAATTATTTTGGTGAAAAAAAAAGAGATTGTTTTGGAAAAAAATAACTCTTTGAAAAGGAAAATTATTTTAAAAGAAAAGAAAAACATTTCTAAAAAGAAAAAGATTGTTGATTCTCATTCTTGCCTGTCTCTCATGCTAATAATGTTGATCCTTGCCATGTTCTTCATGCTACTATTGATAAAAATGAGATTCATGTCTGAAAAATAGAATTGCTTGTTTGAGCTCAACTTTGAGCAATTGTGCATTTAATCATTCTAGATTGGAAGCCTTGTTTTTTCAAAAAAATAACCTCCACATGTCATGCATATAACCCACGGCATACATATGCCACACCATGCTCACATTCACACTGTTGGCCCAAGGTTACAATCACCCGTGTTTAGTGTGTTTTTATATTAGTTATTTATACTAATAATGTTTGTTGCTTAAGTGTTTTTCAGGGTTCTAACCAAACTAGAAGGGTTCTTCCCTAAAGGAAGTGTTTTGGACTCAAGT